>JAVHJM010000008.1:0-72500 GCA_036971725.1 Arthrobotrys conoides
ACAAAATATACTTAATTCTGTATTTATTATTATTATTATTATTTATCATACACGCATGCAACCTTTCGGTTATGGCGGAATGAAGGAAAAGAAATTAAAATACATGCTTTTTGTATTTTATTATTTTTATTATTTTTATTATTATTTTTTATTTTTATTTTTAAAGTTTTTTTTAGTTTTTTTGTTTTTTTCTTTTTTTTTTTATTAAAAGAATAATGTTGTATATCTATTGTTTTTATCTATCTATTTTGATGTAATATTAAAATGATATATTTTATTTTTGGAATTTTTTTATTATTAAACTTTTAGATTTTCTTATTTTGTAAAATAATTATTTTTAGGATTTTTATTGTATTTTTTTTTTGTAATATTTGTTTTATTTAAGAATTCTTTTAAAAAAATCATATTTTTATTATTAAATAATAGAAAGTAATAATTTAATTGTTTATTAGTTTTTTTGAGTTTCTTTTTTAACACCTTTCTTTCTTTATTATAGAGTTTATATTTTATAATTAAGTGTTTTAGTGTTTAAAATTTATTTCTGTATATATAATTTTTATTTAAAATTCTAAAATTTGGAATATTATATAAATAATTGTTAAAATATCTATATTTAATCTTTAATTAAATTAAAGAAAAAATAAAATTGTTATTGAATTTAGTAAATATTTTATTTTTTTTTAATTTTAATTTATTAATATAATTTAATTTATCTTTTTGTTTTATATATTTTTCTTCTTATTTTATTAAGTTTTTTTCTTTTATTTTTTGTTTTAAATAAGTGAAGGATTTGAATAGGTTTTTTGTTTTTATTTTTATAGTTTTTTTGGTTAAGTAATTTGTTTTTTTGTTTTTAATAATTTTAGAATAATTTAGAATTTATTCTATAAATATATTAATATTTTTAAAATTAAGTTTATTTGTAATATTTTAAATTTTTGAGGTTATTTCTTAACTAGGTTTTATACTTAAATTTTACAATTTTTTTATTGTGGTTTGGTTATTAATAAAAAAATAAATATTTTTTATTTTTTTATTTTTATTAATTATTTTTAAGGATTTTTTGAATTTTATTTTTAAAGTAATTAATTCTGTGTTATATATTTCTATATTTTTTCCCAAATTAAAATAAATTTTAAAAATAAATTTATTATCTATTTCTCTATATATTTTTACTCCTAAAAATTTTTCTTTTTTATTATTTTTATTTTTATTTTTTATTTTTAGTATAGAATTATTTATATAAATAAGTAAGTTTTTTTTAAAATTTAATTTAATTTTCTTTTTATTTTTGTAATTTTTTGTTTTTAAATTTTTGGGTATATTATTTATAAGAAAATTAATTTTATTTTCAATTTAAAATAAATTAAATTTTATATTTATTTTTTTAATTTTTATATATAAATTTATTAAAAAGTTAATTTTTAATAATATTTTATTTAGTGTGGAGGTATATTCTTTTTTATTTTTTTCTTTTTTATTTTTATTTTATTTTAAATAAGATTTTAAATTTTTTTTTTTTTTTTTAAAATAAATTTAAATGAGAATAACTCTAAAAATCTCCTTTTTATAAAATAATTTTTATTAAAAAAAAAAAATTTTAAAATATATTTTCTTTGTATTCTATTTAATTTAATTTTTAATAATAAAATAAAGACTTTAATTTCTAAAATATTTATTAAAATTATTTTAAAATTTTTTGTTATTTTTCTTAATATTTTATTTTAAATTAATTTAAGTTCTTTTAAAACCTTTTATTACTTTTAATTTTTCTATTAAATTTCAATTTTATAATCTATAATAAAATAAATATAACTTTTATATAATTATATTAAAATTTTAATTTTAAATTCTTTTTCTAAATTCACTAGTACTTTAATAAAATTTAAAATTCTATTTACTACACTAATTTTAATTTTAATCTAATTTTTAAAATTTAGTTTTATATTAAAGTATATATTTAATTATTTTAAATTGTTAATAAATTTTGTTATTGTATTATTTAGTAGTTTAATATTTAATTTTTTAAATTTATTTTTTTTTTTAAAATTTATTTTAAAATAAATTAATTTTAATTTTATATTATTAAAAATTATTATATTATTTATAATTTAATTAAAAATTATTTTTGTAATTTTTTTTAATTCTTTTATATTTGTTTTTATTTTTTATTGGTTGTAATTAATGCTAAATTATTTATATAAGACAATTTAATAATAAATAGTATTTTTTTTTTTAATAAATTAAATAATAATGTTAAATATAATAAAAAAAAAATTAAAAATATTAAAAAGTTTTATAATATTTTAATTTTTATAAATTTTAATTTTTTTATTTGTTTATTAAAAGTTAATTTAATTAATTTTTTAGATATAAAATTATTTATTTATTAAATTAATTATTTAAAAAAATTTATGTTTTTTGATATATTAATTAATTTTTTTTTTAAAATATTATCAAAAGTTTCTTTAACATTTAAAAATAAAACAAAAGTTTTTAACTTTTCTAAAGTAATTATTTTTATATTATAAACTAAAAATAAAACTACATCAATTACAAATCTCTATTTTTTATCTCCAATTTATTCTAAATTTAAAATTTTATTAATTTTTAATAAAAAATTATTCTTTTTGTTATTATTTTTTCTAATATTTTTCCTAAATAATTTACTAAATTAATAATTTTATAAACTTTTAGAATATTATAATTCAATTTATTTAATTTAAATAAAATTACCCTAATTATTTTCTTAAAACTAATTAAATAATAACCATTATTTAATAATTATTTAAATAATTTATTAAATCTTTTTAGTATAATTTCATAAACTCTTTTTAAACATAAAAAATTAATTCCATTTAATCCTAATACTTTTTTAAAGTTGGATAAAAAGATAACTTCTTTAATTTCATTATTTCTTATCTTTTTCCATTCAATTAACTTTTTATTAATTATTATTTCCACTAATAAAAATAAATTTATTTTTTTATATTTTAACAACTTTAAAAATAACATTTTTCTTAATATTTTTATCTTATCTTCAAAATTAAAGGCATTTCTATTTTCATAAATTAAATTTAGTATTTTTTAAATTTTTCTAAATTTAAAAAAATTAAGCACAAAAAATATTTCTTTATCTTTAACATTTTTTAAAAAATTAATTTAAAATTTTTTTTTAAAAAATTTAATTTTTTTAAAATATTTATTTCTTTTTATTTTAAATAGTTTTTAATTTTGTTAAGTTCTATTTAATTTTTATATTTTTTTTTGTTGTAATATTTTTTTTTTTGTTTTGTCTATTTTATTATTTTATTAGATTTTTGATTTTAATATTATTTTTAAAATTAATATAAATTTTTCTACTACCAAAACTAAATTTTTTTGAAAAAAAAATATTACAAATTCCAAATTATTTTTAAAATTTTCTCTTTTTTCATTAAATGAAAATAAGAAGTTTTGTTATAAATTATTTTCATCTAAACTTTTATCTAAATTTAATAATTCTTTTTTAAAGTTTTTTTAATTAGTTTTATTTTAATTAAATTTATTAGTTGATAAAAAATTATCCACCAAATCATTTTTTTTTAATTTTATTTTAATTGAGACTACTTTATAATCTAATCCTATATTAATTTTTTTATTTATTTTTCAATTTATAATTAATTCTTTTAAATTAATAAATATAAAAGATAAATTAATGATTAAAAACTCAGATTTATTATTTTTTTTGATATTGTAATAAGTTAATATACCAAGTTTATTTATTAACTATAAATTTTTATTTTTAACCAATTCTATTATTTTTTTTGTTTTTAAATTAAATTTAATTTTAGGGTTTTATAATAAATAATAAATATTAAAGTTTTTAATTAATAATATTTTTTTAATATAATAATCCTTAATTTTATTAAAAAATTAATTTATTATATATTTTTTATTATTATTTTTTTGTTTTTTGTTATAAATATTAATAAATTTAATTTTTTTAAACTTATTTAATTTAAAATTAATAATTTAATAATTTTTATATACATAACAGGAACGAACAACCCCCCCATAACTTTTGAACAAAGTATCCAAAACCAAATAAAATTATATCAATTAAAAAAACAAAAAAAATTATATAAAAATATCACAAAAATAAAAATAATATAAAAATTAATATAAAACAATTATAATAAAAAAAGATATATAAAAATTACAATTATCTATTATATAAAAAAAGGGGTTTCTTGTTTAATTTAAAAATTATACTTTTCTAAAATTAATTTTAAAATAAAAAATATACTAATAAGTTCGTTTTTAAATAAATTGGTTTTGGTAATATAAGAGTATATATTTGTATATTATAAAAAAAGATTTAGAAAAAATATATCAATAAATTCTAGTGATAGTAAAGAAGAAATAAATAAAAAAAACTTATTTCTAGAAATTAAAAAATTAAATAATTTTTTAAAAAAAAAAGTACAAAAAATAGAAAATTTAAAATAAAAAATAAAAAAAATAAAAAAAAATAATATAAAAAAAACATACACCCAAATCACTTAGAAAATAATAAAAATGATAAAACAGAAAATAACTCAAAAATCTTAAAAAATATAAAAAATATATAAAATACAAAATTTATAAAACACAAAAATATCAATTAACTAATAAAAATTAATAATTTTGAGAAATATTACCAAATTATCTATCCAAAAATTAAATATCTTTAAAAAAAAAATAAATAAAATTCTTAAAAAAAAATTAAATAATTTAAAATTAATTATTTTTAAAATTTCTTTAAATTTAAAAAAAAATCTAATTTTGATTACCCATAAAAACACCAAAAAAAAAAATATTTTAAAATACAAAAAAAAAATTTATTAAAAATTTATCAAAATAAATAAATATATACAAAAATTTTTTAAAATAAAGAATTAAAACTTCTTAATAATATATAAAATTTCTAAAAATTAAAAAATAAAAAATATCAAAAAAAAAATAAAAACAAACAATATAATTATTTTAATTAAAAATTTAAGATAATTAATAAAAAAAAAAAAATTAAAAAAAAAAAAATTCTTTTCTATAATTATTATTATAAAAATAAAAATAAAAATAATAAAAATTTAAAATAAAAAATATATTTTTTTAAAAAATAAAAAACTTAAAATAAAAAAATATATAAAATTCTTTAGAAATAATAAATATATAAATTGTCAAAAAACAGGATATTATATATTAAATTATAAAAATAATTCTACTTATGAAATTTGTGTTAGAAAATATAAAACAATTAAATATTTATATAATATATACTAAAAAAATAAAAAGTCTTATAAATATATAAAATATAAATATATTAATTGTAATAAAAAACATAAAATAAAAAATTTTTTATACCTTAAAAACAAAAAATAAAATATTATTATAAATAAATAATAATGTTTTAAAAATAATATAATATAATTGTAAAAAATTTATAAATATAATATAATCAATTTTAAATTTTATATTAAATTATAATAATATAAATTTAATTTTTTTATAAAAATTTTAGTTTTTAAAAAAAAATATTATGATTTTATATATAAAATTTTAATTAATTTTTTCAAATTTAAAAAATAAAAAAGATTGAAATAAAATAATTATTTTTATAAAAAAAAATTTATTTTATAAAATTATAAATTAAAAAGATTTAATTAAAAATAAAAATTATTAAATTATTAATTTTAAATTAAATAAATTTAAAAAAATTAGATTTATTAATATTTACAATAAAAAACAAAAAAATAATAATAAAAAATATACAATAAATTAATTTTTTAATAAAATTAAAAACTACTACACTAAAAAAATATTATTAATTAAAAACTTTAATATTTATTATTCACTATAAAATCCTAAAATTAAATTTAATTTAAAAACAAAAAAAATAATAAAATTAATTAAAAATAAAAATTTATAATTAATAAATAAATTTAACATACTAATTTATTATAATATTAAAAAAAATAATAGATTTAAATCTTTAATCATTAATTTATCTTTTATATCCATCAATTTAAAAAAATTAATTATAAATTAAAAAATAAATAAAAAAATTAATACAAAATCAAATTATAAAATAATCTCAATTAAAATAAAACCAAAAAAAAATAATTTAATAAATAATCCTTTATTAATTAATAAATTTAACTAAAATAAAACTAATTAAAAAAACTTTAAAAAAAAATTATTAAATCTAAACAAAAATTTAAATAAAAATAATTTATAACAAAACCTCTTATTTTCATTTAATAAAAAAAAAAAAAATTTTAAAAATAATTTAAAATTTACAATATCTTTTTTTTAAAAAAATTTAATTTTAATAATAAAAAAATCTACACCAATTTTAAAAATAATATTAAAATCAAAAATCTAATAAAATAATAAAATAAATAAAATAAAAAAAAAAATATTACAATAAAAAAAAATATAAAAATTAAATAAAATCTAACAAAATTAAAAATTATTTAAAATAAAAAAAAATAAATATTTTAAAAAAATTAAATTTTTTAAAAAAAAATTCTAAACTAATTTTTTAAAAAATATTAAAAACAAAAAAATATTTTTTACACTTAATTTTTCCAAACTTAAAAAAATTTAAAAAATACTAAATTTAATTTATAAAAACAAAAATACTCTTAATTTTAAAAATAAAACAAAAATATTAAAAAAAACATTATTTCCAAAATTACCAAAATA
Source organism: Arthrobotrys conoides (assembly GCA_036971725.1). Classification (NCBI taxonomy): domain Eukaryota; kingdom Fungi; phylum Ascomycota; class Orbiliomycetes; order Orbiliales; family Orbiliaceae; genus Arthrobotrys; species Arthrobotrys conoides. Next base: position 6,730 of record JAVHJM010000008.1, read on the forward strand.
TAAAAAAATAAATCTACTCTTATTAATAAAAATAATAATTAACAAAAAATTAATTAAATAAAAAAAAATAAAAAATAATAAAATCAAAAAAACTATCTTTTTATTTAATTTCAAAAAAATATTAGAATTAAATAAAATTAATTTTCTATATTTAAAAAGAACTTATAAAATTATATTAGAAAAACTTAATAAATTATTCAAACAATTATTAAATAATAATTATTATCTAATTAACTTCAAAAAAATAATTAAAGCAATTTTACTTAAACCAAATAAACCAAATTATAATATTCTAAAAATTTATAAAATTATTAACTTATTAAATTATTTAAAAAAAATATTAAAAAAAATAATAATAAAAAAAATAATTTTTCTATTAAAAATTAATAAAATTTTAAATCTAGAATAAATTAAAAATAAAAAATAAAAATTTATAATTAATATAATTTTATTTTTAATTCATAATATAGAAATAATTATTTTAAAAAAATTAAAAATTTCTGTTTTATTTTTAAATATTAAAAAGATTTTTAATAATATTTTAAAAAAAAAATTAATTAATACATTAAAAAATATAAATTTTCCTAAACAATTAATTTAATAAATAAATAATTTTATATTTAAAAAATTAATTAAACTAACTTTTAATAAATAAATAAAAAAATTAAAATCTATAAAAATTAAAATACCACAAAATTCCCCAATATTCCCAATTCTTTTCCTATTATATTTAACACCACTATTTAATTTATTAAAAAAAAAAATACCATTTATTATTAAACTATCTTATATAGATAATTTAATATTAATTACAATTAATAAAAAAATAAAAATAAATATAAAAAAATTAAAAAAAATTATAAAAATAATTTTTAATTAAACTATAAATAATATAATAATTTTTAATAATATAAAATTAAAATTAATTTATTTTAAAATAAATTTAAAAAAAAAAAATAAATTTAAAAAATTAAATATTAAATTATTAAATAATATAATAATAAAATTTATTAATAATTTAAAATGGTTAGGTATATATTTTAATATAAAACTAAATTTTAAAAATTATATTAAAATTAAAATCAATATAATAAATAAAATTTTAAATTTTATTAAAATATTAGTGAATTTAAAAAAAAAATTTAAAATTAAAATTCTAATATAATTATATAAAAGCTATGTTTGTTCTATTTTAGATTATGGGGTTGAGATCTGGTGGAAAAATTAAAAACAATAAAAGGTTTTGAAGGAATTTAAATTAATTTAAAATAAAATGTTGAGAAAAATAATAAGAAGTTTTAAAATAATTTTAATAAATATTTTAAAAATTAAAATTTTTATTTTATTATTAAAAATTAAATTAAATAGGATATAAAAAAAATATACTTTAAAATCTTTTTTTTTTAATAAAAATTATTTTATAAAAAAAAAATTTTCAAAATTATTTTTATTTAAATTTATTTTAAAAAAAAAAAAAATAAATCTAAAATTTTATTTAAGATAAAATAAAAATAAAAAAAAAAAAATAAAAAAGAATATGTTTTTATACTAAATAAAATATTATTAAAAATTAATTTTTTAATAAATTTATATATAAAGATTAAAAAAATAAATATAAAATTTAATTTATTTTAAATTAAAAATAAAATTAATTTTCTTATAAATAATGTATTTAAGAATTTAAAAATAAAAAATTATAAAAATAAAAAGAAAATTAAATTAAATTTTAAAAAAAACTTATTTATTTATATAAATAATTCTATATTAAAAATAAAAAATAAAAATAAAAATAATAAAAAAAAAAAATCCTTAAAAACAAAAATATATAAAAAAATAAACAACAAATCTATTTTTAAAATTTATTCCAATTTAAAAAAAAGTATAAAAATATATAACACAAAATTAATTATTTTAAAAATAAAATTTAAAAAATTTTTAAAAATAATTAATAAAAATAAAAAAATAAAAAATATTTATTTTTTTATTAATAACCAAATTATAATAAAAAAGTTACAAAATCTAAATATAAAACCTAATCAAAAAATAATTTTAGAAATTTAGGATATTATAAATAAATTTAATTCTAAAAATATTAATATATTTATAAAATAAATCCCAAATTATTCTAAAATTATTAAAAACAAAAAAACAAATTATTTAATTAAAAAAATTATAAAAATAAAAATAAAAAATTTATTCAAATTTTTCACTTATTTAAAACAAAAAATAAAAAAAAAAAACTTAATAAAATAAAAAAAAAAATATATAAAATAAAAAAACAAATTAAATTATATTAATAAGTTAAAATTAAAAAAAAATAAAATATTTATTAAATTCAATAACAATTTTATTTTTTTTTTAATTTAATTAAGAATTGGATATAAATACTTTAATAATTATTTATATAATATTCTAAATTTTAAAATTTTAAATAAAAATTATATATATAAAAATAAATTTTAAATATTAAAACATTTAATTATAAAATATAAACTTTATAATAAAGAAAAAAAAATATTAAAAAAAAAATTTAAAAAAATTAATAAATAATTAGATTATTACTTTTTATTATTTAATAATAAAAATATAATTTTTTTAAAAAAATTCTTAAATAAAATAAATATTATAAAAAAAAAATATAATAAAAATTTTAAAAATAATTATTTTATAAAATAAAGAAATCTAAAAATTTAATAATAAAAAAATTTTAAAAATAAAATATATTATTTTAATATTATATTAAAATAAATGAATAAAAATAATAGATATATAACATTATTTTTTTAATAAAAAAAAAAAGAAAAAAAACAAAAGGGTTAGAAAAAATTTTAAAAATAAAAATAAAAAAATAATAATAAAAATAAAAAAAATAATGAGGTGCGAAAAGTATGTATTTTAATTTCTTTTCCTTCATTCCGCCATAACCGAAAGGTTGCATGCGTGTATGATAAATAATAATAATAATAATAATAATAATTTTTATTTTTAATTAAATCTTTTTAATTTATAATTTTATAAAATAAATTTTTTTTATAAAAATAATTACTTTATTTTAATCTTTTTTATTTTTTAAATTTAAAAAGATTTATTGAAACCCTATATATAAAATCATAATATTTTCCTTTAAGAATTAAAATTTTTGTAAAAAAATTAAATTTATGTTGTTGTAATTTAATATAAAATTTAAAACTAATTATATTATATTTGTAGATTTTTTATAATTATATTGTATTATTTTTAAAATATTACTATTTATTTATAATAATATTTTATTTTTTATTTTTAGGGTATAAAAAATTTTTTACCCCATATTCTTTATTATAATTAATATATTTATATTTTATATATTCATAAGACTTTTTATTTTCCTAACATATATTACACAAATACTTAATTATTTTGTGTTTTTTAACATAGATTTTACAAGTAGAATTATTTTTATAATTTAATATATAATATTTTATCTTTTAATAATTTATATATTTATTATTTTTAAAAAATTTTATATATCTTTTTATTTTAAGTTTTTTATTTTTTAAAAAAATATATTTTTTATTTTAAATTTTTATTACCTCCATTCTTATTTTTGTAACAATAATTATAGAAGAGAATTTTTTTTTTTTTAATTTTTTCTTATTAATTATTTTAGATTTTTAATTAAAATAATTATATTATTTATTTTTATTTCTTTTTTAATATCTTTTATTTTTTAATTTTTAGAAATCCCATATACCACCAAAAAACCCTAACTCTCTATTTTAAAAAATTTTTATATATACTTATCTATTTTAATAAGTTTTTAATAAATTTTTTTTTTATATTTTAAAATATCTTTTTTTTTAATATTTTTATAAATAATTAAAATTAAATTTTTTTTTAAATTTAGAGAAATTCTAAAAATAATTAATTCTAAATTATTTAATTTTTTTTTAAAAATTTTATTTATTTTTTTTCTAAAAATATTTAATTTTTGGATAAATAATTCAATAATATTTCTTAAAATTATTAACCTTCATTAATTAATTAATATTTTCATATTTTATAAATTTTATATTTTATATATTTTTTGTATTTTTTAAAATTTTTAAATTGTTTTTTATTTTATTGTTTTTATTATTTTCTAAATAATTTAAACATATATCTTTTTTATATTATTTTTTTTTATTTTTTTTATTTTTTATTTTAGGTTTTTTACTTCTTATATTTTTTTTTTTAGAAAATTATTTAATTTTTTAATTTTTAAAAATAAATTTTTTTTATTTATTTTTTTTTTATCATTATTGAAATTTATTAATATATTTTTTTTAAATCTTTTTTTGTGATATATAGGTATATACTTTTGTATTACCAAAACCAATTCGTCTAAAAATAAATTTATTAGTATATTTTTTATTTTAAAACTAACTTTAAAAAGGTATAATTTAAATTAAGTAAAAATTTTTTTTTTTATATAATAAACAATTGTAATTTTTGTATATCTTCTTTTATTATAATTATTTTATATCGGTTTTTGTATCATTTTTATTTTTGTAATATTTTTGTATAATTCTTCCTACTCTTTTGATTAATATAATTTTATTTAGTTTTGGATACTTCGTTCAAAAGTTATAAAGGGGTTGTTCGTTCCGAAGGTCGATTGTTTTAATTCTGTATTTAAAAATAAGATAGATATTGTTTTTTTTTAAGAACCATAATTTTTAAAAAAAGAAAAAAATATAATTTCATATCTTGGATTTAATCCAATTTATCCAACTTATAGAGAGAATAAACTATGGGTAGTCATTTTCTTCTTAAAAAATATTAAATATAAAATCTCAAATCAAATAAATTTAATTAATAATAAAGATTACCAAATTATAAATTTTAAATTAAATAAATTTAATATATTTAGAATTTTTAATATCTACAACAAAAAATAATAAATGAATTTAAAAATAATAAATATGATGAAACCATACATAATAAAAAGATTATATAAAAAAATCTTCTTAAATTATAAAAATAAATATTTAATATTAGGAAATTTTAATTCACATCATTCTCTATAAAATTCAAAATGTATTAATAAATTAAGATCCAAAAAAATAGTAAAATTGATTGAAAACAAAAGGTTACAAATTTTAAATAATTTAGAAATATTAACTTATTATTATTAAAAAAAAAATATAAATAATTCATCTATATTAAATTTAATTCTAGTTATAAATTTAATAATTAATTTTATTGGAGAATGGAGAGTTAAAAATAAAATAAATATTGGATCAAATCATAAAGTAATTTTATTTTGTATATCACAATCAATAAACCTAATAAATACCCCATTATTTACCAATAAATACAAAAAAAAAAAAACAAAAAAAAAATTTTTTTAAAAAAATTTATTAAAATTAAATAAAAATTTAAATAAAAACAATCTCTAAAATAATCTACTTTTTTTATTTAATAAAAATAAAATAAAAATAAAGTAAAAACTAAAATAAACAACAAATTTATTTCAAAAAAATTTAATTAATACAGTGGAAATATTAATACCAAAATTAATAATTATATTAAAATTCAAAATATAATAGAATTAACAAATAAATAAAAAAAAAAAAAATGCTAAAAAAAAAAAAATTTTAAAAAAATAATAAATTATAAAAAAACTAAAATTTATTTAAAAATAAAAAAAACACATATTTCAAAACAATAAAAAAATTAAAATAAGAATTTTGGAAAAATTATCTAACAAATATAAAAAATAAAAAAAGTTTTAATATATTAAAATATATAAAACCAAAAAAAACGCAAATAATTCCTAATTTAAAATTTAGAAAAAAAAAGACGTCAAATTTCAAAGAAAAATTAAAAATATTAAAAAAATATTATTTTCAAAACTTCTAATTTTTAAAAAGAAAAACAACTCTATAATCTTAAATAAAAAAAGATAAAGTAAAAGAAAATTATAAATAAAAAAGTTAAAAAAACTATATTTACTTTAAATTCTAAAAAAATACTAAGTTTAAATAAAATAAATTTTTTATATTTTAAAAAAATATATAAAATAATTTTAAAAAAATTTAATAATTTATTTAATAAATTATTAAATTATAATTATTATTTAATCTATTTTAAAAAAATAATTAGGGCAATACTATTAAAATTAAATAAATTAAATTATAATATACCAAAAGTTTATAGAATTATAAATTTTTTAAATTATCTAAAAAAAGTATTAGAAAAAATAATAATAAAAAAAATAATTTTTTTATCAAAAATTTATAATATATTAGATTTAAAATAAATTGGTAATAAAAAATTAAAATTTATAATTAATATAATTTTATTCTTAGTGAACAATATAAAAATAATAAAAAATAAAAAACTTTTAATTTTTATTTTATTTTTAAATATAAAAAAAGTTTTTAACAATATTTTAAAAATAAAATTAATTAATATATTAAAAAATATAAAATTACTAACTTAGTTATTAAACTAAATTAAAAATTTTATATTAAATAGGTATATCAAATTAATTTTTAATGAATAAATAAAAAAAAAATTAAATTTAGTAGAAATTAAAATATTTTAAGGGTTATTTATATTTTTAATTTTATTTTTTTTATATTTAATATTTTTTTTAAAAAATTAAAAATAAAACATTTATTTATTAAAGTATTTTTTTATATAGATAATATAACAATAATAGTTTAAAATAAAAAAATTAAATAAAATATTAAAAAATTGGAAAAAATATCAAAAATAGTTTTTTTATAAACCAAAAATAATACAATAATATTTAATAATATTAAATCTAAATTAATTCACTTTTATTTTAGATATAAAAAAAAAAATAAAGTAATTTTATTTAATAATATAAAGATAATACTATCAAAAATTATCAAATAGTTGAAAATTTTTTTTAATATAAAAATAAATTTTAAAATTTATGTTAAAAATAAAATATTTACAATAAAAAGAATATTTAGTTATATTTAAAATCTAGTTAATTTAGAAACTAGATTAAATTTAAAAGTATTTATATAATTTTATAAAAATTATATATATTCTATATCTGATTTTGGAGTTGAAATTTAGTAGAAAAATTAAAATTTATTAATTAAAAAATTTAAAATATTTTAAAATAAAATGATAAGAAAAATAATAAATATTTTTAAAATAATTCTAATAAATTTTATAGAAGTTAAAACATCTATTTTATTATTAGAAATTAGGTTAAATGGTATATAAAGAAAATATACATTAAAAACATTTTTTTTGAATAAAAAATATTTAATTAGATTGAGGGTATTAAATTTTTTCTTATTAAAAAATTTTTTTGGAAGAAAAATAGAAGAAGATCATTCAAAATATTTAAAATGGAATGAAAATAAAATAGAAAAAAAAAATATCATAAAACTATATTGGATTTTATTTTGTTTAGAATTAATTTTTAAATAAATTTATATATGAAAATTAAAAAAATTAATTTAGAATTAAAATTTTTATAATTTAAAATTAATATTAATTTTTATATAAGTGAAAGTAATAAAAAACTGGAAGTAGAAATATACAAAAAAAAGAAAAAGTATTTAGATTTAAAAAAAAATTTAATTATTTATTTTGATGGATCTTTTTTAGAATTAAAAATAATATGAAATTAATTGGAGTTGGATGTTATGGAGAAATAGATTAAAAGTTTGTTTTTAAAATTTTAAAAAGTTTAAATAATAAAATAGAAGTTTATGATGTAGAATTAATTATAATATATGAAGGCTTTAGGTAGGTTAAATTAATTATAATAAAAAATAATAAAATAAAAAAAATCTATTTATTTACTAATAACTAAACTGGGAGGTGTGGTACAGTGGTGTAGTGCTGTACCTGGAAGCAGAGGTTTTTTCTCTTTTCCCTACTGCGTAGGTTCGATTTTTGCTACCTTCTCTTATAAAAATAAGTTGTTTTTCTACACTAAAAAAACAGCTTTTTAAAGTGTGTTTAACATTTTTAGATTATTTTAAGCCTTATTAAAAGTCGTGTCTTAATACTAATTATCTAATCAACACTTTTCTCTTTAAGAATTGTACTTAGTTAAAATAAAATATTTTACTTATATAATTATTAAATAGTAGACTTAACTACTATAAAAATAAGAAACAGTAATTTTTGTTTTATAAAGGATATATATGGGTATATTATAATAATAATAATACTAACAGCCTAGTTTTGTTTATAATAGAACTAGACTTTAGTTACAGAAATATAAAAACAGTAATAATTTTAAGAAATTTAATCTATAATTAAAACCCACACTTATAAATCGTTCTAAATATAATAAAAAAAATTTTCTAGTATTACATTAAAGTAAATAAGTAAAAATAACAGATATACAACATTCTCTACTAATCGAAATAGTAAAATTACATACAAAGAAATCTTATTTATAGATAGATTTTAAAAATAACTCTGAAAATCTCCAAACATCCTAATCATATAAAAAGAATCTGGCTTATATTCACTTCTTTTTATGTTATTATTTATAGTTAGATATCTACAATCCACCATAACCGAAAGGTTGCATGTGTGTATGATAAATAATAATAATAATAATAACTAAACTGTAATAAAAAGATTAAAATTGTTAAAAATGGGTTTAGGATAAAAAATAATCTCAAAAATTTAATTTTTATATAGCAAAATTTAATTTTATAATATAAAAATAAATATTAATTAAATATTGAGATATATAGAAGTAAAAAAAAACAAAAAAACAGATTATTTAGTTAAAAAAATTACAAAAATTTAAACTAAAAGTTCTTTTACTTTTTATTTTTTTTTAAAAAAAAATATAAAATTATAAAATCTTATAAAATAAGAAGAAAATTAAAAAATAAATAAAATAAAATTAAATTATTTCAATTATTTAAAGTTAAAAAGAAATAAAGTTTTATAAAAATTAAATAATAAAATTAATTTGGTGATAATTTAATTAAGAATTAATTATGGATATTTTAATAGTTATTTTTATAAAATATTAAAAGATGTTATTAATAAAAATTATTTATGTAGTTATTATTATTATTATTTATCATACACGCATGCAACCTTTTGGTTATGGTGGAATGAAGGAAAAGAAATTAAAATATATGTTTTTCGCACCTCATAGAATAAACACTATACCAAAATTATTTCTTATTTTTATTATTTTTATTTTTATTTTTTATTTTTTTATTTTTAAAGCTCTTTCTAGCCCTTTTGTCTCTTTCTTTTTTTTTTTGTTAAAAAAACAATGTCGTATATCTATTGTTCTTACCCATCTATTTTGATATAATATTAAAATGATATATTTTATTTCTGGAACCTTTCTATTATTAAACTTCTAAATTTCCCTATTCTATAAAATAATTATTTTTAGGATTTTTATTACATTTTCTTTTTATAATATTTGTTTTATTTAAGAATTCTTTTAAAAAAATTATATTTTTATTATTAAATAATAAAAAGTAATAATCTAATTGTTTATTGACTTTTTTAAATTTTTTTTTTAATATTTTTTTTTTTTTATTATAGAGTTTATATTCTATAATTAAGTATTTTGGTATTTAAGATTTATTTTTGCATATACAATTTTTATTTAAAATTCTAAAATTTAAAATATTATATAAATAACTATTAAAATACTTATACTTAATTTTTAATTAAGTTAAAAAAAAAATAAAATTGTTATTGAATTTAATAAATATCTTATTTTTTTTTAATTTTAGCTTATTAATATAATTTGATTTATTTTTTTATTTTATATATATATTTTTTTTATTTTATTAAATTTTTTTTTTTATTTTTTGTTTTAAATAAGTAAAGGATTTGAATAGGTTTTTTGTTTTTATTTTTATAACTTTTTTAGTTAAGTAATCTACTTTTTTATTTTTAATAATTTTAAAATAACTTAAAATTTATTCTATAAATATATTAATATTTCTAAAATTAAATTTATTTGCAATATCTTAAATTTCTAAAATTATTTCTTAATTAAATCTTATATTTAGATTTTATAACTTTTTTATTGTAATTTAATTATCAGTGAAAAAATAAATATTTTCTATTTTTTTATTTTTATTAATTATTTTTAAGAATTTTTTGAATCTTATTTTTAAAGTAATTAATTTTGTGTTATATATTTTTATACTTTTTCTTAAACTGGAATAAATTTTAAAAATAGATTTGTTGTTTATTTCTTTATATATTTCTGTTTTTAAAGATTTTTTTTTTTTATTATTTTTATTTTTATTTTTTATTTTTAATATAGAATTATTTGTATAAATAAGTAAATTTTTTTTAGAATTTAATTTAATTTTTTTTTTATTTTTATAATTTTTTATTTTTAAATTTTTAGATATATTATTTATAAAGAAATTAATTTTATTTTTAATTTAAAATAAATTGAATTTTATATTTATTTTTTTAATCTTTGTGTATAGATTTATTAAGAAGTTAATTTTTGATAATATTTTGTTTAGTATAGAAGCATATTCTTTTTTGTTTTTTTTTTTTTTATTTTTATTTTATTTTAAATAAGGTTTTAGATTTGTTTTTTTTTTTCTTAAAATAAATTTAGGTGGGAATGATTTTGAAAATTTTCTTTTTATAGGATGATTTTTATTAAGAAAAAGGGATTTTAGGGTATACTTTTTTTATATTTTATTTAATTTGATTTCTGGTGGTATAATAGAGGTTTTAACCTTTAAAATATTTATTAGAGTTATCTTGAAACTTTTTGTTATTTTTTTTAATATTTTATTTTAAATTAATTTAAATTTTTTCAAAATATTTTGTTACTTTTAATTTTTTTTACTAGATTTTAGTCTTATAATTTAAAATAGAATAAATATAACTTTTATACAATTATATTAAAATTTTAGTTTTAAGTTTTTTTTTTAAGTTTATTAGTATTTTAATAAAATTTAAAATTTTATTTGCTATATTGGTTTTAATTTTAATATGGTTTTTAAAATTTAGTTTTATATTAAAATATATATTTAATTATTTTAAATTATTAATAAATTTTATTATTATATTATTTAGTAATTTAATATTTAATTTTTTAAATTTATTTTTTTTTTTTAAATTTGTTTTAAAATAAATTAATTTTAATTTTATATTATTAAAAGTTATTATATTATTTATAATTTAATTAAAGGTTATTTTTATAATTTTTTTTAATTCTTTTATATTTATTTTTATTTTTTTATTAATTATAATTAATATTAAATTATTTATATAAAATAATTTAATAATAAATAACATTTCTTTTTTTAATAAATTAAATAATAATATTAAATATAATAGAAAAAGAATTAAGAATATTGGGAAGTTTTATAATATTTTAATTTTTATAAATTTTAATTTTTTTATTTATTTATTAAAAACTAATTTAATTAATTTTTTAGATATAAAATTATTTATTTATTAAATTAATTATTTAGAAAAATTTATGTTTTTTAATATATTAATTAATTTTTTTTTAAAAATATTATTAAAGGTTTTTTTAATATTTAAAAATAAAATAAAAATTTTTAATTTTTTTGAAATAATTATTTTTATATCATAAATTAAAAATAGAGTTATATTAATTATAAATCTTTATTTTCTACTTTTAATTTATTTTAAATTTAAAATTTTATTAATTTTTAATAAAAAAATTATTCTTTTTATTATTATTTTTTTTAATATTTTTCCTAAACAATTTAGTAAATTAATAATTCTATAAGTTTTTAAAATATTATAATTTAATTTATTTAATTTAAATAAAATTATTTTAATTACTTTTTTAAAGCTAATTAGATGGTAATTATTATTTAATAATTATTTAAATAATTTATTAAATTTTTTTAATATAATTTCATAAACTTTTTTTAAATATAAAAAATTAATTTTATTTAATTCTAATATTTTTTTAAAATTAAATAAAAAAATAACTTTTTTAATTTTATTATTTTTTATTTTTTTTATTTAATTAATTTTTTATTAATTATTATTTTTATTAATAAAAATAAATTTATTTTTTTATATTTTAATAATTTTAAAAATAATACTTTTTTTAATATTTTTATTTTATTTTCAAAATTAAAAATATTTTTATTTTTATAAATTAAATTTAACATTTTTTAAATTTTTCTAAATTTAAAAAAATTAAATATAAAAAATATTTTTTTATTTTTAATATTTTTTAAAAAATTAGTTTAAAATTTCTCTTTAAAAAATCTAATTTCTTTAAAATATTTATTTTTTTTTATTTTAAATAATTTCTAATTTTATTAAATTTTATTTAAATTTTATATTTTTTTTTATTATAATATTTTTTTTCTTATTTTATTTATTTTATTATTTTATTAAATTTTTAATTTTAATATTATTTTTAAAATTAATATAAATCTTTTTACTACCAAAATCAAATTTTTTTAAAAAAAAAATATTGCAAATTCCAAATTATTTTTAAAATTTTCTCTTTTTTTATTAAATAAAAATAAGAAATTTTATTATAAATTATTTTCATCTAAATTTTTATCTAAATTTAATAATTCTTTTTTAAAATTTTTTTAATTAATTTTATTTTAATTAAATTTATTAATTAATAAAAGATTATTTACCAAATTATTTCTTTTTAATTTTATTTTAATTAAGATCACTTCATAATTTAATCCTATATCAATTTTTTTATTTATTTTTTAATTTATAATTAATTTTTTTAAATTAATAAATACAAAAAATAAATCAATAATTAAAAACTCAAACTTATTATTTTTCCTAACATTATAATAAATCAATATACCAAATTTATTTATTAACTATAAATTTTTATCCTCAACCAATTCTATTATTTTTTTTATTTTTAAATTAAATTTAATTTTAAAATTCTATAATAAATAATAAATATTAAAGTTTTTAATTAATAACATTTTTTTAATATAATAGTTTTTAATTTTATTAAAAAATTAATTTATTATATATTTTTTATTATTATTTTTTATTTTTTATTATAAATATTAATAAATTTAATTTTTTTAAATTTATTTAATTTAAAATTAATAATTTAATAGTTTTTATTTTTAATTAAATCTTTTTAATTTATAATTTTGTAAAATAAATTTTTTTTTATAAAAGTAATTATTTTATTTTTATTTTTTTTATTTTTTAAATTTAAAAAAATTAATTAAAATCCTAAATATAAAATCATAATATTTTTTTTTAAAAATTAAAATTCTTATAAAAAAATTAAATCCATATTATTATAATTTAATACAAAATTTAAAATTAATTATATTATATTTATAAATCTTTTATAATTATATTATATTATTTTTAAAATATTATTATTTATTTATAATAATATTTTATTTTTTATTTTTAAAATATAAAAAATTCTTTATCTTATATTCTCCACTATAATTAATACATTTATATTTTATATATTTATAAAACTTTTTATTTTCCTAACATATATTATATAAATAATTAATTATTTTATATTTTTTAACATAAATTTTATAAATAAAATCATTTCTACAATTTAATATATAATATTTTATTTTTTAATAATTTATATACTTATTATTTTTAAAAAAATTTATATATCTTTTTATTTTAAATTTTTTATTTTTTAAAAAAATATATCTTCTATTTTAAATTTCTATTACCTCCATTTTTATTTTTATAATAATAATTATAAAAAAAAATTTCTTTTTTTTTAATTTTTTTTTTTTATTAATTATTTTGGATTTTTAATTAAAATAATTACATTATTTATTTTTATTTTTTTTTTAATATTTTTTATTTTTTGATTTTTAGAAATTTCATATATTACCAAAAAGTTTTAATTTTTTATTTTAAAGGGTTTTTATATATATTTATTTATTTTAATAAATTTTTAATAAATTTCTTTTTTATATTTTAGAATATTTTTTTTTTTAATATTTTCATAAATAATCAAAATTAAATTTTTTTTTAAATTTAGAAAAATTTTAGACATAATTAATTCTAAATTATTTAATTTTTTTTTAAAAATTTTATTTATTTTTTTTTTAAAAATATTTAATTTTTGAGTAGATAATTTAATAATATTTTTTGAAATTATTTATTTTTATTAATTAATTAATATTTTTGTATTTTATAAATTTTATATTTTATATATTTTTTATATTTTTTAAAATTTTTGGGTTATTTTTTGTTTTATTGTTTTTATTATTTTTTAGATAGTTTAAGTGTATGTTTTTTTTATATTATTTTTTTTTATTTTTTTTATTTTTTGTTTTAAATTTTTTATTTCCTGTATTTTTTTTTTTAGAAAGTTATTTAATTTTTTAATTTTTAAAAATAGGTCTTCTCTATTTATTTTTTTTTTGTTATTATTGGAATTTATTGATATATTTTTTTTAAATCTTTTTTTATAATATATAAATATATATTTTTGTGTTGTTAAAATTAATTTGTTTAAAGATAAGCTTGTTAATATATTTTTTATTTTAAAATTAATTTTAAAAAGGTATAATTTAAATTAAACAAAAAACCCCTTTTTTATATGATAAATAATTGTAATTTTTATATATCTTCTTTTATTATAATTATTTTATGTTGGTTTCTGTATTATTTTTATTTTTATAATATTTTTGTATAACTTTTTCTATTTTTTTAATTAATATATTTTTATTTGGTTTTGGATACTTTATTCCAAAGTTATGGGGGGGTTGTTCGTTCCGAAGGTCGATTTATATTTATTTAAATTTATTTATGTAGTAAAATATTTTAAATATTAAAATATTTTTTATTGTACTGTAAAAAATATAAAAAAGAAAAAAAAAATATTAGAAAAGAAAATAGATAAAAAATCTATAAATATAAGATTTTTATTATTTAATAATATGAATTTATAATATATGATAAAATTTATAGAAGAGATCAAAATTGTATAAAAAGGTAATCAAAAAAAAAAAAAACTAAAATTAAAATAGGATGGGAAGATTTTGAAAAATAGATTTATATTTTAATTAAAAAATTTTAGAAAATTAATTGTGAGATTGTAGGTAAAAAATATTAGAGTGGGATTAACAACTCTTTTTTTAACAATAAAAAAAAGATAATAAGTGTAGAGGGGAAGAGATTTTAAAAAAAATAATAGAAAAAACAAAAAAGTTAAAAAAGATTGAAGAAAAACAAAATAGATTAATTGTGTTGATTTATTTAATTTTTAGATTAATTTTTATTTAAAATTATGATTTTCATTTGTTTCATTTGTTATTTAAAATTTTGGGTGTGCTGTAAAGAAAATTCTCTTCTGTCCGCCATAAGTTACTAGCTTGCATGCGTGTATGATACATAATAATAATAATTCTTTTATTTAGTAATAATAATATTTTTTAAATTAAAATTATTATTTTTATCATTTTTATTATTTTTATTATTTTTATTATTTTTATGACTTTTTTTACCATTTCTATATATATTTTATTTTTTTAAATTATTTTTTCTATTTCTTTTTTGAAATTTTAAAATTTTTTTTGTTTTTTTTTAATTATTTATTTTAATTTTTAATTTTAAATTATCAAATCTTTTATATTATGGTTTTTTTTAAATTTAAATTAATTAATAATTATCTTTTTTATATTTTATTTTATAATTTAATTAATTGAGTGATTAAAATCAATTTATTTATTAAAAAATTACTTAACATATTTATTTTTAATATTTAACCTAAAAAAATTATGATATTTTTAATATTCTTTTTATTATTTTTTTTTATTTTATATATAAACAATTATAAAAAATTTCCAAAAATTTATTTTATAATTTCTCTCTCATTTTTTTGGTTTATATTTTGTTTTTTAATATATTTACTTTTTATTTTAAGAATTTTTGAAAGATATCTTTTTATTTGGTTTTGGATACTTCATTCCAAAGTTATGGGGAGGTCGTTCGTTCCGAAGGTCGATGAAATCTAATTAAATTCTTTTTTAAATTTAAATATTTTTTCTTTTTTTTATATGTTTTTGCTTCTAATTCTTTATTATTTTCATTTATATAGAAATTAATATTAGTTTTAAATTATGAAAATTCTAATTCTAAATTAATTTCCTTAATTTTCATATATAAATTTATTTGAAAATTAATTTTAGATAAAATAAAATCTAATATAATTTTATAACACTTTTTTCTTTTTATTTTATTTTTATTTTATTTTAAATATTTTAAGTTATTTTTTTTTATTTTTTTTTTAAAAAAATTTTTTAATAAAAAAAAATCTAGTATTCTTAATTTAATTAAATATTTTTTATTTAGGAAGAGTATTTTTAACATATATTTTCTTTATATATTGTTTAACTTAATTTCTAATAATAAAATAAACATTTCAATTTTTATAAGATTTATTAAAATTATTTTGAAGATATATATTATTTTATTTTATAATTTTATCTTAAATAATAATTTAAAATTATAAAATATTAATATAAAAATTTAAATAATATTATTTATAAATATTAATTTATATAACGTATTCTACCCACTTTACGCGCACACCTAGTTTTGCTGCAAAATTTAAAATTAAACACCCCATTAAAAAAAATATTACCATTTTTATTTTTTTTCATATTTTAATATGATATTACAATTTTTTATAATTTATATACAAATATATTTTAACCACAATACAATTTAATTATCTACAATATAATTTAATTATCTACAAAAAATAATTTCTCACTATTTATAAACTACTTTTAAACAAATTACTACAATATTTAACTAACCAACCCATAACGCAATAATTTAAATAACACTTTATACATACAAAAAAAATCAATTTAAATCAATTCATACCTCTGCAACTACTCACAAAATTTTAAAAAGTATTTTAAAACAGTATGTTAATAATACTATCTCTAATAAATAAATTACATATCAAATTTAAATAATAATTAAGCTAAAAAAAAAAAAAACATTAATACAATAAATATTATATCTTTATAATTAAAATTTTTTACTACAACTCAATATAATACAATATATAACAAACAAACTTATAAATCATAATATAAAAAAAAATTAAATTAAAAAATTTATAAAATGAAATTTAAATTTAAAAAATACTTACTTATATGTTTTCAATAATAACTATACTAAAATAAATAATTTTAATTTAATTATAAATTTTTACAATTTGTTTATAAATACTAAAATAAAATATAATTTTTATAAAAGTAGAATTTTTAATATAAATAAAAAAAAATTTATTATAAAAATTATTTAATCCTCAAAAATAATTATACTAACTTATACTAAAAACTAATTTGTTAAACAATTTAATAATCAAAAATTAATTATATTAATTAAATACATCAATATGAAAAGAAACATGTTACCTCTTTTTATAATCTTTCATAACTAATTTTATTAATATAATTAATATATTGGAATGTTTAAGTTAACTAAAAAATGGTATTTTGTGATGTTACCAACAGGTTGAATAGATAATGACTTAATTATTAAATGGTTAATACAAATATTTGAACCAAAAACTATTAAAATAGTACGAAAAAACACAAATTAATAATAAATACTATTATTAGATAATTATTAAAGTTATATTTTTTTTATATTTATTAATAAATGTATAAAATATTATATTATTATTTTTTGTTTTTTGTCTCATAACATTTATTATTTTTAATTATTAGATATTAAATTTAATATTATATATGCTAAACAATATTAAAATTTTATTAACAATATATTTTGAAATAATTTAACTAATCTTAATAAACAATTATTTATTAAATTTTTTATAAAAATATAAGAAAATATAATAAATCTTAATTTAATTAAGATAATATAATATAAAATTAAATTAATCTTATTCAACCTATCTTATATTTTCTTAAAATTATAAAATTAAATTAGTTAAAATATTAATATATAATTTTAATTAAATAAATAATTATAAGTTATTTTACAATAATCTATTTTAATTTATAGAATTATTTATTTATTTTTATCTTAAGTAAATAATTTTATTAATTTTTTAATTATTATTTAAATTAATAAAATTAATTAAATAGCATAAAATCTGATAAATAAAAATATTATTTTATCAGAAATTATTAAGCAATTATATAAGACTAATAAAAAAGTTTTTAAAATCCAATACAAAAAGTTATAATTTATAGAAATTTAAATATTAAATAATAAAAAACTTAAAATTATATAATTTACAAAAAATATAGAACTAAATATTATAAAAAATTCGATATTAACTGAAATAATATGAGAAAGAAGTTGAGAACAAAGTAGGCTAAAAAGTAGACAAGGTAGGCTGAAAAGTAGATGAGATAAGTTGAGAGGTAGACAAGGTGGCATAAATGTTAATGAGCAAAGTGATGTTGTAAATGATGATAATTTATAGTTATCTTATGAGTTTAAAAGAGGACAAAATAAATTAAAAGGAATTGGTAGAAATCAAAAAAATAAAAAAAGTAAAGAAAATTGAGATAAAGGAAGTTATGGAAGCTTAATTCAAGTTGTTGTTTTTAATATTAATAGTGATGTAGATATTAAATCGAGTAATGACGAAATTAATAAAAAAAAAATTAGCAAAAAAATTGATAACAAAAAAATCAATAAAAATAGTAAAGAATAGTTAAAATAATAAAATAATTCAAAATATTATACTTTATTATAACATACTATTTATATAAAAATCAATTAATTATTATAATATTATTAAATTTTATAAATATAGATATATCTCTTTTTATAATTTATTATTTTTAACTTTTTATTAATAATTTACAAATATTAATGAATTTATATGTATATTTATTATTATTATTTATATTTATTTTTTATATTTTATTAGTGTATATTTATTTGTTATAATATGTTATATTTTGTGTATAAATATTTAGTATAATTTTTTTGTTTGATTTTTTATATATTTGTTGTAGATAATTTATTTTAAATAATTTTATTATATCCCAATTATTTTTATTTATTTATTTTTTTTTTTTTTTTTTCTTTATTTTTATTTAAATATTGTTTTTATTTTTTAGATTTTAACCAGCGACTTTATTTTTTGTGTATATACTTCTCTTTTCAAGTTTTTTTATAATTTACAAAATTTAAAATTTTCAAAATTTATTTTCTTTTTTTTTTGTATTTTTTTATTTTTTTAATATGTTTGTTTTAAGAATTAATAATATTAATATTACAAAATTTAATATCATTAATTTAAACAAACTTGCTAATTCTTCTTACAATTTTTGTTTATAATATGGTTAAATGTATTATATACATCAAGATAACCATAGAATTTAATGTAGATAATACAATATTCATAATCCTATTAGAAAATATATTTTTAGAAATTTTTGTAAATATTTATTTTTATTTATTTTTTTGATTTTATTATGTTAATTTATTTTTAATTACTTTTTTAAATATTATGGATAATTGACCCCAAATTCTTACATCTAATAATATACTAACTTATAAGACCTACTTTATCACCAATTAAATCTAAATTTTTTCTAAATTTAATATTATTTGTCCAGCCATTGAATAGGTTTTTTTTAATCTAATTAATAATAATTTCATAGTTTAAAACAATAAAATTAGTATTAAAATTCTTATTATCATTCTAAATAATTTTATTCTTTTTGCTAGTAAATTTTAGAATATTAATATCATCATTAATTATACTATAACAATTCTACTTAATATTATAAACAATTTTATTATTAAATTCAATAATAAATTATTTACTAATATAATCTAAAAAGTTTTCTTCTTATTTTGAAAAATAATAATCCAACTTATTAATATAATACAAAAATTTAATATATTACAAATTTATATCATAGTATTAAAAATTATAATAACTGGTGTTATATCTTACAGTTATAGAAGTGAAAATAGAAGTAGAAATAAAAAAAGAAGAAATAAAAAAAATAATAAAAATAGAAAAAATAAAAAAAATAATAAAAAAAAAAAAAATAAAGTATACTAAATGTATTATTATAATTATAAAAAACTAGTTCATTGAAAACAATATCATATTAAATAGTACTTTCTCATATTTATTTTTTATTTTTTTTAATTATATTTTTTTATAATATTTCAAAATTTACTATTATTACAAAATAATAAAATGATATTATATTAAAATATATATTATCAAACATTGTTATATAAAATAATAAATTAGATGTAAGAAGGTTTAATAATGATTTTTGATGGGGTGTTTAACTCTGAATTCTGCGGCAAAACTAGGTGTGCGCGCAAAGTGGGTAGAATACGTTAATTAAAATATAATTTAATAAATTTTATTAAAATTATTATAATATATTTCTTATTTATATAATTTGAAATTTTATATTTTATTTGATTAATAAATTTATTTTTAAATTAAAATATTTATGATTAATAAAAATTAAAAATATTGGGGTAAATTATTTAATATAATTTAAATATCTTATTTATAATAAGAGTTAAATAAAAAAAATTTTTTTAATTAAAATAATAAAATATCTATTTTATAAATTTTTGCTTTTGTAAAGTATTTAAAAATTAATTAACTAAATAGAATTTTTAAATATTAATATTTTTAAAATAATGTTATAAATACTAATAATTAATACTACATTATTATATCATTTTTGAAATATTATAATTTTTAAAAATTATATAATAAAAAAAATTTAAAACTTTTTTTATTTTAATATTAGTATTTATAATAGTTATTTTAATAATAAAAATTTTATTATTTTTATTTAATTTTAAAATTAAAAAAGTTATTAAAATAAAAAAGATTTTAAGAAATTAAATAAACCTTTTAAATAAATAATAATAATATTATTTGAAAATTATAACAATAAAAATTGGTATTATATTTTTTTTATAATTTTAAAATTTAATATAGTATTAGATTTTGATGTTAAAAAGAATGAGTTAAAGTTGGAGTTGTTTATCACAAACTGCAAATTATCATAACCTGCAACACATGAGTAGTTTCAAAATTTAAAATTTAGAAAAATAATTATTTTAAAAATGAATTTATTATTAATTTTATATATAAAAAGTGATAGAAAAAGATTTTAAAGATAAATCCAAAATTTAATAAAAAACACTAATAAAAGGATTAATTTGATATTATTTAAATAATGATTTAAAAGAAGATTTTATTTTTTAATATTTTATTTTAAAAAAAAAATTTATTTTTTAATATTTTATTTAATAATTAATAAGAGATATACAACAAACAAACAACTGCAAAAATTATTAAAACACTTCAAAAATACTTAAAAATAATGTTAAAATTACAAATTAGAATTTTTTATTTTAGAAAAAATGAAAAAAAATACATTATTAAAAAAATACATTATAATTTTAAAATATTATAATACAAATTAAAATAATTAATTAAAAAAAAGCTTAATACTATAGAAAATAATAGTTTAATCAAATTATTATAATTTGAAATAAGTTATTATTATAAAATTTTTTTTTAAAACTAATAAATTAAGCTAACAAATATTAAAGTATTTTAATAGATGTTAAAAAAAAACTTAAAAAAATTTTTGTTTTATAAAAAAAAAATATTAGAAGATGTTTTTTAGATTGAATGTATGTTAATATTTGAAATATTATATGTTAATATACAAATTTTTTTGAAAGAAAAACTTAGACTTCAAAATCCAATAATAAAATTCAAAAGAATAATAATTAATAAAAGATTAAAATTTTACACATAAATGCTTATTGGTTTTTGAATAAATTTATATATAATAAATATTAGTTAATAATAATAAAAATTAGTACTGGATAATTTAAGTTTATTTTATTTTTTGAGATATGATACTTTATGTTTTGAGTACCTGTAAGACACATAGACGTAACATCTGTAGCTTGACACTATGTTAATAAGGGGTTTTATATTTTATAAGAGTATGCATATACTCTTGTTTAAATTTATATAATAAGTTCATGTAATTAGTTACAAACAAATATTTTGTGTTTAAAAGATATAATTGATTGGTTTTAGTATTAAAATCTAGATACTTAAATAGAATATTATAAATATAGGTATATTTTTTTTAAAAAGTTAAAGTAATTAATGAAATTAAGAATAATTATTTTATAATTATTAAAATTAGATTTTGGATAAAATAATTTTTTAAATAATTTTTTTTTTATTGAATTTCCTTTTTTGCTATGTGAAAAGGTAAATTATAAATTTTTAAATTTTTTATTTTTTATTTTTTAAATT
This sequence comes from Arthrobotrys conoides, assembly GCA_036971725.1. Lineage (NCBI taxonomy): Eukaryota > Fungi > Ascomycota > Orbiliomycetes > Orbiliales > Orbiliaceae > Arthrobotrys > Arthrobotrys conoides. The sequence goes on from JAVHJM010000008.1 coordinate 29,021, forward strand.
TTTATTTTTTTTTTTGGTGGTGGTGGTGGTGGTGGTGATGAAGAGAAAAGGTTTAAGTTCTATTCTTTTAGAATTGTGATAAAGAAAATTATTTATAATAAATTTTTTATTTATATTTTATTATTATTATTATGTATCATACACGTATGCAAGTTAGTAGCTTATAACAAACAAAAAAGAATTTTCTTTACAACACACCCAAAATTTCAAATAACAAATAAAATAAATGAAAATCATAATTTTAAATAAAAATTAATTTAAAAATTAAATAAATTAATATAATTAATTTATTTTATCTTTTTTTGATTTTTTTTGATTTTTTTGATTTTTTTATTATTTTTTTTAAAGTCTCTTCCCCTCTACACTTATTATCTCTTTTCTATTATTAAAAAAAGAATTATTAATTTTATTTTAATATCTTTTATTTATAATTTCACAATTAATCTTCTAAAATTTTTTAATTAAAATATAAATCTATTTTTCAAAATCTTCTTATTTTATTTTAATTTTAATCTTTTTTTTTTAATTATTTTTCTATATAATCTTAATCTCTTTTATAAATTTTATTATATATTATAAATTTATATTATTAAATAATAAAAATCTTATATTTATAAATTTTTTATCTATTTTTTTTTTAATATTTTTTTTTTTTTTTTATATTTTTTACAATATAGTAAAAAATATTTTAATATTTAAAATATTTTATTATATGAATAATTTTTATTAATAATATCTTTCGATATTTTATAAAAGTAATTATTGAAATATCTATAATTAATTCTTAATTGGATTATTGTTAAATTAATTTTATTATTTAATTTTTATAAAACTTTATTTCTTTTTAATTTTGGATAGTTAAAATAATTTAATTTTGTTTTATTTGTTTTCCAACTTTCTTCCTATTCTATAAAATTTTATAATCTTATATTTTTTTTTAAAAAAGAATAAAAAATAAAAAAATTTTTAATTTAAATTTTTACAACTTCTTTAGCTAAGTAATTTGTTTTTTTGTTTTTTTCTACTTTTATATATCCCAATACCTAATTAATATTTATTTTTATATTATAAAACTAGATTTAATCATATAAAAATTAAATTTTTAAAATTATTTTTTATCTTGGATTTATTTTTAATAATTTTAGTCTTTTTATTACAACCTAATTGTTAATAAATAAATAGATTTTTTTTATTTTATTATTTTTTATTATAATTAATTTAACTTACCTAAAGTTTTTATATATTATAATTAATTTTGTGTTATAAATTTCTATTTTATTACTTAAACTTTTTAAAATTTTAAAAATAAATTTTTAATCTATTTTTTTATAATATCTAATTTTAATTAATTTTATATTATTTTTTAATTCTAAAAAAAATCCATCAAAATAAATAATTAAATTTTTTTTTAAATCTAAATACTTTTTTTTTTTTTTATATATTTTTGCTTCTAATTCTTTATTACTTTCACTTATATAAAAATTAATATTAATTTCAAATTATAAAAATTCTAATTCTAAATTAATTTCCTCAATTTTCATATATAAATTTATTTAAAAATTAATTCTAAACAAAATAAAATCCAATATAATTTTATAACACTTTTTTCTTTCTATTTTATTTTTATTTTATTTTAAATATTTTGAATCATCTTCTTCTATTTCTCTTCTAAAAAAATTTTTTAATAAAAAAGAATTTAATATCCTTAATTTAATTAAATATTTTTTATTTAAAAAAAATATTTTTAACACATATCTTCTTTATATACCATTTAATTTAATTTTTAATAATAAAATAAACACTTCAACCTCCATAAAATTTATTAAAATTATTTTAAAAATATTTATTATTTTTTTTATTATTTTATTTTAAAATATTTTAAACCTCTTAATTAATAAATTTTAATTTTTTTATTAAATTTTAATTTTAAAATTAGATATAAAACATATACAACTTTTATAAAATTATATAAATACTTTTAAATTTAATTTAATTTTTAAATTAACCAAATTTTAAATATAATTAAATATTTTTTTTACTACAAATATTTTATTTTTAATATAAATTTTAAAATTTATTTTTATATTAAAAAAGATTTTCAATTATTTAATAATTTTTAATAATATTATTTCTATATTATTAAATAAAATTATTTTATTTTTTTTTTATATTTAAAATAAAAGTAAATTTAAATTTAATATTATTAAATATTATTATATTATTTTCAATTTATAAAAAAGTTATTTTTAATATTCTTTCCAATTCTTTAATATTTTATTTAATTTTTTTATTTTAAATTATTATTATTATATTGTTTATATAAAAAGATATTTTAATAAATAAATATTTTATTTTTAATTTTCTAAAAAAAAATATTAAATATAAAAGAAATAAAATTAAAAATATAAATAACCCTTAAAATATTCTAGTTTCTACTAAATTTAATTTTTTTTTTATTTATCCATCAAAAACCAATTTGATATACCTATTTAATATAAAATTTTCAATTTAATTTAATAACTAGTAATTTTATATTTTTTAGTATATTAATCAATCTTATTTTTGAAATATTATTAAAAACTTCTTTTATGTTTAAAAATAGAATAAAAATTAAAAATTTTTTATTTTTTATTATTTTTATATTGTTTATTAAAAATAGAATTATATTAATTGTAGATTTTGATTTTTTTACCATTAATTTATTTTAAATTTAATATATTATAAATTTTTAATAAAAAAACTATTTTTTTTATTATTATTTTTTCTAATATTTTTTTTAGATAATTTAAAAAATTTATAATTTTATAAACTTTTGGTATATTATAATTTAGTTTATTTAATTTTGGTAGTATTACCCCAATTACTTCTCTAAAACAAATTAAATAATAACCATAACTTAATAATCTATTAAATAAATTATTAAATCTTTCCAAAATTATTTTATATACTTTTTTGAAACATAGAAAATTTATTCCATCTAGACCTAACACTTTTTTAAAATTTAAAATAAATATAACTTTTTTAATTTCTTTATTTATAATTTTTTTCTATTTTATCTCTTTTTTATTTAAAATTATAAAGCTATTTTTCTCCTTAAAAACTGAAAATTTTGGAAATAATACTTTTTTTAATATTTTTGATTTTTTTTTAAAATTCAACACCTTTTCTTTTCTAAATTTTAAATTGGGAATTATTTGTGTTTTTTTTGGTTTTGTATATTTTAATGTATTAAAACTTTTTTTATTTTTTATATTTGTTAAATAATTTTTTTAAAATTTTTGTTTTAATTTTTTTATTGTTTTGAAATATATATTTTTTTTATTTTTAAATAAATTTTAGTTTTTTTGTAATTTATTATTTTTTTAAAATCTTTTTTTTTGTAGTATTTTTTTTTTTATTTATTTATTTGTTGATTTTATTATATTTTGGATTTTGGTGTAATTATTAATTTTGGTGTTGATGTTTTTATTGTATTAATTAGATTTTTTTGAAATAGATTTGTTGTTTGTTCTAGTTTTTGTTTTATTTCTATTTTATTTTTATTAAATGAAAAAAGTAGATTATTTTAGAGATTGTTTTTGTTTAGATTTTTATTTAATTTTAATAATTTTTTTTGGAAGATTTTTTAATTTGTTTTTTTTTAGTTGTATTTATTGGTAGATAATGGGGTATTTATTAGGTTTGTTGATTGTGATATATAAAATGAGATTATTTTATGATTTGATTTAGTATTTATTTTATTTTTAATTTTTTATTTTTTAATAAAATTAATTATTGAGTTTGTAGTTAGAGTTAAATTTAATATAGATGAATTACTTATATTTTTTTTTGATAATAATAAGTTGGTGTTTTTGGGTTGTTTAAGATTTGTAGTCTTTTGTTTTTGATTAATTTTATTATTTTTTTGGATTTTAATTTATTAATGTATTTTGAATTTTATAGAGAATGATGTGAATTAAAGTTTTTTAATATTAAATATTTATTTTTATAATTTAAGAAGATTTTTTTATATAATTTTTTTATTGTGTATGGTTTTGTTGTGTTTGTTGTTTTTGGGTTTGTTTATTATTTTTCATTGTAGATATTAAAAATTCTAAATATATTAAATTTATTTAATTTAAAATTTATAATTTAACAATTTTTATTATTAATTAAATTTATTTGATTCAAAATTTTGTATTTAATATTTTTTAAGAAGAAAATAACCACTCATAACCTATTCTCTTCATAAGTCAAATAAATTGGATTAAATTCAAAATATGAAATTATATTTTTTTCTTTTTTTAAAAACCATAATTCTTGAAGAAAGACAATATCTATCTTATTTTTAAATACAAAATTAAATATACTTTATATTATATTTATAAATATATTATAATTATATTAATAAATTTTTATATAATCTATTATTTTAATTTTAATTTTCTTGATTTTTGTTATTTTTTTTTTTTATATATTTATTTATTAAATAATTTCTCTTATATAATATATATTTTATTTTAATATATTTATATAATTTCCTTCTTTTATTATATATTATATATTTATAAAAATAAGTTTTATATTCTAAAACACAAATTCTACATTTTGCATTTTTTTTGTATTTAAAATTTTAATATTTAATTTCTTGATAATTATTATATTAATTTTTAAAATTAAGATTATAATATTATTTTATTTTTAAATATTTTTTTTATATAAAAATTCTTTTTTTTAAAATATTAAATATTATTTCTCTTATCTTTATTACTAAAACTATTAAAAAAAAATTTTTATTTTGTAATTTTTCTTTGTTTATTAACTACCTTAATAATTTCACTAGAAATATTTTAAAATTGTCTTTTTTTATTTTTTTTTATAAAAGAATTAATTTTTTTTTATTTTGATTTTTTTTTGTTTATATTTTATATATGATTACAAAACCCCAAGTTTCTATTTTTAATAACTTTTAAACAAATTTGTTTATTTTAATAATTTCTTTAAAAATTTTGTTTTTATATTTTAAAACTTTTTTATTATTTGTATTTTTATTTATTATTAATATTAGGTTCTCCTTTTTGTTTAATAAAATATTAGATATATTAATTTTTAGATTATTTTTTTTTAATATAATATTTATTATTTTTCTATATTTATTTATTATTATTTTTAGTAAAATTATATTTATTCTTAAAATAATAATTCTTTTACTTAATAATAATAATATTTTTTAAATTAAAATTATTATTTTTATTATTTTTATTATTTTTATTATTTTTATTATTTTTATTGTTTTTATAACTTTCTTTATTATTTCTGCGTATATTTTATTTTTTTAAATTATTTTTTCTATTTTTTTTTTAAAATTCTAAATTTTTTCTTTCTTTTCTTTAATTATTTATTTTAATTTTTGATTTTAAGCTATCAAATCTTTTATATTATAAATTTCTAAATTTAAACTAATTAATAATTATTTTTTTTATATTTTATTTTATAATTTAACTAATTAAGTAGCTAAAATTAACTCATCTATTAAAAGATCGCTTAACATATCCATTTTCAATACTTAACTTAAAAAAATTATAATATTTTTAATATTCTTTTTATTACCCCTTTTTATTTTATATATAAACAATCGCAAAAAATTTTCAGAATTTTACTCTATAATTTCTTTTTCATCTTTTCAATTTGTATTTTGTCTTTTGATATATTTACTCTTTACTTCAAAAGCTTTCGAAAGATATTTTTTTATTTAATTTTAGATACTTCATTCCAAAGTTATGGGAGGGTCGTTCGTTTCGAAGGTCGATTCTTATTTATATTTTATAATTTATTTAAGAATAATTAAAATATCAAATAAATTAAATAAATTAAACAATAATTAAAATATCAAATAAATTAAATAAATTAAACAATACAAACAATATAATTCTATTTTTTTTTTAAATGGGGTGTTTATTAGGAAGGCACAAGATAGTGCGAAATAGTATAAGATAGCATAGGATAGACAGACTTTTATTGAATGGAAGGTCTTCCATCCTAAAATACTTAAGGAATTATGTCTTTTTCCTGATGTATATGTATTATTATAAGAAATATATAATTATTTTTATAAAATTCTAATAAAAATATTTTAATTTTAAATTAGTTCTATTGAGAAATCATTATGAGCTAGTGTATATATACTATCACAGAAAGTACTGGTTTGGTTCTGGTATGTGCAACGAGCGACCGTTCGTGTTAAGTAGTTATGTGTTGCTGCTGTTTTGCGGCTAGTTTGAAACGTAAACCTTTTAAGTACTCCTTTTCAATAAGAACATCTGCTTCATAAGAGTTCAACAGCCGATTCGGATGTCGATAATTCTAGGCAAAAATCAAAATCTGTAATTTCAACCTTTACAAGCTGAATAGTGATTTCTAGCACCTCCAGGATCTGCGAAAGTTCGGTAATCGGGAGTCCCAAGTGGCAGCGGCGCTTGAGCATTCCCCCGAGTTTGCTCGCAAACATCGACATCGCTTGACTCAAAACATTGTTGGTTCTATTCTCGCACCCTGTTTACGCTCGACACCGACGAATAGATCAAGGAGGCGGGATCCCTCATTAGAGGGCAGTTGCTCAATCTGGATCTCAAACAGGAAGGAGATGCGGCCTTCAGGTCGCAGTTACTCAGTGATGCCTTCTTGCCCAGTTTTCGGAGTGATGCCACTCCAGCATCATTGGACGACCTGGCCGAAATGCAGAAGCAAGACCCGCTTGCGACACAAATTTGGAAGCTTTATAGCAGGACAAGATCCAATCTCCCCAATCAAGAGCGTATGGAAAACCTTACATGGAGGATGATGTCGATGACACTGAAACGGGAACAGCGACAAAGTTGGTGCGTGAGACCTGGCTTCCCTCTCAAAGCACATCAACGTACGGATCGAAGTTATGCGGAATTGCATACTGACTTTGAGTTATTTCTTTTACCCTAAAGCTTAAACCTTAATCGACCTACACATTCACAAAATCTCGATGCTGGAGCAACGAAATCTTTGTTCAGGCATGACGACGACGGGGAATCGATGTTTATAGATGAGCCGTCCGTAGGAACACGATCAGAAACAGCTTCCCCTGTCGCGATGGACCTATCAAGCTCGACACCCGGACTTTTCGAATCTCAATCCCCTACCCGCGCAATCCCAATCAAACCGCAACGACAAGGATATCTTTTGAACTCATTTCGGTCGTCGGTGCCCTTCGCATCTGTTCCTTCTCGACCAAGGCCACTTGGAACCTCGGAATTTGACTATCTCCAGAAACATCGACGGAAGACTAGCCTTGATGTCGGAAGCCAGGTCAGCTCCCCTATGTTAATACCAACCCTTTAAGTCTGTGCTTAACATGGTGGCTCTCGACAGGCTAAAAAGCGACCTGCCAATTTTTCACCGCAGGTCCTCGCACTTCAAAGCATTTCTATACCTCATGACCCAGACCCAGATCAAGAACTTTTGGATTACAGTTTAGACCCCTCCGATATCTTTGTGTCTTCCCAAACGGGGATGCATCCATACCCCATACGTAATAGCCACCTCGGTAGCTTGCCCTATGGCTTAAATACAATGGTTGGTGTAGAGAGTACGGACCCAATTCTGCACTCTGCTGGGTCCTTTCAACCGAACTTCGACTTTTCCCCCATTGAATCCCCATTGGCAACTAGTGGCGGATTTTCAACTCTTTATAACGGTACATCTTTAACGTCATCGATAGCATCACAAGATTTCTACTCACCACCAGCTTCTACCCCACACTCAGCCTCCTCTACTCCTCATCCAATCCCCGAAAATAGCGAAGTCTTCTTTGGGCGAAATACTGCTGAAGCTCGACAGCAAGTGCGGAACGTTTCCCATTTTAGTCGTACTGGTCGACAGTCCGCTCTTCCAGCCAACTTGACCCAGGCTGGGTACGTGTTTGGAAATAATGACGGGTTCTTTCAGGGTCCACCAACCGTCCAGGAAGGGGTTACTACGCATTTGAATGGTTTTCCGTATCAGCATATCAATCCATCCCACATCATCAACCGAAAAGACCAATCTCCGAAAAACCGTCATGTGGCGGCCAAATCTGATAGTCTATTCAGCCTCGGAGCTGATTCTGATCTCGAGGACGAGGAGAGAGATGTATTCCAGGCAAACTTCAAAGAATTCTCACAGGCGGATTCTAGTTCCGAAGCACCATTTCCTGGTGACCCTTCGAACATCCATATTTGGGGCAAAGATTCTGCAATGCATTCTGACAAGCCCTTGGGAGTATCAACTCCCGATTCTTCTAACCAAATTCTAAACAATCCCATTCGTGGGACTGCCCTTATGAATTCTAGCGATGGTATGATGGAAAGCAGCGAATGGGCAAATTTCAGTAAAGGATTGGCCGCACTCCCAGGCACCGTTGATGCCAAAGGTGGACTTGGGATTGATGGCCGTGGGCGCACTGGGACTAATAGAATCATGGGTGCGGTAACATACAACATTTCAAGCAACTCCCGGACTTTGTCAAACCCGAGCAGTCCGCCTGAATCTGGGTTCAATTCGGCAAATCCTTCACGACCCCCCTCGCCCGATGCTTCAAAATCTGCCCACGGTATCGGTCAGAATGGGCTCCCGACGACCTGTACAAATTGCTTCACCCAAACAACTCCTCTTTGGCGCCGAAACCCGGAGGGGCACCCGCTGTGCAATGCCTGTGGTCTGTTCCTTAAGCTTCATGGCGTTGTTCGCCCCCTATCCTTGAAAACGGATGTGATTAAGAAGCGAAACCGCGGAAGTGGAAATTCGCTGCCCGTGGGCGCCTCGCCATCCCGAAACAAGAAGGCAATCCGAAAACCTTCCTCCCAAAATGCTAGAGGAGGTACAGTCAATGGCGGTGTCGGAGTGTCTGCCATTGAAGATAACGAATCACCCTCCTCAAACGAGAACATTGCTTCAATGGCTGGCTTGAACGTCAGCACATCTTTAAATTCTACCACTCCTGCTAGCCGTAACAATCCCCCAATAGCTCCTAAAACTGGAACGATGGGCTCGTCGGGTATTGTTGATACAGCCCTGAATAGAACATCCGGTGGTGCCTTGACAAAACGACAAAGAAGGTCTTCTATTGGACGAGGCGACATTGATAATTCCGGTGTAGCGGAGGGAGGAGTGATGTTGGATAGGGAAGGAAGCCTGGCTAGAGCTGACCAAACTGGAAGCATTTCCTCACAAGGCGCCCTGGGCCCTCAGGGGTCGACGTCAAGCGCTCCCCAGCCAAACATAATGTCAGCGCTCTCATCATCCGGGTCTACACATGAGTGGGAATGGCTCACCATGTCACTGTAATATCTTCTACTTGAAATGCGCTGCGTTGTTTCTTTGTAGTCCTTTTTGTTGTTGTTACTCCGCATAGTATATAAGTAGTATGTATTCACTAGAGGTCAGCTGGAGTCCGGGTATTTCGTTGGATAATTTCCTGGTTTTGTTTCGGAGCTGCCTGTACCCCAAGGGCTACCTGTCGAGCTACCCCAGCAGGTAGGAGCCTGTATTCTGCCCCTCTCTCTGTCTTTTTTGTCTGTCTCTGTCTCTCTATCTCTTCAGGGATTTCGGATGGCTGCTCTGTTAATTTAATAGACTCATCTTGTTAATCAAAGCCTTGATCACTACGGAGTACCTAGGTACCTACCTAGTTGCATTGGCAATATATTAGGGCGGCCCTTGTAGTTTGTCCGGACAGCCTTTGTACCGTTGTTGGTGCGACTAATTTCCACCACCTTTAGCCGACTCATTGCTGTGTTGTCACTAGCATACTTATCTCGAAGACTAAAGCTCACTAGTCTCTACCTCTTAGTACACCTACATATGTACTAGTCTGCTTGATGCAGCTGTTCTGGCTGAACCGAATAACCGGAATGCATATATAGGTTAAGTACATACATACTTAAGCAATTAGGCTAGGTGATCACATTATTCTTCTTTCCTTCTTTTTGTTTTCTATTTTTTTTATTTTTTCATTTTTTTAATTTTTTATTTTATTTTTTATTTTATTTTTATTTTTATTTTTCCTTTTATTTCCATTCCATTCCGTTCATTTTATTTTATATATAGGTAGGTACTTAGGTACCTACCTGGTGCCTACCTCTTAAGTACTTACTTGAGTAGCTATAGGCCGACCTCGCACACTTAAATTCTTACTCAGACATGCACTCATACTAATCGCCTATATAATCGTCGCTGCCTTCGTTAAATCTACGGCCCTTCTTTTGGCTCTGCTCTCCGTAGTGGAGGTGGTGATGGTGATGATGCTATAAATCTCAGGTGTTCAATTGAGGGCCCCTCCCATGGATTCGGACCTGGATATATGAATTACTGCATGGATAATGCCGGGCATCCCCTGCGTCTGCATTTCATCTATCCCTAACAACGACGGAAAAGAAGGTCGATCTTCCAGAACCGCGTCTTGTTTCAGGCAATTATCAAGATGGAATCCGCAAAATCTTTCCGAAAGACCGTGAACGTCAGCTGTTGTGACAGGCACTCGAATGCTAGCAACAATGGCAAGACGCCTCGCATTTTAAATGCTGACTTGGGGCCGACTTGGGCAACTTTCGACACTCTTCTCGAATGCGCACCATCTAACACACAATGGTGGTCAAATATAGACACCGTTTACATAATTGGAGACACTGGGTACTGCGCTGGTGGTTGTGAAACAACATCGAGATGGAGCGGCTCTCGCAAAATCGAGGTAGTAATGCCTGGTCGTTGAATGCTTCGAGACTCCCAAGGCCTCTGCCACCGCTCACAAGCGACCGAAATGCTACCAGGAAGGACGAAAGACTCGTGGAAGCCTCACCAGATTTAATGAGTTATCAAGCTGAAAGGGAGGCGGAATATTCTTTACCATCGATATCATCCCTTCTATTTTACGCAGGAAATGGGTCGGACCGTTGTTCAGACACCAGTCATAGTAGTATGTCTCGTTAAAACCCGTACAGCATAAAAGACCTTTTTTTTTCTGACAATCTTCAACCAGGGAACGACTCGAATCGCTCTAATTATACGCCAGAGTCGAGTATGCAGGATTATACCCTGAGCGCTAGCATCAACTCTGCTCGAAGAATGAGCTGGAGTGAAGACATGTCAACTACTGTCTCCTATAGCAATTCGATACACGGGATATGTAATCCGGGAACCATGGGCCAGCTACCGCACAGACTACATAGAAACCCTGAGATATGTCCCGATCTAGATCTTGATCGCGTTCCCGATTATAACACCCATACACCTCAAGGCGAGTCTACCTTACTAGAGACATCTGAAATTCCGACTGCTTCGCAACCTTGGACACACCACCATCATTCCGCTCCTTCAACCTCGCTAGCGGCTACCCAAACTCTAGATCGTTACGTGTGCTCACAATGCACTAAGACGTTCTCTCGACCAAGTAGTTTACGTATCCACAGTCACAGTCACACTGGAGAAAAACCGTTTATATGTCCCCATTCTGGTTGTGGGAAAGCCTTCAGCGTTAGAAGTAATATGAAACGGCACGAGAGAGGCTGTCACTCTGCACGTGCCTAGTTGCTCCATTATCGAAACCAAGGTTTACGTACTCTTTTGGGTGAGCCGGTGTGATTAGTATTGTATTAAGACTGTCAGCATCACCTAGCTAGTCTTCGGATCAGGATATAGGGCTACGTTCAGAGCGTGGCTATAAATCGGAAAATGGAAAGCAGGACTAGGGCTAATCAGCTAACTTACGCACAAGCGATATACCACCAGCCCCTGCGAGAACCCCAAACCCGATAACCAGAACAAATGAAGGGAAACAAAGGTTTCAACATTATCCGGTTTTTAATTTGTGACTGTTGTATGAATATCCATGGAGGTATGAGACCCCTATCATGGGATTTCGTTTGGACGGGAAAAAGGTAACATGCAAGGTAGAATCTGTCGAGTAAAATTTACTCTCCATTAAGATCCATGTATGTAAAAGTATATTAGAGGAGCAATACTGTTCTGGTTTTGTCCTTCGCATTAATGTTCATCGTTGTAGGGAGGTTACCTTGTTCAGGAAAGCGGATTCGAGGGTGCCGCAAGGGGTAGTATCAACCACAGGACCTTAAATGTTTCGCACGCGGCAAACAACCGTTCGGCGTCCGCGCCTCCCAGAAGTTGATTGTTATCGAAATATATCGATTGTCTCTAGACTACTATTTGTGAATCGTTTTTGGTATGGCGGGTGACTGTTGAAAGTTGAATTCAGAGATTAGAAGACATAGCGCATTTGTGCAGTGCAGCTTAACTTACCGTCGGGTAACCTCCCGTGTATGGAGGCGTGGCACTTGCGCGGCGTGGTGGTAGGTTGTGGTTCGGAAGGCTATTTCCGACGGTTGCATAATCGTCAAACCTTGGAGTGGTCAACGAGTTAGCCCGGGATGACTGTAATGTTGGATATCTGTTGCTGGCGTAGTTGAGCAGTGGGTCATCCGCAAGTGAAGAATGCGGAGTTGGAAAATCTCCGATCAACGTAGCAGTTGGGCCGTTGGATTTTCCCCGATTTTTCGACAGACTGCCGGTCCCATGGTACGAGGCGCGATGTGGCTGCCCACCCCCCAAATTACCGCGTAGGCTGTTGCCGCTTGGGAGCCTGCGATTGCGACGCGATGTAACACTCATCATGTCGATATTGTCAGGATGGATATACGAACCGCCTCCTGCCTGTTGCTGCTGGCCGAAGTACTCGTCATCGTCATCTTCATCATCATCATAGTCGACATTATTTGGTCGCGACCCTTTCCTCCTATTTCCTCGCATATTCCGATGGAGTGCAAGCTCTTGCTCTTTTAGGGCGAGCTCTCTTTGCCTAAGCTGAAGTTCTCGTTCTCTAATCGAGAGGTTTTGTCGGTGGTGATTGTCTTGATGCGCAAATCGATCATCGCTAGCAGTAAGAACTAAGTCGTCTGTGTCATCCGTGTGTAGCATATCCCCATACATGACAATATGGCCGAACTCCTCGAGGTCGTTGTCAAAAGAATTACGTCTTGAGCCGTATGTTCCATTAGGTATCGCCTGTCCCCTTTCCCCGTTTATCATATTCCTACCGTTTAGACTGGATGGAGGCCTTTTACTAGGATGTAGGCCCTTTTGGGTCGGCGCCGGCCGAGAGTTCCCTGGCGGTTGGTCTGGCATTGTTGTCTGAGTGGTTCTCAACACAGCGGGTGATAGCGGTAGAGCAGGTTCGAAGCTCGAAGATTGACGATCACGGGGACCAGGCCCAGGTGTTTTAAGCTGATTTATCGTGTTTAGGTGACAAAGGAGGGGATAGAGGGTTTGCAGCTGCGGGGTCGATATCGAAGATGATTTGGCCATTTTTATAGGGGAACCAAGAAAGACCTCGACTTCCATTGGTCGACGGGATATATAGTCTTGATACATCGTACTTTGCGTGGATGTCTGCGACATGGTGTCGAATATTTGACTCTTGATATCTTGCGGGAACGAACATCCTTGGGCATGGGCGATTTGTAAGAGTTCTTCCAGCAAACTACCAACAAGATTCCTCATTCCAGGAATTTCTACCAGTGCTGAAAGGTCCGGTGTTTCGGTGAGGACACTCAGTGGGTGGAATGCAATTGGCCTACCAAACTTTTTAGCTAAACTCTCTATCCTGTAGCTGGTAATAGGTTGTTTACCCAATCATGCGCTCCCATTGTTGCTGTAGAATGTTCGGCGAAACATGACAGTCAACGTTCCCGGATTGTAGAGTCAATGCGAGAGCTTCTGCCATGTCGCTCTGCACGCTAGTAGGTATATTGGGGTTTTGATTCGTTGACCCGACCCATATTTCCGAGGATTCGAGGTGCTCGAAATCACTTGCTGCGAGTTGGTTGATGTTTACACCAGAACAGAGCGACAGAACAACATTAGTAGGGAACCGTGTCTCAAGGTATGATTCGATACCGATGGCATTTGTTGTATTGACGATGATACACGTTAGCTGCGGCGTAACAACCGACTCTATGACCGCAGCGAGATCGTAGACGTCAGGAAGTGCCTTCACACATAGAAGCACGTAATCGAATCCTGGGGGCCCAGACGCCTCTTCGGGTGAGCGAACAACTGTGGAACATATTACATTCTGTTAGTCAATACTGATGATTAGAAAATGAGGTGGAGGATAAGAACTACCAGCTCTTGGCTTAAACCTTTCGTTACCATACGCTTTAGACCTATAGGTGGATCTCAATAGTTAGCGAGGTTAAACACGCACTCCGATTTATACCTCCTTCTCTTAGGGCGCATCGATTCATACCTAAAAGAGATGCCATATTGAGATACGTTATCAAACCCTGATTTCCATACGAGAGTGACATCGCACGCATTGGTTGCCTGGAGTCTCCAGGATAAGAAGGCGGAAACAGCGTTTCCGCCGACTAGACGCGATGGCCCAAGTTAGAGGAGGGTACGTATGTACGTAAGTATAAAATGAGCTTTAGGGATCTAAATACCGGAGAGGATACGTAGCCGACTTGACGACATGGGCCGCGAATGATGAGAAATGGCTGTATTTAGGTACTAGACACAATGGAGGGAGATCTGATGATGCGATTTTGGTCAAGCTTGCAACCCAATCAGACTTATTGTGAAGGGAGCCTTTGATTAATCGATTGGATGGAATGCTGTCTTTCCATCCTGGCAAAGCAATATGTAGCGGGTGTGTATGTAGAAGCCGACTAGGCCGGTTAAGTCGTGAAGTATTAGTACCTCCTTAGGTACCTCCCAGTACCTGATTAGGGTGCTACCTAAGTACTTCTTAAGTATGGTATATTAGGCTAGTGAAGTGTTGTAGAGGAGGTTGTTTGTTGATGGTGGAAGGATGCAGGTAAATACTCATTATAGTTGCACACTAGGAGATATACTGCGCCCGATATCAAGCTGGGGCGCTTGGCAATCTGCTTCTTGCGCGGTCCTCCCTACAGACTTAAGTAGGTACCCCTTATAAGTACCTACCTACTTGAGTAGTAAGTACCATCACCTAGGTACCAGGTAAGTACCTAAGTAAGTATTTAAGTACCTAGGTACCTATATACCTCTGACTTACCTCTTACTTGACCTGTATACCTCTTACGTTAGGTACTTGACATAAATACTCGTATAAAGAGGAAGTACCTACTTGTTAGCTTAGGTAATAAGGTAATCTGGGCAGGTTTACCCAGATTGTGTTGGGGTTCCCTATAACTCTAATCCCAAGGAGTGGTGGGCTCAGCACCCGTCTTGAAAATAGACCACCCCAGGAGTAAGTACCTAGACTTCAGTGATATCACTCCCTTTACAACCATGCAAACATATGAGGAATCGGATCTAAACGTTCTTTTCAACTCTCTCTCAACCTCATCAACTTCTATCGATCAGATTGATGTTGTCGTTGACCAGCAACCGGGCGCCTGGAACAAATCATGCTCCACCCAGATCCCTGAATCGCCCATTACCCAATCCGAATCCGTCATTCTGGGTGTACTCTTGCAACCCGAATATCTCTCGCCTGTTGTCTCGCGTGCCGATGTCCTACACGACAGTGACACTGCCGGACTCGGGATTTCCGGAAAAGATATCGGATCTATAGGCGAATTTTTAACGTATCAGGTGTCTCGCCGGTTAATCATCAAGAACATCCCAAGGAACCCGAAACGAGATCGAGCGATTGAACAAAGTATCTGGTTATTGCAAAAGCTCCCCGCTGAAGACAATGATAAGGCTTCACCTCAGTCCAGTTTACTCATAGTCGTTGTTCCTCACGTATCTGACCACTCTACGGAGTGGCCATTTTACTTTCCCGGTGTTCAAGCATTTGCAATCGAAACTACAGGGTCTAAACTATCAATCCACCATCTGGACCGGGCACGGCCTAAGTTGCCTGATACAACAGGATTTCGCAACCATGCAGCCGGTGTAGACTCGGAGAGAACTCATCGAATGTTCAGGAGGATACTAGAGGTCCTTAAGAAGCGATTTGAAAAGCCCGACTACATCAAACGAGTCAACCATGACGCCGTTGTAGCCCGGGAGCGATATCAAAAAGTCTATCAAGATCTGAAGGCGAGGCATGCAGATCGTCTCTGTCGCATATTTGCAGCAAACGGCTACGAAGGCAAGGGATGCCGTGAAGTGGATAAGATATTCGAAGAGCTTGGGATTGCAAGTTTTTGTATCTGTCTATGGGAGGAAATTTACGAGATACCCACCCCTGCACGCTGCAATGGGTATTACGACGACGTTGTTAGATCAAAGCCCAGCAGCGGGCGGCTCAGCCAGTTCGTTGGATTCGCTGACCTTGGGTGCGGGTCTGGTGTTCTTACAGACGTCTTATTACAAGAAGGCTGGCCCGGATACGGGATTGATGCTAGAAGTCGCAGGATCTGGAAGTCGTTCGATGACTATGTACAGGTCCACCTGACTGAGTCAATCTTGATCCCATACATCATCGAACAGACGCCTGTCGGGTCTGAAGGAGTGAAACCATATCAGTCAGGTCAGACAGATCCTTTCTATACGATTTCGGACAGCCCCCACACTTATCATTCTGGCCATTTTGCAAATGGTACCTTTCTCATCTGCAATCATGGCGACGAATTAACTGCTTGGACCCCACTGTTAGCCAGCTTGAGCCGATCACCATTTCTCGTGGTGCCATGTTGCTCTTTCAATCTTGCAGGCCGCAGATTTCGGGCGCAACGTTCGCTGTGCCAAGTCGAAGGAGAGAAATCGCGCGAATCCTCTAAAAGAAGTACTTATCAACTGTTGATTAACTACATCGAAGGTCTATGTCATGAGATCGGAGTTGTGCCTCAGAAAGAATGGCTTCGAATTCCTAGCACCAGAAATTTAGCAATTATAGGCCGCGCTTACGAGCCGCCTAGTTGGAAATCATCATCAAAAGGATTTGGGATCGAAGAATCACGTGAGACAATCGTCAAAGAAATAATACGCCGTGAAGGTGGTACAGAGGGTTGGAACGCAATGGTTGCGAAACTGAAGGGGCGACAGCCTAGCAGTGCTGATGATAGCCATTCCCGGTGCCCTTGAAAGGCCTAGCTGGCTGCCTAAACCTACCTGTTAGGCTGGTGAGGAAGGGAAAAAAAACTTCTTGTGTCGCCTGTTTGTCGGCCGCGTTTCTTTTTTAAGGGTTCCTTCTGCCTAGCGAAACCGGATGAGCATGACTTCAGGCCTCAACAATTGCAATCACACCAAAATATTTTCATGGCGAATGGGGAAAAAATGGCTGTTAATGTCTTCTCTCGAATAAGATGGAAGCTCCCCTTGCCCTGTAGGATCACAGGTTTTCTATACAAAAACTTATTTAAGCAGTTAAGTCGTTGAAGCATATATGGAGTTTGTACGTACTTACATGTACTTACCTACTTACTTACTTACTAAGTAAGTCTATACTTTTTTTTACCCGGGAAGCAGGTAAGTACGGCACTTGAGTTCAGTCGAGGTCCCTCCTTAGCTAGGTATCTACTTGGGCCTGTACGAGGTATACATACTGGATCAGTTTAGGTACTCATTGGGTACCTCGTACGTACTATACCTGGTAAGTACATGCACACACATAACACCTGAGTGCACAGTATTCGCCTTCGCCACCATATCCTGGGTGTTTGTGGTAGCCTGGCACACCATTCCAAGTCCCAAGTCCCGCTCCCAAGGAGAGTCAGATTATGGCCTTACTACTTACCTCCTACCTACCAGATTCTCAAGAGAGCTAAGCAAGAGTATGATACCTACTTACTTAGTACCCGTTTCCACCCCTCTTCTCCCCCAAGCCAACTCAACGTCTATACTCACAACCCATTCTGACTAATTCCACACAAACCAGCCGCCATTTCCAAATCACCATATATCATCCAGCGGGTCGGAATCTTGAATGCACACACGTCTCTCACAAAACCCAATACGCTGTGATAAATATAATCCGTTGGGTCGGTTAGAATCATGGCGTCGCAACGACATCCAACACCCTCTCGCCTACAACGCGGCCATCACCGATCACAAACATCCTTTAGGAATGCCTCGGATTCGAGCCGAACTCAGCTATTCGTCGAGAACCTCCCCACAATCGTTGACGAACCGAAGTTTCGAAAACGGTTTGAGATCTTTGGAAATCTGGAAATTGTGAACATTTTGCCAGGCCTGGAACCAAGGGTTGGCACTTGCACGTATAGCTACGCGGACGATGCATTGGCGGCATTCCATGGTATGAACCGGACGCTTTTTGAGGGTAATACCTTGAAAGCCATACTAGCAGAGCCCTCGGAAACATATGAAGAGGCAAGAGCAAGATGGGCCCTTGATGGGACAATAGAATCTAGTCTGTTGGCTGAGTATCCCGATACCATCACCTCGGGAAATGATCATCCCAGAAACCAAATGTGTGACCACCAGGATGAGATCAGCGGCCATATCTGTGGGGAGTCGTTCCCTAATGCCTCTAAGCTCATGTGAGAATACCATATCGTTCGATCAGATGCCCATGGTTACATACTGACTAACTGTTGGTCGAACAGGCGGCACTGGTGGATCCATACGTGGAATTATAGGCCTTGGAAATGCGAATCGGATGTTGGGTGTGTATATGCAAGGAGAGGTTTCATCACGGAAAGCGAACGAGACCGGCATCATGGGAACATGCATATCCCAGCAGGAGACCCCCGCCCTTATAAATGCCCAGTCCCCAGCTGCCACTACCACAAAAAGGGCTTTGAGACACAGAATGCAGAATCCCTTCATGAGAAAGTCCATTCGCTCGGCTTCGAAGAACATG
The DNA here is from genome assembly GCA_036971725.1 of Arthrobotrys conoides. Taxonomy (NCBI): domain Eukaryota; kingdom Fungi; phylum Ascomycota; class Orbiliomycetes; order Orbiliales; family Orbiliaceae; genus Arthrobotrys; species Arthrobotrys conoides. The sequence goes on from JAVHJM010000008.1 coordinate 47,835, forward strand.
CATGCCCGATATCTACGTGCGGATTCGAATCAACACAAGGCGAAGAAATCAAGCACCATCTTGAGGACATACATGGAATTATCGAAAGCCAGTCTTCCTATCCGGCGCAGATATTGGACACAAGCTATGGGCCGCAAAGGCGGGATGCTCCACATAGTCGACGTAAGCGGCCGTCAGCATACCGCCCTGATGAAAAGGCCGATGTTGAGGAGCGTTCCCACACTCCGATAGACCGTGAAAAGGCCGACATGCTTCGACGGTATGCCGGAGCGGCCGGGGTCGATTATCGTCCCTTTAAATGCCAAGTTAGGGGGTGTAAGTTTGTAAAGGAGGGGTTCGAAACACAATTCGAATTATTATCTCATGAAGATAGAGAACACGATGGGCAACGGAACGTTTTTTTTAATCAGATAGGATCCGAATCCCCCAGTCATGGTCGGTTTGTCTTTTGAGAAGCATCTAATATGATAAGGAGAACCCACTAACGATTACCCGCACAGAACCAATAAGCCGTTCTACCTTGCCCCCGCTTAAGCCGACCTCATCTAGCATATCTCAAACGGACACACCTCGTTCGCCCTCCCCGGAATTTCTTCAGTGTAATAACGTCGATTGCGCCAAAATGTTTGCTTCAGAACAAGATTGGAGGTATGCCTACCTGTAAAATAGCATAAGCACCGGGTTTTCTCCAGGTTTGCGCCGATACATCATGTAACTGACTATATCTATTGTAGGAAACATGCGATGAGCTGCGCTTCTAAATCTCTTGCAAAACAATGCTCGTTCACTGATTGCCAAGCTAGATTCGACAGTGTTCCAGCCCTATCTTCTCACGAATTTGGAAGCCATGGAATTCGCATATGCAGCTCATTAACATGCAACCGTGCATTTCACCAACTTGAAGATGCGGAATCTCACATGCGGGATTTGCACTCAAACCTCTATAACGGTGGGCGTCGGCCACGACTGGCCTTTATAGCGTCTGTTCCCTCATGGAGCGAAGAAATTGGGGAGACAGGGTTCCCATACGACCCTTATCGCTGTGCCCTATTAAATATTTCACAGGATAAAAGCTCCTTGGGGAAAGGTCAATCCCTTCAACACAAGCCTTCCAAGAAAGGCAAAGAAATTGCTCGAGAGCCGCCCATTGACACAACAGGAACTATCAAAGACTTGCCCGTATTCGACAGCGCACACCAGATTATACCCCCACAATCACAGCCTAGCACTAACAGTACATTGTTTTCCGATGTACTACCCCGATACTCAGTTATTGTATCCCAGCAGCCCTCCTATAACTCACAAACCTGGGCCGGTGAAGAAAAAATTGCAAAACTAATTCATAATCCTACACCTTCCAGCTCGTCACAAACGGACCCGACCTTAAACCCCGCAGCTAAACCTGAGGTACCCCTGAGGCTGGATTCTCCGGCGAACCGTGCTACTCAACAACGTCCTCCCTCATCAGCTAAGTCGAACTTTACTCATGAGGATATGAATCCAGTTTACCGCTATAATACGGACGGATCGCGATATGCCACCGGTGCCGTTGTGCTTTCACCGGATAAGCATCAAGTATTAGTCTTAAGAAGTAAGGACGAATCTAAGGAAATCGTATACCAGCTCCCATCGGGATTCCTTGAATTCAATGATCAAAACATGGAAGCGTCAGCTCTGCGTGAATGCTGGCAAAATGCTGGTATTGTAGGCAGAATACTCAGAGCAATCGAGCCAGCGCCTGCTGAAGAACCCGATGAAAACGGGCTTGCTGATTGGCATTCATATTTTGAAATCGAAGTCGAAAGGGAAAAGGAACGGTGGCCTAGGTATCAAATGTGGCATCGACGCTGGCTTAATTATCGAGAAGCAAGGGTTGTCTTAAGCTCACAACCAGATGCCATACGTGCGCTAGAACGTTCAACGATATTTAAGAGAGGGAGTTCAAATTTGAGGACAGATAGTGTATCTGGGGTCCATGTGTCTTCTCATTTGATCGCCACTGCTGTGCCCCCCAAAAGCAGTAAGATTTCGGAAAGCATGCGCCCCCGGAGGAGACAGTATTCTGATGACCGACCCCCAGCCACCAGAAAATACAGCACTGTCTCACCAGTTACGGATAATATAACGGCGTGGCGAAAGGACATACTTCCTTGGCTGCGTCGTAACTTCAGCACTGTTATGGGGAAGAACAAGCATGGCGCAATTGAACTTCTCAGAGTGCGGAACAAACCCACGATATGCATTACATGCTCAGATCCGAAGGAACTTGTTCTTGATACCTTTGCAGAAGTTGTCAGCGGCCTATTTCCGATGCATGTAAAAGTTGGCCTTTTAGCTCGGTCATCTCGCCAGGGGGTTGTATCTCCAACCGATAGCCGGTCCCTTGAAATGCCCTCTTACATGCAGCAGAGCGAGGATATTTCGGTCTCCGAAAGTCGCCGTGACAACCATAGTACCAACAATCCGGGGACTCCTACCACAGAGCCCTTAAAAGACCGGAAAATAAGTCCCAAACCGGAAAAGGCATTTCGTCCTCCACCAGTTTTTGGGAAGTATTTAAACCGACCGTCATGTGGGGCAACTATTGGGACAGTCCGTGACGACGATAGTTCGATATCGGCTGGTACTTTTGGCGGAATCGTGATTCTAGTGAAGGAGGACGGAACTGAAGCCCCATATGGACTAATATCACACCATGTGATTGAAGAGAAGACCGAGGAAACGGAGCTTGGGATTGGTGTAGACGAAGGTTGGCTTTTTAATTCCTCTGGTGCTCACAAATTTCCTATTCAGCAACCAGCCCGTATGGATCTTGAGGAGGCCAAAGATAGCCTTGATATGCAGAGATACTACTGTGATAGAGAAAAGCGCTACTGTGACGTTGATGACGGGAGGGCAGTGAGGGCAAAACTCGCCCTTCTAGATGGTTTAGATCAACAGACCATGGATTTTGGTCATGTTGCATACTCTTCTGGGTACGGATTTGACGCGAATCGCCACCAGGTTAGTTCATCGCTCCAAAACTAGCTACCGAGAGGCCTTGGGCTAACTTATTTTTTATTTTTATTTTTGCACTATCTTAGATGGATTGGGCTCTCATCGGGGATATTCCTTCCTGGAGACTTGAAGATAACATCGTTCCGAGTGTTGAGAGTTTCTATGATTTGCATTATGATGGTAGTCCCAAAGCCCCTTACCCTGTGGAAAAGAGTTTCTATAATTTCCTCTCGGAGACATTTGAGCAGGAGTATTCCATTGATTTATCAGAAATCGATCCTCTTCGCAGGATACACGGGGTTGGATCATATAGCGGGATCATGGACGGGACTGTATCCAGCGAAACAGCCTTTTTCCGTCTCGACGGGATGGACTCGGAGGAGTGGTTTTTTACACCACGCTATAATGGCGGTCTGGGTGTAAGGGGAGATTCCGGTACCTGGATTTTTGACGACTTTGGCAAGGTGGTGGGGCAAATAATTGCCTACAACTACAGAACGGATACAGCTTATTTCACCCGCATGGATTACCTCTTCGAACACATAAAATCTAAGACGAAAGCGGTTGAGGTTTATATCCCTTACAAGGGCGAGCTAGCCCGCTGGAAGACCGACGAGGCTCCTAAACAGCTTGATATCGCGCAAACCGCCAGTGTTACCGACGCAAGCAGTAGCTATGTCGACAGCGCTTTTGGAACTATCAAAACAAATGATACTGACATAACGTCGCCATTGGCAATCAGTGACTCAGGTTTAGGGTGGGCTGGGTTTCACAAAGCTAGCTGATCCGTGAAAGCGCACGATAATATTTGCCAGTACATCAACCTATTTGGAGCCGAGTTTCTATTATGCGTGGTTTCTGTTTATTAGCGTTGCATTGGTATTAAGTTGGACTATCTAGCCTCCTAGTGCCCTGGGTCTTAGGGGTGGGTTAAAAGCAAGCATCCAGAGGCAGGGCCTAACTGATGTACACTTTTCATATTGTTACGAATGTTTTTCCCATCCTTTCCATTTGCAGAAGTACCACGGATATCTCGCTTTTTATTTTATTGTTTCTTCACCCTTCCTCTTCTCCCTTTTCTTGTCTTGACGGGTTCGTCGACCACTTAATAAATGGTATTCGGGGAATTTATTTGTGATTAATGCTAATATCCAATTAAGATTTGAATTTTGATCAAAAGAGCCTTGAATCGGGGCTACAAAAGAGCACCGCCCCTTAAATAGTAGTTACAATAAGCACAATTGAAGTTTTAGTGTGGCGATATCATAAGCTCTGGCCGAACTAAGGCAGTAAACTATTAGATACGTTAGCATTATTCTAGTCACCGCAACTGAAGACTTTGTACTCACTTCCTCTTCAGTCAGCGCCTGCAATTCAAGGCAGCTTTCTTTCAGGGTCAGCCCTTTCTTGTGGGCATTTTTGGCTACCCTGCTTGCCATGTCATATCCAATCTTACTATTGAGGCAGGTGACAAGCATCAAACTTTCTGTTAGAAGCTTAGATATACGTTCTTCATTTGCCTGGACCCCCGATATGCAGTGATCCTCGAACGAGGCCATAGCATCCGCCAACAATCTAATAGAATGTAGAAGGTTTTTTGCCAGGACAGGCTTAAACACATTTAGTTCGAAATGGCCACTAGCACCTGCAATCGTGACGGTAACATGATTACCCATTACTTGGGCACAAACCATGGTCATGGCTTCGCACTGGGTGGGGTTGACTTTTCCAGGCATAATTGATGATCCTTATCATTATGTTAGAAACCCCTATAGAGATCAATTGGGTTGGTTTGAAATACCTGGTTCGTTTTCAGGGAGGCTCAGTTCGCCAAGTCCACAGCGAGGACCGCTTCCAAGAAATCGTATATCATTGGCAATTTTGGTCAAGCTTGCAGCGAGTGTGTTCAAGGCACCACTTGCTTCAACAATAGCATCATGTGCTGCAAGAGCTTCAAATTTATTCGGGGCTGTCTTGAAGGGATAACCAGTAATTTTGGCCACTTCTTCAGCCACCTTGACATCAAACCCTATCTTGGTATTAAGCCCGGTGCCAACTGCCGTGCCGCCCTGAGCCAAGAGCGACAGACGTGGAAGGGTAGACTCGATGCGAGCGATACCGAACTCAAGCTGGGTCGCATATCCAGAGAATTCTTGTCCAAGCGTGAGGGGTGTAGCGTCCTGTAGATGAGTTCTACCGATCTTGATAATCCGGTCGAATTCTTGGGATTTCGCTACGAACGCCTGGTGTAAGCTTTTGAGGGCTGGGAGGAGCCTCTGGTTGATCTCAACCACAGCAGAGATATGCATAACAGTGGGAAATGTGTCGTTGGAGCTGGCAGACATGTTAACATGATCGTTCGGATGAACTGGGGACTTGCTGCCCAGTTTTCCTCCGAGGATTTCGATTGCCCTGTTTGAAATCACTTCATTGGCATTCATGTTGGACTGTGTCCCGGATCCAGTCTGCCAAACAACAAGCGGGAAGTCATCAGGTGATATTTTGCCATGTCCGTCAATGACTTCCTGAGCGGCTTGTTGGATCGCGTTACCAATCTTTTCGTCGAGCCCATAGGTCATGTTGACCGCGGCAGCGGCTTTTTTGAGGACACCAAAGGCCTTGATGATAGGCTCTGGCATTCGATCTGCAGGCTGGTTGATCTTAAAGTTGGATAGAGACCTGTTTGGTGTCTAAGATTCAGCATCGCATCTCGGAATCGGTCTAATAAAAGGGGGGGTATGGTTAACCTAAATGTTTGTGCACCATAGTACCGCTCATTGGGTACTTCGACTGGGCCAAATGCATCCGTTTCGGTCCTGGTTCCAGACTGCCAGCCAGAATAATGAAACATGCATCAGTTTGATGTTCAAGTGACCTATACATACACAAAGATTTCGGTGGGAGGCGGTATACCATTGCGGAGGCAGATGTCGAAAACAAGCGGGAAGATCGAGTTTGAAATCCTCCTGTCGATGTGAATGCTGCTAACCGTTTTGTGGCCAGGGAGGATTTAGAGAGCTTACCGATCAAGCTCATCCTTTAAAGGAGGGGAGGGGAGGGGGGAAGCTGGAAGGAAGGAGATTGAATGTTGATGTTCACGGTCAACCTCGGCGTTGCGTATCGTTGGGGATTTGGCACAGGTCGGCCTTCCTTAAATATATTATATCGTCTGCTGCGCAATAATCGAAATCAAATTTACTTCGTTTCGGCAATTTAGCGAAACCGGACCTAGGTTAGCTGCTCTCCCGTCAACCCGAACTTTAACGTTATAAGTTAACACGAACATCAACATTTTTTATATTGACTAAGTCCTTAAGTAAGTAGGTACATCGGTAGGTAGAGATAGCCCGGAAATAGGTACATGCAGATGATAGACTTGCACCCGGCTACGTAGCTAATTTAATTCGTCTGTAAACGCCCAGAATACCTAGCCATACATCGAATCTTATACTCCACCTTCAACTTCGTCGCCAACCTCATCGCCTCTTTCTAACACACGGGTTTTGCGTATTTTAATTTCAGTCTTGGGTCTGTCGGATTCGTCTGTATCTACTAATCCAATACGTTGGACTATAGACATCCCACTTTTTATTCTCCCAAAGATGATATGTTTGCCGTCTAACCATGGTGTTGGCGCAAGCGTGATGAAGAACTGCGATCCTTCGGTTTTAGGCCCACTGTTGGCCATTGAGATGATGCCCGCTCCGCTATGTTTTAAAAGAGGGTGCGGATCATCAAGTGGTTTGTCTCCATAAATCGACGAGCCCCCTCGGCCGGTCCCCTGGATAAATACCATGATTAGTCTTCAATGCTGGATGTTTGGGCGCGTCGAGGCCTTTGGGCATACGGTCGGGTCCCCTCCTTGAATCCTAATTAAGTCGCGATGCAGTTGATTAGATTGGGTCAGCGTATCGTCGGAGGTCGGATGGGCCGGTAAATTGTGCGGTTTAACATACATGAAATCCTTGATGATTCTGTGGAACTGAGTAAATTGGCGGAAACAACAGGCAGTTAGCTATCTAAATCCTTAAGTACCTAAGTATTCACGTTCTCAAGTGCGTCAAAATCGTGACCGGGGACATACAATTACACCATCGTAATACCCCTTCGAGACCAACGTGGCAAAATTCGTGCATGTCTACCAAATCGTCAACATCATACCGAAAAGTCAACGGACACGGCGGTAAATAGCTACCCGTGGCGCATGATCGTTGTATAACTCGACAACAATTTCGCCCTGTGATATATATACTTCAGTGTCTGCCCCCAAATATCAAAATACCAAAATATCTAGGGCGCACCATATTCGTGTCGAGTAACACGTACTCGGCATCTGCGTCTGAGACCATTTTGGGCCAAGGTTCTGGCCTCGAGCTCCGAGTTTCTTTTCGGACGAGGAACTTTGTGATTTTTGTCAGAGGAATATCGAGATGTACGATGTAATGAAAAAGTAAGTACCTTAGGTACTGAGAAGTAAGTACTTGAGTACGTTAGGTAGATACGTGAAGCGGTGTTGTCTTGGCGGGTTGAAATGCAGATCTGATCTGAACCTTTTCACCCGAACTACAATTGCAACCTACACTCTCACCAACGTCACTTAATTATCCTACGTCCCATCACTACCAGCGCAACGACCAATATACCATGGGCTCAAGCCATTCGAGTTTATCGGACCAACATGTCTTCCAAAGGTCAGCGGCCTGCGTTCGGAACAACCTGGGCTAAAGGGCTAAAGGGTGTTTTTTCTTTAGTGGGCAGGGTCAAATCGGCTTCAATCTTATGAATTCGCTTCAGCAAAGCCCTGAGGTATTTTGAAGCCATCAACATCCTCTTCGCTATCCACAACTAACTCACCTATACTTCCCAGTCCGATGCGACGCGCAAGGTACAATCCCGATTCATCATCTCAAGACTTTCTACAAGACATTAACCCGCCAACACCACCCCCCGGGTTGGAGTAGCTACTATCAAGCTTAGACGTACAGAAGCGGGTAACGGATGAACTTCAACGGCTACAAAACAAGGAGGATCAAATATCCAAGGCCATGGATCAACAAATAGGTATGGTTCGGTTCGGTACTGCTATCAGCTCTGGGAGGGTGTGCATTGCTGATCTAACATAACTCATAGCAACAGAAGCCGAGGAAGATCCACACCTTAACCGGAGTTCGGTTTCTCGTTCGATAACTGCATTGTCTCAGAAACTTAACAATGAATCCAGGCCCATCGACCAGAGCGAGGTGGTGAAAAGGGCAGAGACTGCAGTAGTGCGGTGCCTCCGCTTGAATGACCGTCGGCCTTTAGATTGTTGGAAGGAAGTTGAAGAATTCAAACGGGAGGTCACTAGGTTGGAAAGTGCTTTTGTGAACAAGATTGTGGGAGATGTTTAGCTTGTATTATAACCGCTTAATTAATATGGCAGACTCCTTGCCGAAAATAAGCAAACCGATCGAAGCCTGCGTCTAGGTGCGAGACTATATCATACGCACATTTGACTATTCTCAAGTCCCCTATAAGGCAAAATAGTTTCGTCGGTTGAGTGCATACATATAGTTAAACAGGTCTACAAAGGGGCTGGCTGTTCTTTTGCCAGTGACTGAAAGTACCGTGCTGCCTTGGATGTGGCTAAATCCAGGCAGCTCTCTATTTGTGTTAACCCAATATTCCACCCTCCTCTCTTCTCGATTTTTTCTACTCGAGTCCTCAGTCCTGCCAAGGGGAAACGTGGCGAATCGCCTTGGGCGGGGTCAAATTCTGTGGTACATAGGATCGTTAGAATTTCACAAGCTTCGCCCTCCTCATACGAGTCCGGGTCATTCAGGAGTATCGCCGTTTCCTTTCTATGATTTTCAGAATTTGGTAGAGGGATGAGAGCGAATGTCGTTGTAAACGGAAGTGACTGACGAAGTGATATCGGATGGTTGAGTAATGCTTGACAGAATATTCGTTCCTCGGTTTGATTCCACGAGGCAAGTGGTAACCTACTTGACTTGAGGGCCGCTACAATCGCATACCAAGCCGCATCAAGAATGTTCCCATCCAGTGATATGCATAATACGTCAAGGTACAGAGACCAATATCCTTTGATCTTTTTCGTTGAGGCGAGGCTACTGCCGCTACCGTCGTCACTATCGTATATCCGGAGGGAATCTAGGCTGACCAGTTTTGTGACATTGACGAGTTCGTGTAGCTGGTCGGAAAGGGTCTGAGCTAGCCCTCCTGGCGGGCCCAGCGGGTATTTTTTCGAACAGCCAGTCGATAGCTCAACGTTTGGTATAATAAGTCCGCCCCAACTAGCACCTCCAGCACCACGACTACCACAAGCATGAGTCGCGGACGTTGGGGGGCAATGGTATGATTCAAACCTGGAAGGGTCATCGCCAGGAGCGACAGTGAGGATCTCTCCTCTTATACCACACACCACGGCGGTGTCCCCAGCTCTCACGACAGCAGATCCGTGGGCATGACTGAGAGAATTTGTTGTTAAGGTGAAATCACGACACTGGGAAGGGCTCCGTCCGTTGGGGCGGGTTGGAGGACTGTGTGTGAGATGCCGTTCTAGATACAAAGCCGGGGATATCTGGCGGAAGAGAGAGGTTGAGAATGTAAGCGGGGGCGGTAGACTGTCGCCGGCTGGCTGTGGGGTTAGAATAGACATTTGTGGTAGTAGTTCAAAGCTCAGGTGCTTTGCTTTGGTTGGCGCCTAAGGAGGCTGGAGCTTTGAGAGGTATGATATACTACCTACTAATTATCATCAGTGTTGGATTTTATTCGACAGAAAAAACCAACTTAGCAACACAACACAAAAAAGTCTGGCTAGAGGGTTGTCGTGTACAGAGTACTCTGTGTGTTGTCTGGTACCGCGAGACCAGGTCACCAAGTCACCAATGAACTGTGTTGGGTCTGAGTTCTGTTCTTGTGTTGGGCAAGGGATGTCTAAAATGCAACATTTAATAATGTGTTGTGTAAATCGACTTCAACGTCAATCTCCAGTCGCTAGTTTCAGCTTACGAGACCGAGCTTCAACTTCAAACCTTGCTGATTCAATCTGTACTATTACTGGTATCATGCCTCCTTGTACAAGTCTCCCTCTTTAGTTACTTAGAGAATTAACAACTTTAGGAACGTCTCTCTATTTAAATTTAAAACAAGTATCGAAGTAGGCCAGTGCAGTGAACGGAAACCAAAAGTTCTGGGATCATGATGAAGCATGCTCAGGGTCACCACAGGCGGGATTGATATCAGCACCCATTCAATCTACGTTCTATGTGTTAAGAACTACTCATCAACACTTTCTTCACTTTCTTCACCTTCACATTGTCTCTTCCTCCCCATCATCATCACCTTCTCACAAGGTGGCAGCAGCAACAGCCTGCGTGGCAATAGCTATCCACTCCTATCGGGTCTTTAACAGAGCGACCCCCTCTCAATGTTATAAATATCCAGGAATCGAGAAGAATTAAATCAAGAAAGAAAGAAGAGGAAAAAAAAAACATATACCCGCTCCACAGAAACATCATCACCATACAGGGCGAACAACCAATATGCCGCTCCTCGAATCTCTTCCAGATGGCAAATCTTGGCCAACCCCGTTAACCACATCGGATTCAGAACAGATTCCTCATCGACCGGTCAATCTACATCCACAATCACACCAGACCTATCACTTTACGCCTGCAACCCAATTTAATGCAAACCCTGGTATGACCACCTCTCAGGCCATGTCTGCCACCGTCATATCACCCACTATGGGTAGCGGCCACGAACTTCGCCCGATAAATGATACTCTCTCACATGCATCTCTAGCTACTCTAGATCCTTCGCTTCCTCGAAGCATCCCGCACACAGATCCTATTTTTGCCAATACTCAACAACACGGCGTCTCAGACCACCCCGCTGTAATGCCGGTCCCTGGAGCTCGGAGCCCAGTCTGGCCAATGATGTTACAGGAACTCCCAATACCCTCTAATATAAGCCACATAGTTGAAGGTGGTGGCCTTCAAACACATCTCGTTGGTGGGTTTGGGCCATATGCAGGACCGGTAACCTTCAGTGCTGCCCAGACCTCGAATAGATTCCCTGCTATTATTTCCGAAAGCGGAATCCGAAATATACAGAATCCACAGTCCGTGCAGTCAGCTGCAACTCCTCACTACTTCACGACTGTCGGCCCCGCCTATCCCGGACCTACCCAGTCTGACTCTGCTACAACCCCGAACCCGAACACTGATTACCCAACGGTCTTCATACTGCAACCCCCGTCGAACAATAGCATCTCTCGCCAAGAGTATATCAGTTTTAAGTCTAGTCAAAGTGCCGTTGAGGGTGATGATCCGAATAGCCAGACTGCTCGAAGCCTTGCTTCCCTAGAGACTACTAACATCGTCCCAGATTACGGTTATGCGCAGGTACAGGTTTGGAAGGGTGCTACAGAGGAAGGACTCTCCGACCTCAATAAAATGACCCAAACGTGGCTAAAATCAAACATCACATGTTTTGATGACGTCTTGCAGCATATTCCGCTCGAGGAATTGGGGAAACAGGCGCTGATTATTCGTGAGCCAGGCTTACTTTCACAGGCCAAAGGTTCTTGTTGGAATCTGGTCAAAATTGAAAATGTGAGTCCGGACAAAATATTTGAAGTTGCCGCCATGCAAAGGGTATGCAAGATCTGACAAACCTCGAAAGATACCTTATAACCTTGACGACGACATGTTGTTTGAGTTTCTCGGAAAGACACCCGGGTTGGTACCGGAGGAACATGGGGGTATCCATATCATCATGGACCGAACCACGGTGTGTAATTGTTTGACTCAGCAAACCCTGTCTCAGCGATACAAATTGAAGAATATCCTAATCCAGTACTTGGTCATGCATAGGGAAAAACCATGGACTGTTTTTTGGAGTTCCCATCTGTCGGGGCCGCTGAACGTTTTATACAACGTCGTTGCAACAACAATCGCAGGTGCATCCTCGGTGGCCGCCATATATCGCTCGAGCTTGTCCGACAGGGCGAACTCATGCGATGGTTATTCCCTAAGGTCAGAGGGGCAACGTGGGGAGACGATGGCGACCTCATTGTTGGAGAATGGACGGCTTTTAACGCACCCATTGAAATAATTAGCCGAGAAGAATTAGTGATGATCCTTGGCCATGCACGCACGCCTCACCGAGTGAGTATCTCCAAGTATCGTACCACCTTGCAGAATATGGAATGGTGAATTTAATGTTGTTTAATCGGCTAGTCGCCATTCAGTAGGAAATGTCTTCAACGTCCATACGAATCTCTGATGAGCGTAGTCACAAAGTTCCCCTGGAAGGAAACCAACGATTATACATTGAGGCAGCGGGATTTGATCTTCCAGGCCGCCTTTGAAGCAGGAGAGCTGCTAAAACGCCAAATTCTTCGCGGCAAGGCGGGTCCGAATATTGACCTGAGGCTTCTGCGGCGCCTTTGCCGTACAATTTCATTTTGCCCTGGGTTCACCTATAGACAAAAACTAACTTTCTTGGATGCGATGGGAATTACCACGACTGAATGCTTCACGATCCTGGGTGACTTGGGAATTTCTCACCCTCTTGCAACCCAGTTTCAAGCGCTAACGGTCAGGCCTGGTGCGGATTATGTGGCGGTCGAGGTTTGTCCATGTCTCGTTTGTGGCGTTTTCACCATGGCATGGGCTAATGATTGATAGGCTATCGCGAATTTGGTAGCGGATGGGGTGTCGCGGGGAAACGGCATCCGTAACGAGTCAGATTTGGGCATGCGTCTAGATCCTAGTGGGACCCAGGTATCGAACGAAGATGGGAATTGTGAGCTGACGATGAGGGCAGCAGCAACAATCGAGCTAGAGACTGTCATCACTGCCATAAAGGCGACATTTGCGCCAGGCAGGGGCACACTCGATTTTCCAGGCCAAGTTTGAGGATCTTGTTGCTGACTCTTTTTTACTTTTCTTATTTCCTTACACACACATTTTCGATTTGTTATGATGCATGGTGCTGATTGTAATTAAATACATGGGATGGCCCCTTCTACACAGCACTACTATGTAATATGGGGTCGGCGTACATGGTACTGACTTCATTGCACGAGATTCAGCGGCACTTGCATATATATATTGTCTGCAACTGAGGCTTCATCCACAAGACGTACGTAATATTTACAATAGCATCAACAAGTTCCCTGATCTAATATCTCTAAATTAATCGCTGAAAACACGCTGTAAGTATTTTCTTTGCTCTGCAGTGCCGAATTACTGATGTACATGTATGTACTCAATGTTGGGCAAAGGAGAGACGGAAAGAAAGGGAAAGGGAAAGGGAAAGGGAGAAGGGGAAAAAAAAAAAAAAAAAAAAAAAAGGCCATTTGCCTAGACGGATCGGAGAAGCGAGGTTGGATGGTCGGGAAAAAGAAAGCAACGGGAAAAAAAGAGTTTACAATGTCTTAGTTTGCTTTTTGGGGCTGTTTCAAGTGAGACATTCTCTGAGACATCGGACCTCAAAAAAAGGCTTAGCTGGTCTCATTGCTCAGGCCACTATGCTGGGTCCATTCCATAAATTTCTGAGACTAAAGTTCATTCGGAATACAACGAAGCGCCGAGGAGTCTTCGGAGATGGTTATACGAAGAAACGATGGATGGATTGATTGATGATAATTTTTGTGCCAATATACAGGTATGTGTGTACATGTACATACCTACCGTATTTCCCTCAACTAGGTATAATCTGTTCTGTGGAAGAAAAGAATAGAAAGGGTTCAATTAAGTGTTTGAAGTACTGAAGGAAGTACTGAAGGAAGTACCTAGGTGTTTACTTGGGTGGGTAAGGGGATACCAAGGTATGTATGTGTATTGTAGAAAACCTGGATTAACTAGGCGAGGATGTCTGCCTAGGCACATTTAAGTACTGACTTATTTACTTACGTAGGTATACAGAGTATATAGGGATGTACGTATGTACATACCTACATACAAGGGTGCAAACCTCATAGCGAGTAGTCAAGTGTATAAAAGTTGCTCAAGTTTGTCTGGTACATACATACGCACAGAAGAAACGATAGTGGAGAAACCGGAAGATTTTGGAGAAGCGTGGTGAATGGTGGTGGTGGTGGTGGTGGTGTGGGTCGGGATTGAGCTGAGCGGGCTGGCTTCCACGTTTTTTTGGTTTGAATCGACTGGAATTTGGAGAAATTGCGTTCCTCCGGAATTAGCGCGCACGTGGTAGCTCCACTGGGACGGGGGGTGGTGATAATGGCAGGTTTGGCCGAAGATGGGGAGGGAAGGGGAAGGGAAGAGAGATAGGCCTGGGACCGGTCCACCGCGCACACTTTTCTCGATTAATATTGACTTTTACTTAGGTATGTAACACCACTAGTAAGTACTGACTTCGGTATATACTTGATAGATATAATACATACATACATACATACTAAATAAATATTTATCGATATGTACTTATATGTAAGTATGTGCATACTTACTTACTTATATGTCAGTGCTTAAGTAAGTAAGGGAGAGGGAAGTGTTGTAGAACATGGATGTGGCGACCCAGCCGGGTGGTGGCAGCGGAGAAGGCTTTTCGTGTGAGCAGCCAGAAACAAGTTGTCGGGACTGCTGATCGCTGCTGAAAAGGGGTTCACCAGATCTGGCTGGCTGGCTGGCCAGCCGGGCTCTGCGGGCTCTGCGGCGCTCAGGGGTAGCCTACTACCACCCTAAATTACCATATCAACCACCAATCACATTGCCAGCTTAGCGAGCTGCTTCTTAGTGCGCTGCACATTGCTCTGCACACGGGATTCCCCATCAAGAAATCGCTCGATAAGGAATCCGAATTCGAATTCGAATTCGAATCCATCCATCAATCAATCAATCAATCATATCATTCAATCAAATCAAATCAAATCAAATCAAATCAATGAGCGGCTGATTCCAACCCACCATACCTTACTTCAGATACATGTACCTACCTAAGTACCTACATACATGTACATACATACATACATACATACATACACTACATACAAGTCTGTACAAATCCTCCGTTCGGGTCTGAAATATACTAACAACTTAATTTCACAGAAACAATAGCCGATTTCCGTCCTGCTATGGATGAGACGACTTATGCAATCGTTCGGAGTAATCCAGGTCCGCCTGGTTCCCTGTGCTTTGTGACCCTAAACCGCGGTATCCTCCCTCGTTTGGGGCCAGAACCTCACCTACCTACTTTTTACATCTAACAGACACAGATAACTAAAACTAATGAAAATCTGTACCGTGTAGTGCACATGTACACGGACATCCATCCGGATATCTTGGGTATGTAATTTTAATCTCTTACCTACTAGATCTTCCATTGTCCTTGTATGTGCGCGTCTGCAGAGTTAACATTGATCACTAACATTAACTATGTATGTACTTGGTAGGTAAGTACTTAGGTACATGTACCTAAGTACTTACCCACATACTTCAAGTTCCAGCTCTACCGCCGGTGTTCTTTTTCCCACTGCCTCACCAAATCCCACATCTTGCTTGCACATCCCTTCTGGGGCTAGCTAACTGGTTAAAGCATCCGTCCCTCACTTCTGGATCCTGAGCACAGAGGAACAAACACCAGCAGAACGTGGATAAATAAGCGTCGGCACTAGCGTTCGTTTCTCTAAACCTCTTCTCGCTTAGCCGTCTGCAGAACCGCATCTAAATCAAAACGCCGAAGAGAAAATTACCAGCAGAAAAAGAAAACACCGTCCAAAATCAGAAGAAGAAAAAGCAATGCCGCTGAGAAATGGGAAGACCAGACTCCATATCAGCTTGGTCGTTGCACTAATGCAGCTTGAATCTGCATGTGCATGGATAGGTATCATTTGATTTCCTAATGGTGCACCAGTCGTCTGGTCCTCTCTTTTTGCCCCACCAGCCTTTCCCTGGTGAGGTAGTGAGGTCGGGTCCAGTCCAGTCTTCTTCCCCTTCCCTTCCCTTTTTCTCTCAAATGGTCTGCCCCTCTCGACGAAGCACTGCATGAGCAACTGACATGGATTGTATTGGCTTCCCGACAGAACCCAAATCTCGGGAAACATGTCCTTGTCCGTGTACCTGTACATCGCTCGTGCTTCCTGCCCCTAGACTTGCTTGGGTAGAGACTAGGGGTGCGAGGAAATAAGAAAGCGTGCATGTACTCCGTACATACTATATAGCTAGATCCACCGTGTGTGTGTGTGTGTCTGCTAATATTTTCTCTTTGGCTTTATATTACTTCCTCCACGCTAACATACTTTCCTGATAGTCGATTTATCAACGTATCCACTCCGGCGGGAGTATATATACCTTCGCCCTACTCCCACGTCGCCTAAAAAAGTGATGATCATCGTCCTGTCCTGACGAACTTCCTCTTATTATTCTCCTCCTCTTCCTCCTTCTCCTTCTCCTGCATGTCCATACCCATATCCATTATCCATTACCCATTACCCATTACCCATATCCATATCCATATCCATTTCTATATCCATTTCCATATCCATTTCCAAATTTATATCCCTATCCTTCTCGACTTTTTGGGGATAACCGATCAGTAACTCATATATATCTACATATAATACCTACATATATATATCATATATTTCCAGAAACCCTACATTGGCGACCTATCGCTTCAATCGCCTTAGTATTCCTCGTTACCACTGGCTAAACATAACCATCCCAATACCCCTTTATATACATATACTTCTCTGTCCCTACCTACCCGCCGCCTACTTCAACGACAATAAAGAGAGTACATTAACAAGCTGTTGGGACTTCAATTCCCAATAAAATCTTCAAAACGGCGACCATAACCTATCCTACTTTGACTCGACAGACGCCCACCCTTCCCCATCTCATCCCGGCGTCCCCGGTGTCTTATTATCCAAGCCCTGCTCCAAGCAATTGTTCAGACAAGGTAGCAACATCACCCAATTTTTCACAGAGCCATTCAACACCTTATTGGGCTACTGCTGCATCAAACCACCCATCAACGTCCGACATGACGTCGACACTTCCATTAACAACATCTTCCTATACTTCGCCTCCTCTCGTAAATGCGATGTCGACAATTCACCCTCTGCCATCACCGCCTGCAAACGATGCAGAATTACCTAAACCACATAGCGATGCTGCTAGTTCAATTCTAGCATCTCGGAGGCAGAATGTATCCTTGCCCGCCTTCACGTTCCCTTCCCCAACTCAGCGCACCTTTGGCTATGGGTTGCAGAGCCCCGCCCCCAGTCTATTGACACCGCCTTCCGGGAACGACCATATTGGTTCCGTAGATGGGAATAATACTGTAGGCCACAGCTTTTGGGCAAATACCGCACCATCCCATGCAACTGCCACTACAAATTTTCCATACGGCTCGGGCTCATCGTCACAATCTACATATGCGACAGCTTCATCACCTGCTTATGCTCATCGAGGGATTGTTTCGCCAATAAGCTCAAGCAACCGGGGCCAACCTTTAAGTCCTCACCACCAGGATACAGTTCCATCTTCGGCAGGCCAACACCCTGGGTTCGATGGCCACCCTTATAACTCTACCCTTGCCGTCCCAAACCCTCAAAGTCACTCGTATTCTCCAGGCTATCCCTATCCTACACAGGCTCCTCTGACACCCGTGCCCCAAAATGCAATTGCTTCACCACACGATGCATACTCCTCCCCTCCCTCCTCACTCCCACCTCCTACCCCATCATCAGGATATTATGCACAGCATAGCCCTTCATATCCATACCATGGCCATCCAATCCCAGTTGGGCCTGCATCTCCATCTGTACACCGCCCGACCAACTCTACATCGATATCTCATCTCCACCCTCTTCATGCATCAAGCCCTCTCGCGCATAGTAGCTACCAACCCGCTCATCCTCGGTATCTTGCCGCAGGGATGGCCACAAATATGTACGCACAACACGGCGCATCTATCATTGGTAGTTTGACCCCACACCTAGCCGGTTCGGCTCTTCAACATTCACACATACATCCATCGCAGCATGCTCCAGTACCGCACCAAGAACGACCATTTAGATGCGACCAGTGCCCTCAAAGCTTTAATCGCAACCATGATCTGAAGAGACATAAGCGGATTCACCTTGCCGTCAAGCCTTTCCCATGCCCTAACTGCGATAAGAGCTTTAGCCGAAAGGATGCGCTAAAGGTAAGAGCCCCTCGTAACAAAACCATTTATCTAAACGAGTGCTAATCGGGATCCTCTTTATAGCGTCATGTTCTTGTGAAGGGATGCGGTAATGCAAACGCTAGCTCTAAACCGGCAAACACTGGGTCTTGATTCGCCATCAGTGGAGTCTAGGTTTAGGTTAATTATTTTTGCATGTTTTCTGCTTGTTTGGTGGGCGCCTATTGCTGCGGAGCCCATTGATTAGTGGTTTGCTCTTCGTTTCCTCGATGGAGTTTTAATACCCTCGTGTTAGGATAGGGTTGTCGATGGCGTATAGTGGTTTTGGGCATTCGCTTGGAATATTTCCTCGTCTTACCACGCATTCACTTACCTTTTTACACCCTGTATATTTTACATATTTTTTTTTTTTGGCACACGGATGGAGTTTCAGGCGCTTGATGGTTTATATTGGGAAGGGAGACTCTAGTGTCCCATGACTGGTAAATAATGTCATATGTATCTATAGCAATAACTGTAAAAACCAAATACGGTTCAAATGAAAAGAGTAACAGCTGCACTTACCCATATTCCAAACTAGTGTAATAGACTAGGTTTGTCCCATGCTACAAACGCCTAGCCTAGATGTAGTCTCGGTGAGCCTTCTAGTGTTGAGCATAGATAGATGCCCATGCACATGTTTTATATATTATGCATATGAGTTATACCAGGCAAGTCGGTATAAGGTATAGTACACATGATTTCGGGTACCATTCAGACCACACATTGGTCTGATTTTTGATTTTTGATTTCTTTTATTTACTTTCGTGTTGTGTTGGATTTCATCACGTTACACACGAGCGCCGGCTGTCTAGTGTTGAGACTGCCAAAATACAACGCTCTACAACACATCCAACCAAAAGGCCTTTATTTTCAACTGAGGACCTATCTCCTTGGTAATTAGACCGTTTGGCGATTTATATACTGGGCAGGAAGTTTCTCTAAGCCTCTATATAAATCTAATGAACTTACCTTTGACTTGGATGCCGACTTTATTCTCACCCGCTCTTAAAATGTTCATCACCTGTTGCACCTCAACCTACTGACTTTTCAATTGCTACCTCACAGAAAGGAGGGCAGATTCGATTATTTGGAGGGAAATTAAATTTCTTGCTGATTCCAGGTATCCGATAGTATGGGATGGAGGCTGATAAGAAGCTTCAACATGTTTGCGAGACGCCGTTGACGGGTAAGAAAATTCCTTTGAGACGTATGTCTAATCTTCTTCTAACCTCACCAAGTTGGGCCTTGGAGACTGGGCAGAGCGCTAGGAGAAGGGGCATCGGGCCGCGTTTGCCTCGGGAAGCATCAGAAAACGGGACGGTTCGCCGCGATCAAGGTGATCAACAAAGATAAAACACAGGGAACGACGACTAGCATCCAAGAAGCTGGTTGTGATATTCAGCACGCCATCGAGAGAGAGATTGCAGTTATGAACATCCCAGCGCACCCTAATATGATAGAACTGTACGAGATCTGGGATAGTCAGGATGAAATGTAAGCACGCACGCAGGTGGTTGCCCTAAAGCTTAAGCCGTATCTAATATTGGTTGTGGTTCGTTAGATACCTCGTACTAGAGTACGTTAGCGGTGGGGATTTATTGCAATACATGACCAGGAAACGTTTTCTACCAGAGAAAGAAGTTGCGCGGCTTTTCAAGCAACTAATCACTGGCCTCTCGCACCTTCACCGGTTTTCTATATACCATAGAGACCTAAAACACGAGAACCTTATGATGGACCAAAACGGTAACGTAAAAATTGGAGATTTTGGTATGGCGGCGTTGCAGCCGGCTGGTCAGAGGTTCAAGAGTGCTTGCGGATCACCCAACTATGCAGCTCCAGAGGTTGTGCAAGGTTTCCCATACAACGGCTCGACCGCAGACATCTGGTCATCAGGAGTTATACTTTATGGGATGCTGACGCATCAGCTTCCGTTTGACGATCCTGATACGTCTGTGGTCCTGAGTCGGATAGTTTGTGCGGAATACAAACTACCAAGATCAATATCGTTCGAGGCTGCGGATTTAATCAAACGCATGCTGGAATTGGATCCGGCAAGGAGAATTAACCTCGAAAACATACTTGAACATCCATTCATCACGAAATATCAAAGTCAGGTTCCGAGTATTCCTCAAAGAGCATCTGCCCAAAGCTATACTACCCGGGATGCCCGTCTGCCTGTGGGTCCAAGTCAGGTCCAACGGGTTGATATGGACATCGTGGCCAAGCTCAAAGCGCTTTGGATGACGCAGGACGAAGTGGCACTGGCCAATAAAGTACTATTCCAAGAGTTAGTCAGGATCCCAAAACCATCTTTGGATCGATTGAAACTAATCAACAAACGCGGCAGGACATCGCTTGAAAGACTGTTTTACGACCTACTTCTCGAGAGACATGTTGGAGGGCAGCCCACAAAAGTTTCAAGCGATATTATTCTAAAATTAAACACTGCTGCCGTACCCCATAGTCTTGATTCCGATGGTTTGCCTTTCACAAAAGCTTACTGGGATACCCCGTTCCCATATCGGGAGATGCCCATTCCCTTCGACCCGGCCCCAGAACTTACAATTCCGGAATGGACACGGAAATTCGGAGCTCCGGGCTTGAACGCTAGGACCATTGATGGTGAGAAAACAGTAGCTGACAATCGACCGGAGATTCATCGCGGTGTTCGATCACCTTTAGGCCCCCTGGTTGAACGCATGGAGCGCGAATTAGAACAGGTTCAAGCCGAAGCACTGCTCGCAGGGAACGATGACGGGGCCCAGTCGCATATTCAGCCTGTAGCAGAAGGAAACACTGCCCTCAAGAGAGTTGGGGAACTGAATGTTCTAAAAGCATATTTGAAAGTACTCTCCAGTCGAAAAACATATAGACGCAAGGTCCGAAAGAGCCAATCCCGGCGGTCTGTCATATTCACGGGTAGCCAACTTGGGATGGACATCGCAGCGCGCCGGTTACCAGGTCTAGGCAAGCAGGTGGGTTACAGCGATAGCAGAGTGCTCAATACGTGCACAGATCGGGATTAAGCCTCGCACTAGTAGTGATCTCATTCGTAAGAGCTATACAAATGTGCTGATAATATCCTAGGTCCAAAAATTGACCATCCCCCTTCCATTTACGGATGAGGATCCAAAGTGCAGACCGACTGTTGGGCTAAAGAAGCCTCAAGAAGGAAAGTTGTTCTACGAGCTCGAAGTAGTCGAGGACAGGTTGAAACCCCCACGCCATAGAGAAAACGGTAGGCGAAAGTTCTCGATCGTTTCTTTCTGTTCTCCTTTTCTTCTTCTTCTTTTTTTCTAAAAAAAACAAAAAAAAAACAAAAAAAAAAATGTTTTCTCGACTAGACTTTCTGGCCACTGAGACAGCGATGTCCATTCGTCGGAGACGATTATTCGGAGGTATATGCTGACTGATGACTTGTACCAGGATCCCATGATGAGCGAGCTCCACTGGCTTTGCTAAATACTTCTCAACGAAAGCAAACCTTTTTTTCCCATGAGCCAGTCACGAAAACTAGGAAGAGATTTAATTCCATACTTAGTATTTGGCAGTCGTACGGAGCAGGTCATGTCAGAATGGATGGAAGCAATATCGTTTGGAGAGATGCTATCGTGAAGAAGCGTAAGTGGTGTTCGCTTCAAACAGCTGATAGAAGGTTACTAATAGAAATTTCAATTAGCAGGGTCCAGGCGTCCGTTTGTTTGTATGATTCGATTGGCTGAATTGGATGGTGGCACAGTCGTCACTGTTTCTAGAGAACGTGGGTCTGCGGCAAGGCTAGGTAGAATTGTTGCTGAGTTTATGGAGCTGATATCCGCTCGCTATATTTGAGGGAGGAAAGAAGGGAAGGAGGGTCGAGGATGTTGGCGCCGAGTCGGTCTGCTATGCAGCTGGTGTGCTGGTTATCTTATGATTAGAATATTGATAAATAGATTCCTACGATATTAGACCTCGAGAGAGGGTTGGACTGAAAGTAGTAGGGTGTCTACTAGAGCAGCGACGCTGAATCCGGGATGTGAAATTTTTTGAAGTTGTAAAAGCGGGAGGAGGCTTGGGGCGGCCTCAGCGGCCAGCTCAATACAAGATATAGCGCACAGACATGATGTTGAATACCGTGACTCTCCACTAGATCTGTCCCCCAAGCCTTTGCCACACTTTAACCCCTCCCTTTCTTGAGTATATATTTATATATTCTCGAACATCCGGGCGTATCTTGGTTTTCGCTCTCGGTTGATTGGTATCCGTAGTTCCTATGTACTTCCAAGGAGGGGGTTAGACAGCACCGAGGAGTGCCCAAATTTATGCCACCAAGATTCGGGGTCTTCGGGTACCACCGGGATCGATTTCACCAGCGCAGCGCATCACACAGGTAGCTTTGCTTGTGCGAAAGTTTAATAAGCAGGCAATGAATCCAGCCTGATGTCAGACACATCCAGAACAAAATGGATGTCCGATTCTTTGTTAGGAATATAAAGATGTGTTAGATTGAGCAACCTGAACTACAAGAGGATACGCACCTACATGATTTTGTTTATAGCACTGCAGAGCACCAATCAAGCACGCAAATTTGCGCAGACACAGACGCACCCAACAGGTTGACTTTGCCACAGATTGAACCACCCACCTATGACATGTTGGACAGAGACCGCCGTGAGAATAACCTCTTCCAGGAAGCCCGTATTGACGGGGTCACCGACACAAACAAAAAAAAAAAAAAAAAAAAAAAAAAAGAGGAGAAATTTAAGACTGATCCTCATCAAGTACCCCACCCAATCGTCGAAGAAGGGTACCTCGGGTTAAGCTATTGGCAAAAGGTAGCCATATTTGCCAAAGGACAATAGACCGAGACCATTACCGGCATCGTCTGAAGAAAATGAAGTTAAAACTTCCTGTACATGAATGTAATGTTCGGATGAAAATAATAAGGCTTGTGCAGGGGCTATGCAATCAACGAGAATGATAATGATGTAAAGAGATCAGCTGTAATCCGAAATAACCGCACCATAATAACATAATTATCATCGATAAAAACAAGACGTAAATGAATATCCAAGGGGGCGAGAATGAGGGGTGAAATAGTGTAGCGCCAGTCACTGTCAATGTGAATATTGACTTTTCACCAGGGATGAATAGTAAGAGGTAGATAATTTCCCTCGGGGCGAGCGGGGTTGGGAAAATGAAGTAAAACGAAAATGATACAAAATGTGCCACCCAGCCTGTATCGCTCCTGTTTAGATGAGGGGAAAGACAAAGTCGAAAAAAAAAAAAAACAACAACAAAAAAAACAATGATGGTGATAAGATTAATAAAAAAATAACGGAGCAGGGAGCAGAAGTAAAAGGGAAGCCGATGGGCGGAGCATCATCAATGAGATGATTAGAATCATTATTTCCCGGTAAACTTTGGTTATCTCTTCAATGACGTCCGTTCATGTTTTGAAAGGGAGGGATTTTAGCATTCGAGCATCTACATCTGATCTGTGAGGGGGGTTGGGGTCTATTAAGTTGGATAGCTGCATGGGATGAGATGGGGCAGGTGGACCGGCGGATGAAGACCGCGGCGGGGACTGGAGCGGACCAGGAGCTGACCGAGCTGTTTGTGAATTGTAAGGAAATGCGCCACTCTCAGAAGGGTAGCCCTGTTCTTTGCGCGATTCGCTGCGGGGGTCGGATAAACGTCGCTGCGGGGTGGAACCGGTCGTTTGTGGAGGTTCTATCTGGCCCTGGTTGTATTGTCGTTCATAGTCTGTTGTCGGATAGGAACGGTGCGGTTGACCAGAGGATGTAGTGGGAGGGTATGAGCCGTTATTATAATTACCACCTCGGGATGGTGAGTACTGCCTGGGAGGGGGGAGGGTTGCTGGAGGCGATGCCGGGGGGTTCGAGTTTCCTCCTTGCCAATAGGCAGGGTAGTCCCCAGCTGAGCCCCGCCTTTGTAGGCTATGAGGGGGGTAGTTATTGGGCGCCAACGGTGGTAAGGAAGGTGGGCGGTCGTCGTATGACCGGTTATATTGGCTGGTGTGGTTGGGGCTTTGGGGCCGTCCATAGGTATGATGGGATGGGTAGTCGCCTTGCTGGGCGGATTGGGGAAGCGCAGCATGGAGTGGTAGCGGCTGACCATACGAACCGTAGAGCTGTCCGACTGGGCGTGCTGGTCCACCTCTTGGTGGAATAAACCCCTGTTTTAGATGAGGATACTGGGTGTGTGCTGGGACGAAAGCCTGTGCCTGTGACGATACTGGCGTAAAGACACATTCTTGATTGAAGCGTAGGCAATTCCCACACCTCCCATCCGCGGATGAATCAAATCCAGAGCAACGTATCTATGGTTTTGTTAGCGAGATCTCTAAAGATGGTGCGCAGTGAGCTGGCTCAATCGAAAGGAGAGAAACAGTAACTCATATACCTTTCGACGTCTGCAATATCTACAGGCAATTGCTGTTCGTTGCCTCGGGGCTGGGGG
>JAVHJM010000008.1:1877500-2239107 GCA_036971725.1 Arthrobotrys conoides
GGATTTTCTGTTCTAAAGGACTAAGGGATCGATCATAAGACTTTTTAAGAATATCTTTACTATCCCAAATCTTAGCCCTTGGATGTAGGATCGGATTCCGGTCTGTTGTCCAAGATATCCCAATATTTCCTTAGAATCTTGGATGAATTAGCTTTATATTCTGACTTGATAGAACAACATATATATGATGAAGCTTGGTATAATAACTTTAAGGTTTGGTATCTTCCTCCTCATACCACAAGGGTAGAGTATTTATCCGGCTTTGGTCGAGATTCTGAATTCAGCTCTGAAGTGACGCTGTTTTCCCTACTAACCATTCCTTGACAGAGTGTGGTGGAAGTGTAACAGGGAGCCTTGAAATAAAAGTTAGTTGCGGGCGAAGGTTACATAAGTTGAGAGTTTACATACCAAAAGCCCTTTGCGGTGTTCGGAGACGAGGCCGTAGAGATTTGGTATATAGGATTCGAGAACAGTAGGTAATGAAATGTCAACATCATGGAAAGATGATCGTGAGGTTTTGGAACGTTGTGACAAGTGTAGTTGATAGGATTATAGCCTTTAATTTGAGTTTATTATGTGATGAGGATGGTTGTATAAGAAATGGATTTGTATTCGATTCGCCGAGGTTTTGAAGTCGCTGTAGTGAATTCATGAATTCTATTATTTTTAAAAATTGTACGTCGAACCTTCAGTAAATCCGTTGCGCTCACAGATCTTTCTATTTGAAATAATTCATAACAGAGATTCGGAGCCATAAATATAATAAGTAAATACGGATGTGCGGCTGCTACTTGATCAACTGAAACATAAAACTCAGTGATATGTCTATACCTAATATCGTATTGTATTACAGACGAAGCTCATATAGAGCCTGGGCTGGGGAGCCGAGATGTAAATATCTACAATTCGGTCTTGCCTTGTAGGTAAATAAAAAAATATGGAACGCGTTAACGCATATTTACAATACTAAATAAGGTATACAGGTATAACCATCCTTTGCCCAGGAAGCTGAAACAACGTCATAATTTTGTGTATATATCCTGTCTCCTAGATCTATAGACTAGACCCGTCTATATCGTGAAACCAAATTGATACACAAATACATGGTAGACCGTCTTGTACTTAAACCTACTACGTCCCCGGAGGGCCAGATAGAAGAACCCCACTGGGACGCAAACCCCCTTCCTCCTCATCACCAGCCCTCGTACCCTTAGACGCCGACGTCCAATTAACTATCTTAGCCACCCCCACCGACCAATAAGTACTTCCAAATCTAGCCAGCCGTTTGAGAGCATTCCAAGCACCCGCCGCAATAATCATAAAAAATACGAAGGGTGTAACCGATATAATGTATAGGCATTCTGAAATAGACTCCCATTTAGAGTGGATTAATGCTGCAATTCCCAAAAAGGCTATGAAGCCAACAAATATGATTATTGTGGCTAGGCCGGTATCGGGGGAGTATTTGTGTGGGCGTCCGTTGAGGGATGAGGGGTGGGGGGATGGGGGGATGGGATTGTGGTTGTGATCATGTTGCCGTTTTTGTTTTAAATTTCCTTTCTGTACCCGTTTAAAGGAGGGTTGGTTCGGTGTTTAATATTTAAAATTAAAGATCTTAAGAGACGATAGAACGTGGCTGAATTGAGGGCGGAGGTTGGTCCACTAGCCCTGGATAATGAGAGTACGGATCATGAAGAGATAGATCTGTAGGTAGAGAATATGAATTCATGAATCTAACATCGAAGCAGGTATATGCCTACCTGTCTACATACGTAAAAAGTCGGTACCTAAGTATATATGAGTGATGATAATTTGCTCGTCCAGGTACTAAATATAGGCTACTCAATATACAAGTAAATATATCCATACCTGCACTTCCGGGGGTGAGCAGAGTAAACCGCAGATGTAGTTATGGTAGAACAGCCGTGATATATCTTTACATGTTTCTGATAGATTCATTAAATATGATACCCGCCGTCCCTATCTCAAACCTATGTCCAATAGGTAAATGATCTGTAAACCGATCGATCATGGACTCGATCGAGTACTCACGACGTCCTAAGCTCAAACCGTCGATATTTATCCTTCAACTGATCCCAAACCCCTCCCTCATTATTTACCCCAAGACACCTCCGCTTCAGCATCGGGAGCAGATAACGTAGTGCTAATATCGCAGGGAGCATAACCACAAACATAAACACGGTAACCAGCCACGATACAAGCCCCCATTTGAAGATATCGGGCCTGAGGTGTGCTAATGATACATCTAGATCTGGTGTCGTAGATTGCGATGGGTCCGATGTGGTTGTGGTTGTGGTTGTAGATGATAGTATTGAGTGAGTTATGGAGAGAAGGTTTTGGGGGTTGAAGGGTATGGTTGAGGATGTCTCGATTGGCTGGGTAAATGGTGGAGGTGCCATTTTTTAGAGTTTTGTTTTGGTGGTGGTATTTTGAGCCGAGGAGTTTGAATAAACAGTTGGGAGTCTTGAAAAGAGTTTATATTGTATACGGAGTTTTACAACCTTCGATTAGAGCGGCCAACTGTACAGTTGTGGTAGTATATGAAGGATACTTAGTTTATATCTTGTCGACGGCTAGAGCGGATTTCTTACGACATGCACAGCCTTATAACCGGACAACCTCAGATTATATAGCTCAGATAAGTGTATTACCTCAGCATTCCGCCTATATATAGATATATTTTACAGGAAGAAAGTGTATGAGTTCAGATCTAGATAGTGTGCGTCTCTCGTTTTCAATTTTAATAGTGCACATTCTATTTGTCAAGAGAGCCGCTTATTTACTGTGAGTGTCAGCTTGAGAAGTCATTACTGAGATATCTACCTAGGTATTTACAGAGAGCATTAAAGCTCAAAGCCCTTTAATATTGAGTTTATTGTGTTCGAAATATCGAGTATTGCTGTACAACTGTAGTTATCTCTATCCTATTACAATGCTCGCTTTGCTTGTATGTACCCTTACTTTCGGATTGAAGGACCGATCAGACTGTAGCTGGATGGCTAATGGTTTACGGAACAACCTTCAACTAGTATTCTGCATAATTATGTATAATTAGTTGATTTCCCCATTTATTTTGTACTATGATACTGGCTCTTAAAGCTCCTTATTTCAAGAATATTTACAAAAATTAGGCTTTATTGACATAACTCTTTGAAAAGTCGAAGTAATGCGCTGTAGACATGTATTTTCAGACGTTTAGAGCGCTTAGCTAAGTCGATTTATACCCATCTATCCAAAATCTGGATACAAATATTTAAATATTAAGTCCGATACTCAATGGGGCACCAATTAGCCCCCTTATTCTGCCAGTTTGTAGTCATAGCTATACCCCGGCAGACTATCTTCTAAATTCCCAGTAGTATTTCCCGACTGATCGGTTCCATAATACCCAGGAGAGCCATATTGATATGCATACGGTTGGTAAACCCCTTCCGGAATGGTGATTTGCTTATTAGCACCCGTATCCTTTTCTTCATTTACTTCTCCAGCCGTAGCATTAAATCCAGGCTCCACATCTACATGTGCTCTAGCATCACCACCGGCCATACCATCTATAGCAAAATCGTTACCATTCGTTCCTCCATTTCTCCTCCTATCCTCGGCAATAATCGCAACATTCCGCTTTTCGATCCTTTCGTTATAACGCTTCGGACAAGCGCAACAGCATAGGTAGATTAAAAGAACTATTCCAAGCGTTACTCCGATTGCGGTACAGAAGATGATTGTTCGTGTGCGAGGTGATAGGGGGGTACCGTCGTTTGGATTGTGGTGTAGAGGGGTTAGAGGTCTGAGGGGGTTCCAAGGACGATAGTATTTGGAGGGGTTGTAGATGGAGTTGTAGGGCATTTTGGGTCTTTCCCTTGTTCTTTTGGGGGGGTTCTTTTGGTGGTGAGGTTGTGTAATTTATGTCCGATTGTTTAGTTTGGGACGTAAGTGGTACGGTGGTTGGTACTGGTGTTTATTAGGTAGTTTAAGACCTTTGCTCCCGTGTGCGAATAAGGATATTGATTGATATATCCAAGAATGGATGAAAGGACCCTTAAAGAGTGGATGATCTTAAGAGACTTTGTTGGCGTGTTATTGCAGCTTGTTAACTTGAAGGTTGGGGATTTATAACTGATACATAAATGTTCTTTTTCAATTATTACCAAACCTACATGGTGATGTCAAAATTCTTGCGGACCTTAGGAGACCAATAGTCACTTGAAGTGAGGTATTTAGAGGAGTTTATTTGAAATTTAACTCACGGGGCGTCTTAGGCTAAAGATGTTCATCAATTGTGAATACAGGCGGTACACCAGTCTCGTAATCAAAGGCGGTAAGCTTATTATTTTCGACTAACTAGTGACGAATATTGACAATACTTCAAGAAATAAAATTATGGAAGTATATAGACCGACAAGGGAAGTCTAGAACCGTCGAGTGATTACAGGGTTTGAGGTGGTGTAGACAAGGTTTTAGAATAGTCAGAGCGAGGCATGATGGAGGTTTAAAGTTTAGTGTATGCGGTACGGCATGTATGTACTGCACGCACGCATGTGATGTTGGTTTAAAGTTTAGCCTCGAGACCAGGCAGTTTAAGGTTATTGGTTTATGACTCCAAACCAAGACATCTAAAAGATCTTGGTTAGATTTGGGGAGTATCGTGAAGTTTTGTGTAAGATTTCCCGATTGGGAATATCATTCAATGAGAATTAATTGATAAGTATGTATCTAATTAACGTCTGATATCTAAACTTAAATATGCGGTAGTAGGGGGTTAGAGATACTAGTAGAGCTAAGACTAGACTAAGGTAGAGCTACCATCGGAACTGGTATCAGAACTGATATTAGAATTGGGCTGATCCGGCACCAAGACTCCGTCAGAGCTAGAATCGGAATGGCCGTGCGAACTGTCATCGGAGCTGCTATCGGAACTTGAACCAGAATTACCAGAATCACCAGAATCAGACTCAGAACCAGACTCAGAACCATCTCTAAGCCGACGTCTCAAATCCCTCTGTTTAACATATTCCAAACGTAACTTCTCCAATCGAGGCATTTGAGCTCGCTCATACAGAATTCGTCCGGTGCAGTATATGAGTAAAAACAGTATTGGAAGAACCACCAGAACAATCAGAAATACTAGTAAAACTAGGTCTCCCACGGTCATCCCGAGCCAGACGGGTTCGCAGGGTAAGTATTCTTTCTCTTGTTTGTGGTCGTCGTCATAGATGCATTTGCAACTGCAGGGGGGGCAGCTGTTTAGAGGGTTGAGGAGGGATTGTGACATTTTTGTGAGAAATTTGGGGGGTATATCGATCGTGCGTGGGGTTTGAAGTGATGGTTTGTTTTATGAGATAGGTTAACGGCTGTGGGGTGATATGGCTTTTAGATATTGCTACGGTTTTCAATTAATTCTAATGATAGTATTGTGATATTTAAATAAGATGCTATTTGTCGACTGGAAATCGATGGAATTCAGTGATATGATCTCCATGTGCGCTTGTGTCAATTGTGATTTGAGGTATTTAGAGGTACTTGCTCTTCCGAGAGCCCCATAATACTCATCTAATCCCATCTAATAATAACACGACCTTAAATAACATCATTTAGCTAACTCAATAAAGTATTTGCCCAATATTAATGCGCAGCGCTAGATAATGCAAGAGAGGTATATAAACAAAAAACAAAATCCAGAACCAAAAAAGACCGATATCGCTATTGCTTTACTTTCCAGTAGGTTTATAAGGTCGGTAACCTCGGCGGTGGTGAATACTCCCTCACATAAGTCTGTTGCTCCTGTTGTTCCTCCTCTTCGTCCTCTTCCCGTCCAGCACGGCTTTGAGATCTTAATACCTCAGCTAAATCCCCCTGTCCACCTCTTTTCACAAACAGGTCTCTCGCTTGTTTCCACCGTCTCATTTCCTCGGAGGCTTGGTAGTATGCATCTTGTACTGTTCTTTCCTCTTTCCTTCCGTTTTCGTTATCTTCATTATTATCGTCACCCTGGGTCTTTCCATTCGTATTTGTAGTCGCAGAGTTTATAAAAACCCCATCACTACCATTTTGAGAAACAGGTACACTCGACACTACAGGTTGTTTCCCGGTGGTATTAGAAGGGGGAGGATCGGAGGAATTGGCGGCGGCGAGACCTTCTTCCATGCGTTTTAGTTGGTTACGGAATCTGACCCGTTCCATCTGATTTTTGTAGAGTTGACATGTGAGCCAGATGAGTAAGAGGAGGAGAGGGATGCCGGCTAGAGAGAGGATTATGTAGAGGACTGAGGTTATGAGGACGTCGTTTTGTTCATTCATTTTTTTTTGTTTAAGTATAGACGAGGACTGCGTGGGTCCTTTATATGGAATCCGGAAGGCTCGGTGCTTTGTAGAACCTATGTCTTCAAAATTGATTGCAGCTGAAGGCAATCCCAAAAATCTTGATAATACCGGGTAGTAGATAGGTAATTCAGTAGATAGGTAGAAAGAGATGTATTAGAGAAGGGAAGAGTAAAGACAAGGAGTGGTATGAAAGCTGTCGAGACCAGAGGATGGATATGGGGGTGAGAGAGTATTTGAAAAGCCGGCTTAATTAATAAGTCTCTCGATGATACATTTGAGAGAACTATACCCCCATACTAACCACACCAAGGTGAGAAGTGACAGTAGAGTAGCAGTAGTAGCCAACAGTCAGATATGTATGCCCCAGCTGGGAAGTCTCAGAGTAGCTATTTAAATAATTTGTAGACTTTCACAACCAACGTCGTCAACAACGCACACGGCGTCGACAACACATTTCTGAGGCAAAGAGAATGTGGCATCTCCGAAAGCGGCTTAGCCTTCTTTCCGTGCCCATAAAGAAAATGGGCAAATGCAAAATGCAAAATGCAATCGACAGGGGCAGGAACAATAAGGCTAAGGAGAAGCAGCCGAACGAGGACGAGGCTCTCGTGCTGGATATTAATTTAGACGAGACGAGACGACGGGTCGAGTCGAGATATTCATACGTACTTACTGACTTACATACTTACATCCGCCGGGTAAATGGCTCGTACGTTCCGAATGTAACACGGTCTTCTTAACTATTCATCCTCTCCTCGACCTCCTCGTTTCTTGCACATCTTCTCCTTCTTTCGCAGGTCTCGACATCTCCTCGAATTTTTTTTTTTTTTTTCTTGTTGATCTAGGGCTGTTGACAGCTGTTGGGATTGGGTTACTCATGATAGGTATTGATATGTCCGTGCACTTGAAACAATTAATTCGCGGGGATCTGGGGGACTAATCAACTGCTATTTATGTCGTTAACAACAGCGGGGAGACGACACCACTTCAAGCTCTTCCGTCTCCTCGGTGCTTCAACATCTTCTCCTCCTCGACATCTCCACCTCCATTCTCAACCGGACGATAATTATCCTTCTACTCGTCAGCCTCCCAGGCACCGCCCATCGTAAGCAGGTTCACCGGTTTACACCAACCCTTCCACCTCAAAAAGAAGTCCGAAAGGCTCGTCGCGAGTCTTTTACCTACCTCTTTTTATTTTTTACACGATGGTCCGGATAATCGCTGATTCCTCCGTCCTACTCTCCTACTCTCTACTCGCCTTCTCCAGCTTTATCACTTCCGCTACTTCATGGACAAAACTTACCGATGCTGGTCTTAAGAAGATCCCTTCGCCGGGGGATAGTCTTCACCCAGATCTCGGACCTCTTCTGAAACCGCTATTAATCCCTCGTGTCGTAAATACCGAAGGGTCGAGAAAGGCACTAGCACATTTCACATCCTTTTTCGGCGACTTGGATTGGTCACTTCATTACGATAACTTCTCCCAACCAACAGTATTATCCAAAGATCCTGTTCCGTTCAGTAATTTCTGGGCAACTTTAGATCCGCCATGGAAGAAAAAGGACAGTCAGGAGGGAGAGATCGCTAGATTGGTGTTAGTGGCGCATTATGATAGTAAGATTGAACCGAGTGGGTTTATTGGGGCGACGGATAGTGCGGCACCTTGTGCGATGATTATGCATGTTGCGAAATCGATCGATAAGGCGATGAGGAGGAAGTGGGCGAAGATGGAGAAGGATGGGGATGAATTTGCGATGGCGGATGAACACGGGTTTATGGTTTTGCTGTTGGATGGAGAGGAGGCGTTTAAATGGTGGAATTCTGAGGATTCTATCTACGGAGCGAGGTATGTTATTTCTTCCCTCTTTTTTTTCTTTTCTATCTAGGAGGTCTAGAGGTTGAGTTAAGGCTAACTGGGGTGGATGGTATAGACATCTAGCGGATAAATGGGAGTCGACAATGCATGCAGCACACAGCACCTACAAGAACCATCTCTCCTCGATCAATCTCTTCGTCCTTCTAGACTTGCTAGGCGCCCCAATGCCCCGTATCCCATCCTACTTCAAAACCACCCATTGGGCCTACCAACACATGGCAGACCTCGAAATCCGTCTACGGGCAATGGATCTTTTAGAATCCGGCAAAGACCACGCTCTCTTCCTCCCCGACCGTGACAAAACCGTTTTCTCAGAAGGTTTACAGATTGAGGATGATCATATACCGTTCTTGAGGAGAGGAGTGGATATTTTACATATTATTGCCTCGCCTTTCCCATCTGTGTGGCATACTATGGATGATGATGGAGCGCATCTGGATAAGGCGGTTGTTAACGATTGGGCTGTTATTGTTAGTGCTTTTGTGATGGAGTGGTATGGGTTGGAGCCGTTTTTGAAGGCCGATGGGATGACTACACTCTCCGAGAGGGGGAATAAAACAGAATTATGACGGGGCGGGGAAGAGAAGGGGAAGAAGCCGGAAGAGAGCGGTACGGGGAAGGGAAGCTGGGGAGGTAGTGAGATTATGATGGCCCTGGGATTTGTGACGATGATGATTATGATGTTGATGCTGGGCGTTTGACTATTTCCTTCTTGGTAAGTGGGTAGTTTCATAGGTTACCTGGCATGCTTTTCCTTCCGTGATTTTCTGATAGCAAGATTTAAGCTTTTCCTTGGTTGAGCATTGTGTTTATGTTACCCTCCAGCCGTGATGCATTATGATGTAGTTTTATGGAATTGTATATATATAGACTCTATTGCATTGGCTCGGATTTGATTCCATTGGATACTAGTTACCGGCGGCTGTCTGGATTAAGTAGAAGACGAGTCTGGAACATGGGTCAGAATGGCCTTATCGGTTCGGATAGTAAGTTCGTTCTTCGACGCAAGAGTACTCGAGTAAGACGGCTCAGCTCCAACCTGTGTGACGACGTTCAATTGGCAGGGTGTTGTATGTGGCAATTCTCGTGGTGACATCTCAGCTGTGGTTTGTGTCACCAGCGTGTTCATACAGAGCGGTCAACCGAAGACTCGATATTGATATCGACTGAGGGGGAACCGGCATAACTCCTCCAAGTACCCCAAAAAAAAGCAGATTTTTTGAATTGAATTGAATTGAATGAAGATGAATCATGGTGAATTCATCTAGAATATATATTCTGGATTCGGGTAATCGACCACGGATACGAACGGATGTCGTATATATATAAAGCTGCAGAAAGTTAGGTAGCTAGAGCGGGCCGCGTTTTTTTGAGTCATACATAAACGCATTAAATTTAATTGCTTCTGCGACGGATAACTTTGGGTAGCTCTATCGATTACATCGGATTGATATTACGTTTTGCATTGGGAATGGCTTGGAGGGAGCTCTTGGTCCAATCTCCTTCTCTTTTCTTTCTGAATTAAGGTTGAATTCTGATATATCAACTTGAAGAAATGCATGTAGACGATAGAGAATATCAGTTAATGACTCTTTGTACTCGCTTAACCGCAAGGACTTCTTTGTCAGCTTGCGAATGTTTAGCCCAGTGCGAATAGGGCAGTCTGAACATGGAGAAGATAAAAGTAAAAAAAGCTAACTACCGGCATATGGATATCTGTTTTTGCCCTGGAAATACCTATATCTTAGTAGTATACTATAGTTTTTTTTTTTTGTTTATTTCGTTTCTGTTTCAATGAAGGATCTTGAAGTTCTTTAGCACCTGCCTCATGCGGTGACAAGCTTTTTTTGAATACGACATTTTATCCTTGGGATCCCCGGCCTTGTGCGATCCGCACATGTATCTTTTGTAACTTCTGGAATCTAGTCGGCCTGGATTAAAGGACTTGAAATGGACGATATGAGTCAAAAATCAGTCTGTAGATTGAGGAGGCTTATGGTAAGTAACTCCCTAGTTTGGATAGTATATACGTTCTCATTATGTACTTACATATGTCTTTATATGGCATACGGGTAAGGGTAAGTTAAGATAGTACGCACCGGTTATAATTAATGTTAATATGGAATGGGCACAGGTCGGTGGGCAAAGCTTGTGGGTTTAAGGCGGTGGGCACATCATAATTGAGCAAGAATGGGATCAGACCATTAGTGCATGTAACGTTAGGCTTTGAAATTTCTGTTCCTTGGATTGGGACTTGCAGTCAATACCATTTTAAATTTATTTTCTACACTATTTTATAATTATTCTAATTGGGCTGGTGCTAATTACCTGACCAAACAATGCAAGATCGCGATCGGATTTGGCTGCCGGGGATAAGCTTTTACTAGGACGTACCACTGGCCACTGCGGGGTGTTTTTTTCTGTCTCTGGGTGTTTTTATTGGCGATTCCGACAAGATCCAATGAATATCATATCACGCAGCGATATCAGGCGGGAAGGAGTACCTGGAGAATACGAACGCGCAAGTACTAGCCAGACCGAGTTCAGGAAGTAACGTACTTACTAGCTAGCTCGAGGGATCAGGGGTTTGGATCACAGGGCAGGTTTGCACTAACTTACTACATCGGTACTTTGCCTGCATACACAATACACACATTCGATACCCTTGCCTCATATGTATGTACCTGCAAGATGCGGACCAGGGTCTTTCTGGTCGGGATGATGGTATGATGCTTATTCTACCCGACCAAGAAGGGCCTGGGCGATTTCCTGGCTCGTTGACCGAGTAGACTCCGAATCCCGGGTGGGTCCTGAATGATTATATAGACCTCGATAGCTACCTCATTATTATTATTTTTAATCTTTTCAGTAGTATACATACATACAAAATTTGACCACGATGCTGGATGTTTAGGATTTTTTGATATCTTTCTTTCCTTCTTGCTTCGTTTTTTCTTTCCCTCGTATTATAATATTATCCTTTCTTGTACTCGGTATTCTCTCCTTACATTTAACATATACTTTGCTGCAGAAGAACTGCAGCCTGCGCGCATCTATCTGCAAGGTGAGAAATTCGAATTCGATGCATCCAACCTCTTGTTTTATGTCATAGGTCGAATTTACCAAATTTACTGACGATATCGTGCATCCGGGCCGAATCTAGATTGCGAGCTTGTCCTCTGTACTATCATCCCATCCATTCCTTGTTTCCTGCAAGGAAATATATCCCGAACCGCACTTTTTTTTTCCTTCGTCGTATCTTTTTCCCTATTGAATCAGTTAGGCAGGAGTCGAGGTTGTTAATATTCCGCGATTCTAAATTACCAAGTTACTTAACTAGGTTTTCTTCTTTCTGAGTTTCTTTTCTTCGATCGGGTGGCAGATACATCCCGGTCCCGTCGCCACTTTGTATATTTCTGTTCTTCTCTGGCCTTTTTTTTTTTTTTTTTGAATCGATTTTAAACAGTCTTCTATCTCATTCTGTTTCTATTTTCTTTCTTTCTATCTTTCTTTCCTTCCTTCTCATCTGGAAAATAAGGAAGCGGAAAACTCGCCCAATATGGAGGATTACGCCTCCTCCCAAAAACACCACCTGACCCTCGGTCAACTCGTCACAATCCTCGCTAGCATCTCCTTCTTCGCTCCGGCAGTATCAACATTCTTCATAGCTCCCAACGTCCGAGGAGCTCTGGATAAACGGAAACGGGAGGGTTCCATCAGACTCACGGACCTATACGAGGACGAAGATGGGGTCGTCACCGAAGATTCCGAGCAGTACTCTGTGCGACTTCAGAAGTCGGTTGTGTTGCTCGCTGCCGCTGCCGGGACGGGATGTTCTTATGCGGCATCGATGAGGAGTATGATACACCATGATTTCAGCTTTATCATTGGGTGGTGGGGGTATACGGCTGCTTGGGTATGGTTTATCTCTTCTCTATCTTTACTTACTTACCTCCTAGTGGGTATTAGGTACTACAGGAAGGATTACAGGACTGATATCATTTTAATTGGCAGACACTGATATTGTTACACTCGCTGTACTTCCAATTCGAACGAGACTACCTCAAAACATTCTCATGTGCGACCCACCTGTTCGCCGCTGCATTCGTAATGTTCATCGCCCGTGGCACCGAATTCCTCCTCTCGTTCACCGACCTACAAGTCTCCTTCAATACCGCGGATTGGTGGCTTTGGTCCGGTCAGGTTGTCGCCGCTACAATCCTCATAATTGCCGCATCGTGTGTTCCCCGCCGCCCCAGTGTCGAAAAGGACGGTCGAAAAGTCGACGACGCCAATTCTTCCTCTCTTTACTCTCTCATGATGTTCGCCTGGATGTCTGATATCTTTGAGAAAGGATGGAGAACGGGACGTCTTGATGAAACTGATTTGAAGCTTCTACCTTCCACCCATCGATCCAAGAAACTCTATGAGGACTTCAGGGCTCTCAAGCAAAGCAGCAAACTCTGGTGGACGCTTTTCAAAGCACATAAAAGTTATGTTGCCTTTCAGTATATCTACCAAACCATCATGTGTATTACACAGTTCCTGCCGCATTTCATGATGTTACAGATCTTGAAGGCTTTGGAACGTAGTGCTAAGAAACCCGGTGGTGGTGCTGGAAACGCTTGGGTTTGGGTCGTCGGTTTGTTTGTGAGCATGGTTATCAACTCCAGCTTTACGAATGCACTTTTCTGGATCAGCTTTGGACAGATGAACCTTTTCATCAGGAATGAGCTTGCTTCCCTTATTTTCAATAAGACTATGAGGAAGAAGGATGTTAAGGGTGGTCAGAAGGCTGAGGAAAAAGATGGTGAAGCCGATAATGCTACCGATAGTGGTGCCGAAACCGAGGACTCTACAGCTAAGGATAAGAAGAAGACTAAAGAAGAGTCTGAAGAAGATTCTCTGAAGGGACTGCGACAAGGTGTCGTCAATCTCATCGCTGTCGACTCCGTCAGAGTTGCGGACTTTGGATGTTGGAGTTTTATCTTCTACGAAGCGGCTTTGAGCATCGGTATCGGTTTTACATTCTTATGGCAGATCCTCGGATGGCAGAGTATTTGCTCTGGTTTGGTGCTCTATGTTGTTTTGACACCTCTGAACCAATTCATGGCGAAGGTCTACTTGGAGGCTTCCGACAAAGTTATGAAAGTTCGCGACCGAAAGTTAGCGGTGGTATCTGAAGCCCTACAGGGGATCCGACAGATTAAGTTCGCAGCGCTCGAAGACCAATGGCAGAAGAGAATTGAAGATGTCCGAAAAGACGAGATGAATCAAATCTGGATAACTGTTATTGCCAATACCTGGCTTATGGCTTGTTGGATCTTTGGTCCTATCTTCCTTGCTGCCATCTGCCTTGGAACTTATGCTGTTATTTACGGATCCCTCACACCAGCTATCGCATTCACTGCTCTCGCCATATTCCAAGAGTTGGAGTTTGCCATGAGTATTATTCCCGAGTTGATCGGAGATATGATGGATGCTAAGGTTTCGGCTGAACGTATTCAGAAGTATTTGGATTCGGCTGAAAAAGAGGATTATATCAAAGAGTCTTCCAAGATCGCATTTACTGATGCAACGATCGCTTGGGCTTCCGATTCCGATGAAAAAGAGGAGGACCGTTTCATCATTCGAGATGTTAACATCAATTTCCCTGTTGGCGAGCTTTCATTAATCACTGGAGCTACCGGAAGCGGAAAGAGTCTTATGCTTGCTGCTCTCCTCGGAGAAGCTGATCTGCTCACCGGATCTTTGGAGATGCCGAGACCACTACCCAGGACTTTGAGGTATGATTCGAAGGCTAACGCTGACGGATGGGTACTTTCTGGATCTACTGCCTACGTTTCACAAATCCCGTGGATTGAAAATGCAACTATCAAGGATAACGTTCTATTTGGTCTCCCATTCGACGAAAAACGCTATAAGGAAGTCATCAGGGTTTGTTCGTTGAAGAAGGATATGGAGATGCTCGAAGATGGGGATATGACTGCTATTGGTGAGCAAGGTATCAACCTCTCCGGAGGTCAGAAATGGAGAATTTCGCTTGCTAGAGCGGTATACTCTCGTGCCGGGATACTCATCTTTGACGATATCTTCTCGGCCGTGGACGCTCATGTCGGAAAGGAGATCTTTAAGAATTGTTTGACTGGGGAGATCATGAAAGGTAGGACCAGGATATTGGTTACCCATCATGTTCAGCTTTGTCTGCCGAAGACGGAGTATATCGTTGAACTTAAGGACGGACAGGTGGAGAGGGCTGCATCGGTTACTGAACTTAAGAGGACGGGAAGCCTGACAAAGATCATTGAACAAGAGGAGGAGGCGCAAAAGCATGATCAAGATATGAAGGAGGAGTTGGCAATTGAAATTATTGCGGAGAGCAGTAGCCAGGCTAATGGTAATCTTAATGGAACTGCTGTGGCCGTCAAGGAGCCAAAGAAGCCCAGGACTTTCGTTGAGAAGGAGGCCAGGGAGAAAGGTGCTATCAAGTTCTCTGTTTACAAGAAGTATATACAAGCCAGCGGTGGTATTCCGTTCTGGACGATCTGTATCGGCTTCTTCGTCGCATCTCAGGCTCTCAACCTCGGACGACAATGGTGGATGAAGCTCTGGACTGGATCTGAGGCCACTGCTGCGGCCGTACATCTCCAAACGACTACCTCATTCACTCATCACGTTTCTCAGCAATTCTTCAAGGTAATGACCGAAGAAAAGAGCCTAACTTACTGGCTCGGTTTCTACGTTCTCATCTGCTTCTTCTGTGGTCTTCTCGCAACATTGAAGTACTTCGTCGTCGCCCTCGGATCTTACCGTGCTAGTATCGATCTCTTCAACAGCATGACCCACACCGTCCTCCGCGCTCCTACGAGATGGTTCGATACTACCCCCGTTGGCCGTATCCTCAATCGCTTCAGTGCTGATTTCACCAAAATTGATTCCAATCTCGCCGGCCACATTGCATTTTTCGGATACTCCGTCCTATCGCTCGTGGGGATTGTTATTGCGGCAGTATTTATCACACCGATTATGTTGGTCTGTGCGGTCGTATTGTTTGGAATCGCATTGGCAATTTCGGTCTATTACTTGAAGACTGCAAGGGAGATTAAGAGGATCGAGAGTGTGAATAAGAGTCCCATTTTTGAATTGTTTGGAAGTGTTTTGTTGGGTGTTGGGACTATTAGGGCCTTTGGGGAAGGGGAGACTTATATTGAGAAGATGGATAAGAGGGTATGGTTTTTTTTCTTTAACCTTAAATCATGTGGTTTTGGTTGCTAATAGTAATGATATAGATTGATACATATGCCGAAGCAACATACTACACGAATCTGGCAAACCGCTGGATGGGTATCCGAATGACCTACCTCGGCGCCATTTTTAGTACTTTGGTCGGCGGTCTGGTCGTCACCCTACCAAATATGGACGCCGCACTCGCCGGTTTTGCAATGTCTTTCGCAATGGAGTATACCTTCGCTATGATCTGGGCGCTCAGACGATACGCTGATCTTGAACTCGATTTCAATGCTGCGGAGAGAGTCTTTGAATACTCTGTCATCGAAACAGAAGACCAATCCGGTGCTACGCCACCAGCTGCATGGCCCCATGAAGGAAAAGTCGAAGTAAAGGATCTGGTAGTTGCCTATGCGGAAGATCTAGACCCGGTTCTTAAGGGGATAACGTTTGACGTCAAACCCCGTGAAAGAGTTGGTGTAGTTGGACGTACCGGTGCTGGCAAGAGTTCCTTAACCCTTGCAATTTTCAGATTCTTGAGAGCAAGGGAAGGTAGTATCGTGATCGATGGATTGGATATTTCAAAAATCACTTTGAAGGATCTAAGAAGTCGTCTCGCGATTATCCCGCAGGACCCGGTGCTATTCTCCGGAACTATTAGGTCGAATTTAGACCCCTTCGACGAACATTCAGATGAGGAATGTAGGAACGCTTTATCCCGTGTAAACCTCGTTAATACCACCGTCACAGCACCGGCATCTGGTACTGCAACCCCAATACCACCAGAAACTACCACCACAACCACAACCACCGGCGCAGCATCCACAACAGGCTCAACAACCACCACCAACACCGCCAACAAAAACACAAACATCTTCTCCTCCCTCGACTCCAAAGTCTCAGAAGGCGGTCTGAACCTAAGTCAAGGCCAACGTCAGCTCCTATGTCTCGCCCGCGTCATCCTAACGGGAGCATCGATATTAGTAATGGACGAGGCGACGAGTAGTATTGACCACGAAACCGATGCGAAGATCCAAGAAGCCATCAGGGAGACTAATTATACGGTTATTACGATCGCGCATAGGTTGAATACTATTATGGATTATGATAGGGTGCTGGTGTTGGAAGGCGGGAGGGTTGTGGAGTTTGAGAGTCCGAAGGCTTTGTTGGAGGTCCAGGGGGGAGTGTTTAGAGGGATGTGTGAGCAGACGGGACAGGTTGAGGAGTTTGTGAAGGTTGCTGGGAAGGCTTGGGAGGAGAGGAGGGTGTGATTAGTTTTATTGTATTTTGATTTTTTTTTTTTTATGTATATGGTTTGGTTTACTCTAGTTATTGAGGTTTTTTTGGTTATGTTTTGAAGAGATAAGAAAAGTTATAGGTTCAAGTTGGAGGGAGGGATACCTTTTTGGGTCTTTTGTTTTGTAATAGGTTAGAATTTGGGTATTTTTGATATATTTAAGTAATTAATATAATGTATGAAGTGTACATGTATTCAAGAATTTCTTTCTTCTTCGGTGGACCCTTTTCATTTGATACAACGTATACAACAGAACTTGTTCGTAGATCTAGATTGTCATGGGCCTGGTGTTTTGCACGGCAGTTGACTTCCTGCTTCAATACCTGTTACTGGCGTGGCCGGGATAGGTCGTGTCACGTGATACAACCACCACAACATGGAAAACATGATTGATGTCACGTGGTATTAGCAACACCTCCTAAATGCTAATACAAGCACTCTACCCTGTCGTGAGCTCTGGATACGAGACCAGACCACTACTACCGTTATAACTAATACCATTCGCACCTGAATATCGAAGATTTAGCTTCACCTAGGACTGCAACAGTAATTGATTTACCGCCTGTAGTCTCTTGGATACGCGTACGGAAAATTGATCCTACGCATTATATCGAGGGGAGTTACGTAACTAGAGAAGTAACTAATCGATGAAATTATGAATGAACGCTAATAAGGGCCTCCAAGTTGGACGGACTTTGGTATTCTGAGAAAATAATGAAAAGGAAGGAAAGCCGAAGTAATCGACAACTGGAACAAAACAAAAAAAGGAAAAGGAAAAGGTTGACCGATGATGATACACAAAAGACCCGCTAGTCTAAAGGGCAAGAAGAATGAATAAATAAAAATCAGGAAGATTAAAAAAAGGAAAGGGCCAAATTTAAATAAAACATGAAACCAAAAAACAAATATGAATGAGCTGCAGAGGGAAAAAAATTATCGCCGAATATAAGCCAAAAGAATGAGGTTGGTTGAGTAAGTTGCTTCGTGAAAAGTATATGATCATGATCCCCCTCCCTGATAGACCTCATACACAGAATCGAAGGCTCACCCACAATCCTCCGCTTTTTTTGTCATACCCATATGTAAATAATATTTAGGTACCTAGGGTAAAGTACCTTTTTGCGAGGGGAAAAAAAAAAAGAATCCATTCTTTCTCTTTTCACTAAGCCCCCCTATATCGATAAAATAATAGTATGGATAGGCGTTCGGGTTCCGCTGGTGTTCAAAAAGTAAAGTCAAAGCTTACTGCGAGAGAAGCTCTATACCAGTTTCGTCTTCGACGTGACTTACCATACCCTTTAACGCCTTCAATTTGTTGGAAATTTTCTTTCGACGACTAGTACCCCCCTCGCCATTGCTGCTACGAACCCCAATAAACTCCTTCCAAGTCCTCCCACTGCCCTCACGAGTTTTTTGAA
This sequence comes from Arthrobotrys conoides, assembly GCA_036971725.1. NCBI lineage: Eukaryota > Fungi > Ascomycota > Orbiliomycetes > Orbiliales > Orbiliaceae > Arthrobotrys > Arthrobotrys conoides. Next base: position 1,895,661 of record JAVHJM010000008.1, read on the forward strand.
TGTTGTTATAGTCCGTGTTGCCACTGTTGGTTGCACCGCCGCCACTGTTCTACTGGGCTTTGGCTTGTGACGATGAAGCCTCTGCGGCTTTAGCGTCGGCTGAAGCGCTGGAATTGCTATGTCCAAAGAAGCCGCCACCACTACCACTCTTCTTTCTTTCCTCTTTTCGTTTTCCTTTCTTTTCTTCCTTATCCCTGGCGGCTTCCGCGACCAGGGACTCAAAGACACCCTCACCGGCTTCGTCATCTGGGTCTCTTTGGGCCTGGAATTTTGCACAAAAAACTATTGTTAGTCTTATATTTCCAGTGAAAAATATCAGGGGGTGGTAAGCTGGGAATGCATCCTCACCTCACTAAAAATCTTTCCAATCATCATTAAGGCATGCGCCCTCTGAACACGCTTATCGTGTGATACAGTCTTATCGTAAAGGACGCGATCACAGACGTCTCTCAAGACACCTTGAATTTCAAACCGACTACCTCTCCACGCCGCCATGAGGATTTTGCCGGTAACTTTTCGTTCGTATTCCATTTTCTTTTCGTCAGTCCAGTCCTCACCGCCGGCTTCCTCAAGTTTAGACATGTTCTCCATTTCAACCTGGGCGTCGATGGCCGAGGAGATTGTGTTCCAGGTTTCTTTGACGACAGTGCCGCGGTCCTTCATGCGGCTGAAGAAACCTTGAATGCCCAGGAACTTTTGGGATTTAAGGTAGGTACTTGCTTTCATAGTGTAGGTTTGGCCGATTGCTATAATACTAATATTAGCTGCCCTGTCATCCGTTTGAAGCTACGGTAAAGTAGGCGACTCACAATGTAGAATCTCAATACCAAAGCTCTCCATCTTCAAATTCTCGGCTTCATAACGAATCTTCTCCTCAAAGCTCTTGGTCAAATCGGGGTCAGCGTCCGTCTCCGTCCATATGCTGACTTTGTTGACGAGGTTAGCAACTAGCGTAGCGACACGCTTCTCACGAATCTCCCGTCTCTCTTTTTCGAATGCTAGAAGTTCATCTCTTTGCTTCTGTCGTTGCTCCTTGGTCAAGATATCCTTTTCCTTCTTAGCCTTCTCGTCAGCGAGGACCTGCTGACGGTGGTCCTCGTCTGTTTTGTCCATGATGGCTTGGCGAAGCGGAACACGGACTTGTGTCGTTGAGCTCTCGGGAGCTGGAGTGGCCGGTTTGGATATATCCGGAGAAGTTGAGGATGTGGGAGTGTATACAGGTGGTGTGTCTAAGGGTGATGTCGCTCCAGACTTTTCAGCGGCCGGTTGGGATGGATCTCCGGACTGTGCTTGTGCCTGAGCCTGGGCTTGAGCCTGAGCATGGGCTTGAGCGGTTTCTGCTTGCTTCTGAAGAGCTTCGGGGTCCTCTTCGTTAAGGTCGACATCTTTCATAGCGATTTCCATAGTCTTAGTAAGGTCTTTCATCAGGGAAATTTCGCCAATCCTAGATGGGCAGGCAGGATTAGCTTTGCAGTCGCCGGGAGCATATATAAACGGTAAGATCGTACCAGTATTCGAAAGCATCGCCGCCGAAGATCATTGAAAAGAATTCATTCGGATCCTCTAGAGGTCAAACCCATGTTAGTCCACTATCTGAACCCTCCCTATACCGTTCGAACGACGAAGGGTGTATATCATACCGAACCCAGCATCTGGCATTGCCTTATCTCGTCCATACTTGTCATATGCAGCCCGTAGGTCCTTATTGCTCAGCACTATATTTCCATGATGAAATTCATTGTCAGCTTTGTGATCCTCTGCGCTATCCGAGCTGCCCCGGCCCATCCGGGGTGACCAGGAGCGATTTAGGAATTAACAGGCTAAGAACGTACCCTGGTAAGCTTCGCTGATCCCCGTGAACTTAACATGAGCAGTTTCATCGCCACGGTTCTTGTCAGGATGATGTGTGACTGCGAGTTTTCGATAGGCCTTTTTGATCTCGAGTTCGGTCGCCGTCGGCGCGACGCCTAGACGGTCATAGTATTCGGTGTCTGCTACCATGGGAGCAGGTATTGAGGGTCCTCCTTACAGAAGACGTTAGAGGAATCGAGGGAGGATGGTCTGTTTAGGAGATAGCGGAAGGAAATTTCGGAAGGCTCGGGTTGGTGGGGTTAGCTTTGTTGGCTTTGCGATCAAAGCTTTGCGAGATTGCTGGGATAAGGGGAGTGGTTTCGGGAGTTAACCAACGACACAAGAGACACGTTTTCGGTATCTTAGAGGCAACGATAGGAAGTGATGAAGGTAGAGGATGTCAGCGATGCTAACGATGAAGTCGTCGATGAGGAAGTTGAAGTGAAGGGAAGGAGGGGTGGAGGAGGGGTTCCTTTTGTTTTTCGTTGGTAATGTTGAACCAGGTCGAGTTTACAAGGCAGAAAACTTGAAGGTTGAGAAAAAGTGTTTGCGCAAGCAGCAGCCATAAGCGAGCATCGGCGTCATAGCAAATGGCTCAGCGCTAACGAACGGCCGGATGCTGACATGTGCCAATTAATTGCTTCTGGCTCACCATTACGAAAACTCCCAAGACTTGGAATTGGAGTTATTACCGGGAGTAGCACTACGTATACAAGGGGGTGGCGAGGCCATTGAATGGTACGAGGAGGCATGAAGCCCGGTTTTATTAGTTGGTTCTATTACAACTGGTAATTTTAAAATATATGCTTTAGCTAGTGCAATGCTACTGCCCCGCCATACAAACAACGTGAGTATCGGTGTGGCAATGAGCAAGGCAGTCATGGGAAGGACTACGCTATGGCAAACGAGGAACTTATTTTGTTCCATTAGCAGCCATCCTCTTGAAGCACTCTTCGTACGCAACGTGGACCTCTGGGATCTCAACATTGTACTCCTTCAACTTGTTAACCAGCTTTGTGGTGTCGAGCTCGCAGTTGCTTCTGCCAGCCTTCAAGATCTTGCTCTGCTCTTCAACAGAGAAGTTGCTGTATGTGAATCCTGGGCGGACATACTTGGCGAACAAGTCCAAGACCTCGTTGTGGGAGATGGCACCGGGGTTGGTGAAATTGTAGACACCGGTCTCATTGTTTTCGGCAAGGATGATCGAGACAGGAAGCATGTCGGTGAGGAGAGTGTTACTCTAGGTTCATATTAGCCTCGAGAATTTGGAATGTACATCATAGAGGTGCAAACCGGGGAGCATACGTTAGGGATGTTAACGACCTTCTCGTACTTAGAGATCTTGGTGACGAAAGATCGCGAGTGGAGATCATCAGAAACTGGCATACGAAGTCGGAGAATCAAAGCATTGCTGTACTGCTTCATGATCTATACACGAAACCTAAGTTAACATCACATTGCAATACCGAACCCATGACCTTGGTGGGCTAGTAGGTAGATAGATAGATATAGACACCACTTACCTCTTCGACCTTAGACTTGGTAGCGGAGTAGTAGCTGCCAGAGAAGTTGGCAACGTCCTCCTCAGTGAAGGTCTTTCCACCAATTGGATGCTCATCATCGTAATGGTAGATACACCCGGTAGCAAAGTTGGTGATATGAATTCCCTTCAACCAGCAGCAGTCGGCCAAGTTGAGAGTACCGATGACATTGCTTCGGATGGTAGCTTCCTTGTTATCTTCACACCACTGGAACCCCCCAACAAAAGCGACAAATTAGTCTCCACAGGTTTATTAAAAAAAATGATAAAAAAAAAATAAAGAACACGTATCAGAATACCCAATTGAAGGAGATGGATTTGAACTAACATCGACGTTTGGCCGTCCGGTGACACCAGCGCAGTTAAGAACGTGGGTTGGCTTGTACTCCTCGAGTTTTTGAAGCACAGACTCGCGGTTCTCCATACGAATGGTGGTGGTCTCAACCTCCTTACCCTGCTTCTGCAGCAGTTCCTTGAGATGGCTATCGAAATTCGAGTATCGTCAATATCTATCATTCTTCCAGCTCTAGACGATGAAAAATCGGCCTTACCCAGCAACCTAAGGTGGCAATTGGCGTGTTATGTTAGTTTTCCAGACGTGATTATTAAGCTTCAGCTGCAACTTCAGCTTGTACGGGGATTGCATTGGTGAAAACATACCCAACCTTCTCCACCCCAGATCAAGAATTTATGTGCAGACATTGTGTAGTATTAAAAGATTAGAATTTTTCGTGATATTCGTAAAAGATATCTTCGTGATGTTTTTTTTGGAGTTGGAAGAGAGATGGAGAGAGAGAGAGAGAGAGTATTTGTAAGGGGCAAGCTTCATGAAAGGTGTGTGTGGTGGAAAGAGGGGGAAAGAGAACACCGCACCCTGATTTTAGCTTACGCGAGCTTATTTGATCCCACACAGCCTTATAATCATAACTACACTAGCTACCTCGTAGGTCTTACTTGACATGTTAACTTAACACCGGAGACATCTGCATTGCATGATGATTGATAATTGGGCCGTGGGTGGCCGCTTGTGTTTGCCACTTTTGATGTTTGAAAATGTGTATATCACAATCACCGCGTTACATTTACATTACATACATGAAGATGTGACTGGGAATTGGCCCCACATTGACCGCTTGAGTCCAGGTGCTCTTGAGGCAGAGGATTCCTCAATCCGTATCAATAGACATTAGCGCGGAATTACAAAGCCAGTTAAGTTGGATCAGAAAGAGCTCGAGCTCCCTGTCCCAGCTAGTTGACGCTTATCTAACAAAACTCCATGCATGCCCCTGCAGTACCTGTGTGCCACTCGGTATCACTGAATGTTGGAGATAGAATTCAATGAAGATCTCTTTATAACTTCTTAAGTACTATTAGCATTGAATTAGCAACATGGCCAGAGCGAGCTAGCAGCTCATCAAATACAATGCAAGGGTCTTCCTGCCAGTGAAGCTGTCGTATGTCGACATATGGCTAGCCTCGAACCCCGGCCAGCTGCCATGGCCCGTATGGGGCGGTGCACGCCTTTATATGTGGCGCAGTAGTTGGATTACGTAAGGTGACGAGTCTGAAACCACCACAACGACACCAACAACACACAACAACACACAACAACACACAACAACACACAACAACACACAACATGTTAACAGCACAACGAAAGGAATGATACTACTCCTGAACCAGCGCCAGACACCGCGAGACCACGCCAGACCAGACGAATCAATGTTGAATGTTGAATACAGGGCACCAGCTCGTCACCAAAATCTAGATCCTATCCTCTAAAGTTAAGAATCCTCAGAAAACAGTGGCAATGCGAAGGAACAGAATCCTGTTCCTTGTAAGCTGTAGATTGTGAAGCTCTATCTCCGTTGGAAATTTGTTACATCCCGTCGCGTCTGAAGATGGTATAACTCGACTTTGCGATTTAATGGCATCTCTCGAGTGGGCTGTGCTGAATTCACGATAGAAATATGGGTGTATCAAGGGGTCGTACTCCGGAGCTCCTTTCCTTCGCCTTCCCTTATTCCTGTTGGAGAATACTGGCCAGCCGGATTCATGGCTTCATGCCGCATTATATTAAAGGTATATATATCTGCTTAAAATAAAAACTGCCACGATGTCAAAGATGTTACCCTGAGCATTAGATACTTAACTACAATAGATATCATTCGCAATTATTACATTACTATACTAAGTTTTCGCTCTCCCAGTAGACGTTTTGCACCGAGTCCACTGGGCCCTCGAAACGAAGAAGCGCCCTTGATATATACTTAAGTGTATATACAAGAGCCGCCATTAGCCTCCCCAGTTAGGCGATGTAGAAGGCCTCAACGCTAGCCAAAACACCTACAGCCCACTTTCTCCAAGAAGACGGAATACATATTCTCATTATCAACAAGATATTTCAGATAATGGTCTGGATCTCAAAGTTCCGGATTTTTTGCTTTTACTATGTCTGTGGATTCCTGGCTTTGGGCCACATCTTATACGAACGTGATCAGACAAAGTACACCACACAAGGTAATTTCAAAACATTAAACACCTAACGTGATCTCGAAGGTTATCTCTTTCAATCTATAGAATGCTATCTAACACAAAGTCTATAGCCGAGCGACTTGAAACTGGGCCTCCGTTTTCTGAAAATCCGGGGAAAACTATTTCTTCAAATTCTACACAACAAACTCCAAAACCAGGAAAGAATATTCGAGTGCGGGCTCCTCCTGAGGCTCATATACTACCAAAAGGAATCGACCCCAAAACAAGTCAATGTATAATGCTGGGGCTTAATCTCGTCAGATGGGAGGCAGAAGATATGTACACGATCCCGGAATTTGAAGGCGTTTCGGAGATTAAATGCAGGAATGCCATCGAGTATGCGCAAATTTCGACCAAAGAGAACTCGGACGTGATACAGCAATACATCCGGGATTTCTTCGAGTCAATTGGGCGATCCGAAATTATTACGGACCTAAAGCATTATCATGCGTATGAGGTTGCATCATCCGAACCGCTGACCACACCTGTACTATGCTTGTATTCCCCGAAGGACAGAAACCTCATCTTCAAAATGATGGAAGAGGTTACGGGACCAGTATCGGGCCTTGGCGCTACTATTTACGCTTGTTGGCACGCCGCTTCGAAAGCCGAACCTGGTAATTCGGAGCCCTTTGAGAGCCCTCGATACATCATGATACAAGGCATACTTGATTCTTATAGCCTGGAAGCTATTCAGCGTCTCGCTAAGCTTTGGAGCCAAAGTAAGATGGATATGTTGCCAAAGGGCGGCGGGTTGTCTGTTTACAGGGCTGATGTAAACTTCGACATGGTTGAAGGGAAAGATCTCGTTTCAATTCTGGATTATGGAGATCTTGGTATGACCATTCAGAGCGCCGCTTGGGCCATCTTATACCAACCCCGACACATAGGGGCAATCATTGATTTTCTGGGTGAATACTACTATGGATCTCGTCTTCAAATTTCAAATATACGATTCGCCCTCTACAAAAGCGATGGCAGCCTGGCTTCGAAGTCCGATGTGGATAATGACAGTGGCCTAAAAGCTACCGAGCGTGCCGATATATTTTTAGAACTCGAAAAACGTCCCTCAGCACATTCGGGGGGCAACCCCGAGGAAGACAATACGAAAACCCCTTCCGAAGTTGAAAATCCTTCCGATGAAGAAATGGAAGATCCAAACCCGTGGGAGGGTGTTGGTCCTTCGGGGTTCGGTAGTCCTTCGGATTTTTTTGATGAAGACATCATCATGAGTGAGGCTCCATCAAGGCTTAGAAGCCCCTCGCCCGCTTTGCGAATCTCAACTTGGGTGTCTCGTCCAGAGTTTGCACCAATAGACCACCTACTCGGCCCAAAATGGCTCTCTGGAGGTCCCAGTCTCTATCCTCCATCCTATGTGCGGCTGACCCTGCAATACGATGCGGGTGTTTCCTTCGAAGCCTATGCATCACGGCTAGAACAGCACCTTATTCTACTTCCCAAATTGGAATCGCCGGATCCTCCTGATATAGTGATTCCTCCTCACCAATTGGCGAATATTATACGTTCAGCCTGGCTTCATAGCGTTGGAGAGGCTATTTTTGGGGGCATAACTCTCGGAAACTTACTACCTAAAACCGCAGATAACTTACAGGGCCTCAAAGATAAAATGGAACCCGGGCCTATCCTACGTCAAGGTGCGACCGAAGACTCCTTTTTTATCACCGAGCAAGAAATATCGATGTCATCCCAACATCAGGACGGTGGCGGGAGGTTCAATCAGGTTGAGGAACAACTGAAAGGGACTTGGGAAGGGCAATCAATTTACAACTTGATCCAAACTGACAACGGAATTCTCGGAATAAATTATATTTCTGGTCTTCAATATGGCAGTCTAAAAGAAATACCGTCAGATGTCGGCATTGATGCAGAAGCAAGATTTCTGACATTCAAATTTTCAAGAGAGCCTCCAAAAGGTTTATCGGAAGACAACTTTAAATTTAGACCTATTGATGTTGACAATCTTAAATTTTTACTAGTCGACGGCTCGTCGCCAGACAAGTCCACCGTTATACCTCCTATGAATCGTGATCTTGACCCTGCACCCAGTCCAAACAACGCATTTCAGCAAGCGCAAGAAGCCGCAGGTCGAGACCCGGCTCTGGCAGAGCATATTACATTGTCGTTTGAAAGAGGTACTCATTTTCAAATCGAAGATTTGTATTCGGCGTCTCGCAATCTCTTGGACTCCGAGAGTTCCTTGCCGACAATTATAAGTTCGGCCGAAGAAAGGATTCGTGAGCTAGCGCTCAAATATCGTCGAAAGCATATTGGGAACATAAAGGCAGGAGTCCCGAATACAGTATTCAACCATGAGATAGCCACTGCTGTTATAAAGTTCGCGGTATCTCCGAACCTGTTTAAGGATTTCGACCTTCTAATGGATAGCTACATCCGCCACCAGTACGAGTATTGGGAAACCCTTCGTACTCCTGCAAAGATGGACGCAGCCGCCTACGACCTGTCCGTTTTTGGTTCCGCCCAGGATGAACTAGAAGCCAATGACAAAAGCCTGCCCCATTTTGCTTGGTCTACAGAGCTAGGCCATATGGTGATTGCGCAGCAGCCTAGCCAGGATTGGCTTGCCGCCCGCTCGTTTAGTCTCTGTGATATGTTTGCGATAGGAACATGGGGGATCGGAGAAAATAATCAACCGACGCCCCCTCAAAATATCATGACGTCCGACCAGATACGTTTCTTTACTTTCCTCGACGTCCAACCAGTCTCACGTGCGATCTTGTCTTATATATTTAACATTCCGGGCTTCTATGATAAATCACTCCCCACTCTGCTGAGGAACCCATTCTCGGGTCCCAGAAGACATGACACTTACAAGAATGGCGTTATGGAACGTTTGTTCTGGTTGATCGTATCGGGCTTACCAGAGATTAGAGGAGTATCACAGTATGCCGCAGATATCAGTTCTTTTAAAATCCCGCGTATGGCTTCGGAACGAGACGAATACAAGCCACAAGTAATAAATGCGATTGTAGTTCTCTGGGCCAATCGTAACCACGCGGAGGCCGGCACTCCGGATATATATCCGATAATCTTTGTTCAACTGTCTAATCTCAGTTTGCAGAACTCAATAGTAAAGGATACCTCACAACTGTTATATTATAATTCGGAGCTCATAATCCAAGAGCATTTGAGAACAGGGCGGCGGCTAGAACTTCAAGAGATATACCGGCCTTTCTTGCCAAAGCTTACGGAGCGTAGTAATGTTCCCTCGAAGGATGATTGGGCCCCCACTATAAGTCCTCTGTTCGTTAAACCTCCGGATGGTGTAATAGATTTCCTATCCTCTGCAGTTACTAGCATAGGTAGGATGAGAACCTACCAAGAAGATCATATTAAGACCGAATGGAAGGATATTTCTGCCGCGTATATATTTTTTGGAGTCAGGGTCACAAATACAAGGGAGAGCTTGTCATTGAACTCCTTGGTCGATCGCAAAGGAACATTGATAGTGGTTCTAGATGGAATAGAAACCATAGGCGAACCTGAAGAGGGCCTCAATAAATTTGCCTCGGCTATATATGCTACTTGGCATGCAGCTCTGAGCCGTAGAACGAGACTCAGCACATTAGGCCCACCGGTCAAGTTCAATGTTCCCGTCTTTGTGGCACTTATATCACTCTCCAAAAGAACAGAGCAGCTCTTAGTTGATATATTCACCAAGAAGGGCAAATATGAATATCTCTCTCCTAGAAATCGTACGCCGAGCCAGTACGGTCGGAATTTCGCGGGTCGGACTGCCCAAATTGAAGGCCAGGATATAATTTTCAATCGACCAGCCCTATCTATTAAATACGGTGCCCTAACAGTGGAAGACGAAAATTTCTTCAACCTGATACTAGGTACCCCTGAGGTGGGGAGTGTTTTACAGGCATTTCAAAACTATCAAAGTGAGATGGGTACCTGGAAGTATTTTGTCTCAAAAATCTACATCAGCACACAAAAGCCCGGCTTCGGTGCAGGTCCCGGTCCTTATTCAATCTTCATTAGGTTTAGCAAAAGGAAGTAATATGTATCTGGGTAGACGACTTGGCTCTTAATTACGACGCTGCTTTTAGCTAGTAAAGTACATGTACATGGGATATTTTGTATCATTTAGGATCGATTGGTGTCTTGAATTTTTATATATATAGGGATATACTTAATCTACCTTATTCAGACTGTGAATTATGATCTTATCTTCGAATTAGCTATCGGCCCATTCGTAAATTGAGTTAATTACTTTATAGGAGCATATATAGCTCGAGTGAAGGTCTGCACTTTACTCGAGGTTCGAAATTTAAAACCAGTCAGCGGTCCCAAATGATAGTTTTCCGAGTACTTCATTAATGATATTTGTTATTAATATTCCCTATATGCAAAATTCGGTACATGAATTTCAAATACTAGTTATAGACTATATATACTGAAGTTTCCATACAGAAGCAGTTGTAGTGCAGTTGAATCTTTATGCATATTTGTTGCAAAGCGTTAAGGGATCGATGGAGTATATTGGATGAGAAAAGTCTAGTCTTCGAATATATTTTAAAGCAAAAACTTCTAGTCGTATTTTGATCTGAAGCCGCAAGATTGCAAGATATTAAGACTGCAGATTTAAATATTTACTAAATTAGAGAGTATTCTAGAATCACCTTCCTAATGTTGGCATATGTGTATGCTATCATGTGATAAAATATATCTTTACCAGACTGGCTTTCGTTGGCTTGTGCGCATTTGCCTCCCAATCTAACAACACCGTGTCAGGAGGTGCCCCTTAAATTTGTGACGTCTGGGAAAGAGACTAGTCAGAAGTTATGTGTGACATTGTAGACTCAGCGTGAGCTGCGCTGACTGCCTATTTATCAAGATTTGGAAACAATGATATTTTTGCATAGAACGGTCACAATATAATAATATGAAGTAATATCAGACCCAGTCTTTTTGCATTGTAGAGGTTTATTTCATGAATTCAAAGATATCTATAAAATAAAAAGTGTTTACGTACGTATTTATTGTATGTATGGCTTGCCCAGCGCGAAAAGTATCGACCCTGTTGGATGGCAGTGTACAATTCCTATCACGGTTTTATAGTGCTAGGGGAATTCCGGAACTACTTTAACTTGAAACATACAGGCTAACGTTACTGTACCACCCACTCGTTGCTTTACCTTTGTACGTAGCCTCATATTGGAGCTCACGATACTAATACAATATAACTAATATACAATTATATGCCGGTTTTCCCTAAGCTGTGCGCCTGGATCAAAAACAATTATTAACATGAATATAACGTTGGAGGTATTCTCAAGGTTTCAGGGCGCCTTCGGATGCCTGTCCTGGGACGTCATCCAACACCGCCTACGAAACTGTGTCCCTGTGCTTAGTCTCGAGGTTATTAAATTAAAACAGTTTTGTGTGCTTGTATAGGCAGGCGTAGAATTACACGTACTCAATTGTAAGCTCGAAATCTTTATATATAAGTCTAGTCGTGCCTCCATTTATGACATCTGACCAGTCTAGCCCTACGCGCGTACACAATGCGAATACTCGAGTGTATTAGTATACTCTAACTATCAATAGACTATCATTATCCAAATTTTTGGTACAGTGGGTTCGAGGCTACCTCATGATCATATCATTCGAATCAGATTTCTTTACTTACATAAAAACCATCGACCCGGCCAACTGTCTGACTTCTCATATGAAAAAGTCCTATATATTATTATCTCAACTTCAAGAATCACCAATTGTCAAGCATTATAGCTACATTCACTCGACCTTTCGTCCAAAACGGATTGCATATATAAATAGCTAGAGTTGCCCGACTTTTTGGGACTTAGACAGTGCTCCAAAACTTTTTTTCAAATGGCTCCCTCAAAACTGTTCATTTTTTATTCTCTCTTTTTCTCCTTGTCCATTCTACTCTGCGCCGGGCACCATATCAATAAATACAATCCTACCAAACCTTCTGACCCTCCAGATATCTCAGAGCGTCAATATGGCGGGGTAGTCTCATATAACAGGCCTCTGAGACTACTTAGTCTTGATCCGAGGTCTGAAAGTGGAAAATGGAAGCGGAACGACGAGGATACTAGTATGGATGACGCGAGCGATGATCCGGACGATGTTATGGAAGATTCAGAACATGATGGTGGTGAGAGAGTCGAGGCTCCACTGCCAGACCCAGTTCTACTGGATCCAGAGCTGCGGCGACGTATTAACATCTGGTATCAGAGCGGACAAGAGATTATGGTGGTAGCGGAGCTCGCCAGAAGACAGGGAAATTCAAGGCCAAAGGGACCAACAATTGACCCAGGGATGCTAAAGGCGGAATTTACTCTTCAAAAAAATATCAGGGGGATTCCGGACATAATCGCCGAGACTTTAAGCCGCATAGCACCAGATCTTCGAGTGGATCGACGGAGTTTTGAAATCCGTCGAACTTATCGAAGAGTGAGGGGGTCCGAGGTAGATGCCAGTGGGCAACGAGTGGCAGGGGGCAAAGAGCTCGTTACATATATCTCAAAGCAGAATCAACATCTCCATTTCAGTACATTGAGCGGGGAGACCGGGACGTTTCCCGGCAAGGTGCGTGAACTCCGGCATTGGCTCTATTGGTGCTGGCTTAAAGGATCCGAGCCAGACGCCGGTGACTCACAGATACCTCTCAAATATATCACTTTTCAGAGTTATGGTGATGAAGATATATACAATACCCTAAGAGTGCTATCAGCAGACACCTCGGATTCGCTTGGCTTTTGGCCGGGGGTTGGTGCCGGGACTGTTACAAGATATCGCAGTGATATATATTCCAGAATTGGACCCGAAATACCTGACGGCGATGCAGCTCTAGAGGATAGAACATTCACTATCTTTCACGGAATTCCACTTGTGAAGGAGGTTTTGGAAATGGTTTTGTATTATCCCGATATATTTCAAGGCTACCAGGCGTCTGCAATAGGTTTCGAAATTCAGAAAGGCACGAGCACTCCACCGGATGCTTCACCAGAGAACAGGCCACACTATAATATTGTCATCAAGCTCGATCGAGAACAACCCCCACTAGGATTTGCACCTGGAGGTGATGGCGTGTCTGTGGATACCGAAACCGTCAGCGGATTGACGAAACATCCTTATTATGCTGATTTCATCAGGGCATCTCATTATCTGAGAGAAGACCCCACATTCACTAGCTTGAAGGTGCCGTTTTTCGGTATAGAGTATTCGTTCGCAATATCTCGACTCGAGAGGCATATTGTCTTCAATACGTTATCCGTCGAAAAAGCGCCTGAGGGCGCTATTGTGCTTCGGCCTGCAAACCGAAACCCAATTGAAGACTTTGCAGATGTTATATACTCGACATGGAATAGAGAAGCCGGACAAATGGACTTGCTGGCTCTAACATTTGGTCAAATCCAGCCCAAAGATAGGGATAACATACTGAGTATCCGTAAATTACGGATGCTTATGAATGATGAGGATATATCCGTATTCTCGCAAAGCGATCCCGATTTTAACTCCGCTTTTAACTCTCTAAAAAAAAGTCGCGAAGGGAAAGTTTTAGAGACCCTACTTCAACTTCATGCTGAAAAACTCAGTATATCCGGGGTGTTTCGGTTCAAGATCGGAATTTTCACAAAGGAGTCTTCGGTCTTGCGAAAAGGCAGGCCCTTCATTCTTGTGGAGTTTAAGCCGATAGTACGCAATCCCCAGGGCATCACTGCGATCAATCAAGCATCACCTTTAGGGTTGTCGGGAAATACAGGTGATGTCGATATCGATATCGACATCGATATGGCGGAGGCGAACGAAGAGACAACCTCGAGAAATTCCGGTATACGGGATAGTGACGGTGTATCTCACGCTTCTGCAGGGAATCTGTGGGCGTCACTTGAATTCGGTTGTAGAAATCAAGCCGAAGAAGACTTTGTTAGGCTGTACCCGGTATTACCGCCAGAGTCACTAGCTGCGAGGCTCGATGCACTAGGTGAAAGGTATCAATACATAGTACCGTCAGATAGTGCCGCAGTTGAAGCTGATCGGGCTAGGAAGATACTAGAAAATCTGATGGATATTCAAATTACTCCATCCAAAGGCAATGTAGGCGGGAATGTCGGCAACGAGAAGGTCAAATTTAAAGGCAGGACTTTGGTTCTATATATTTTCTCCCAGGCTATTCAACACTTGTGTTTTGAAGTAGATTCAGAGGGGAATTCAGTTTTGAAAGACCCATATAACGAAGATTATAAAGTAGTTCAAGTCGAAGAGAAGACGCCTACTCCAAGCCGCAATACGATGCGACTAGTCATAAATGGACCGATGGGTCATGTAGCAGTATTTTCACTGTCAGAATGGATGACCCAAACCGACATTGGGGACGTATTTCTTGCGTCCTGGAATAGCTTCTTCAAGGATACCGTATTCACCGGCATAAGAAGGAACCCGTATGAGCGGATCAGCAAACGGACTCCAAAATCTGGAATTAGCAAAGTATCTTTCATCTTTGTCATGCCTGATACTCAAGAAATTATAGAACATGTCTACCAAATGAATGCATTACAAAAAGAAGATACTTTGACACTATGGGCAACTTTGGGTCCAAGGAACCAAGCAGGGGTAGATACAAAGCTTCGTACTCATAGGAGGCTTGCGTTCGCACCTTATCGCTATTCGGCAGCGAATAGGCTTAGCTGGCTGCTGTTATTAGGGACATCGGAGGTATTGGGGGTTGGAAGAATGGCTAGGAAATATAGGGGATCCAGGCCTATCGCTACAGCACGCTTTATAACCGGGATAGTGGTAAGATGGGTATCTGCTCATGCGGACAATGGAGATGATGCAATGAGACCGGAGATGACAGTTATACTCGGCGACATATTGATATCACAAGATGCATCCGCGGAGGACAGACCCCTGGTTCCGACAGAGCTAAAAGGGCTTTTGCCGGAAGGGGGCGCAAACTTTTTGATGAATGATTATCAAGGAATGCTGCCTGCTATGACCGATGATATAGCGGATATAGCCTTTGGATCCTTGGATCATACAGGCTGGATAATCAGTGAGGGCGATTGTGAAACCGCTTTAGCTCCCAGATGGGCTAACGACCTCATAACATCGGCGAACCTTCCAGGAGTGATCTTAAAAACACACCCCCTCAGAGCCTCTCGCATGTACCTACGAATAAAACAAGCGGTGTATGTGAGGTGCTCTGTTCATCATACCAGTCAAGACTTCCAAAATTCCTTTCTATTACTTAAAGGAGACGGCGATGCACTCAAAAATTTGCCTGCAGAACATGCAAGTACACCTATAAGGGGTCATATTATAATACAAGAGGCGATACCGGAACTTCAACCTAGCATTGAGCCAGTACTGTCTAAATTATGGCTAGCAGAATCTCCCATACCGCCCCTGCTCATAACTTTTCGAAGACTGAGCAGTACAACTGAAAAGATTATACTTGTGCTTTGGGATGATCTTAAGGATCCAAAATGGGAAATAACTTCTCAAGACGCCGCTAGCGCTGATACGGCCCCTTTGGCCCCTAAAGAGGTGAAAATAAGAGTCACTACGGGGGATACCGATAAAGCTGATCATCGGACTAATCAAGGCTATCTCCCTAGTGATAGAGATTGGCGACTTTCCTCGCAATCCTGGAAACAGACATTCGATATTCTTATGGCGACGGCAGAAGGCCAGCTGGTGTTTCAATTCCTACAACGTAACTTCGAAGCAATGGGGCGCGGCAAAATAGTCTCAATATATGTGGGATCCAAGGCAGATGGAACTGACTTAAAAATGCTTTTTGATATTCAACAGCGCGTGGATACCAAGCCAGATCCATACGGGGATGTGTGATTGTCATTTAGATATATCGATAACATATATGACGTACGTATAGCCAGCCTTGAGGTTTACTCTGGGAGGGTTCTCTCAGATGCCCCCATATTATGTCTCTACGAGAAATCCTCAAAAAATATAAACTAAACTTCAATATAGGTCTACCCTAACACTACAGTACTAGCCGTTCACACCATTCTGCAACAGTGGTAAACCAGGATATCATTCCGGCTAGTTTGTGGTTTAAGGCCGCGCGCCTACTATGTGATATAGATTTATAAAGTTTATTGCTAGTCCAAAATTCATATTTTACGAGGCAGTTTAGCCAGAAGTAAATGATATCGTACGCTTTCAAAGTTACTAGTTTTAATTGCACTCGCAGATCGATGCATAAAGCTTAACGTAAAATTTTGAGGTCAGCGTATTGAACTGGACATACTCGTCAGTCTGGTACAAGTTGTAGACGTCTCATATTCCAATGTGCGTCTGATCTAACAATTGCACGTCTCGTATATACGTATGCGAAAATACAACATTAGGCATACATATATGTTGCTCCTTGAAACAAGACCATATGACAGGAGACATCCTATTGTTGCGTTACTATACACATGTAGGTGTAGTAGCATCTATTAATTATGGCTCAGCGTTTAAACGTTTGAGATCTGTGTCATCAATCGTTAGTATACAACATCTTTAAACTGTCCTTGTAGGTGCCTAGGTCTGTTACATATATACAAGGTTAGACTTTTGTCTCAAACCAGACTTCACAAAAAACTTTTGTTGCTAGGCGTATATACTACTAAGTACCTAGTGCGCGTACCTAAACACCATAAATATTAGGTAAGACACCCCATACCCCTTGTGGGCCGCGTCTTCAATACAAGACTACTTTCTACAATGCGTTGCTACAACGTTATAACGTTACACGCACAGCCACGGAGCATAGTGCATGGCAAGATATAGTATAATTACTCTGCAATTTTCGATTGTTGGCTTACGAATTTAGCCGCCCGGTGGTAATATCAATAAGCCAAGGAAGTTTTATTATATAAAGAAGGAAGGAATGCCACGGGTGCTATGGTTTACGAGACAACTAATGATCACCATTCAGTATGATGTTTTTGATGCATCCGGTCTTGTGATGATCAGAGCTTGTACACTTTCTACATCTTAACATTAAAATACACACAGTTCAAACTTGCCAGTCAGCTGCTCCCAGTTTGGCTAAAAGACCGGAGTAGCTTCTAACTCCAGATCTGATTTGTTCGTTTTCTCTATACCAGCTTTAATACTACGTCCCGCACACACAATATACATTAAAACTCTCATCAACATGAACTATTTGTTTCTTTTCTACCTTTTGGTATTTCTCGGCCGATTTTGCGATTGCCTCCATGCCCGGAGCAACTATGAGTACCAGCAGGAAAACCCAGCTGGCAATCTTGGGCCTCAATATCTTGTCGAAGGACAGAATAAGCATGATTCGTTTAGTCATCGAATCGTGCAAGACAAAATTAAAACTTCGCCTGCACGAGACCTCTACCCCAGCAGCGCTACCCGATTTCAAAGATTCAAGAGGGCCGGGGATGATAATCCTGATGTCATTATGATAGACGACGACGACGACGACGACGACAACGACAACGACATAAATCTAGACATGTTACAAAGTTTCAGCGCTACAGAGAAGGAGCAAGCTAAAAGAGCGCATAAAAGAGGAGCTGATCTTCTGAATAAGGAAGAAGAAGTTTCCCAAAACCCCACTTACCAAGACCCCGAGTTCGACTGGCGTGAGCTTGGGAAATTCGTGGTCCTACGAACAAATATTCGTGGCGTCCCGCCCGATGCCATCAGTCTCATCAAAGATCTAGGCCAAAGTTTCAGAAAAGAGCAGGCTAAAAGTTATACCGCTGTTTTTAGGTCTGCCCCTAAAACCGATGGTACCGAGGGGAATGATCCTAGAGTTCTCAGGACATATATTTCCCGGGAATATAGTAGTATGTTTTTCTTTTGGCCTGGAGAGCTACCAGCCGGTGCTCAGTACCACGACTGGATCTACCAATGTTGGTATCGGATATCAAGCATTAGTCAGGCCAAATTAAAGCAGATTGCGATATTAGGTATAACAAGAGAGGAAACCTTGACTATTTTTAAAGCCGTTGAAAGAGAGTGGAGAGGAAGAGACCTTGTTGGGGAAGGATCTATCATAACTATAACAAGGAATAGTATAGACTCTAGTCTTGCGAAGAGCTCCCCTGACACCGTTTCCTACTTTATCTTTGCAATATTTACTATCATTTTAGGCACTTATGAGATCTCTCCCATAATCAAAATGCTTTCTACCTTTCCAAACACATTTTACCAATACCAGGTGTCAACAATACGGTTCAAAGTAGATGATAACAGGGCAGCGAACGTATTTCTTGAATTTGAGCCTCCTACGGAATATCAAATTGCTGAACAGGGACCTGCAGTTTATATCCAACAACTGGGATCAACTCTACAAATGGGAGGGTCATCTAGACTGATTAAAAATCCAGCCGACCCCGACATCCAAGGAGCATCGTATGGAAGTCGCGAACGAGAACCCACGTTTTCTCGGTTGGGGCTACAATATGCGGGGGTTGGTTATCGTTTTGCTGTGTCGGGCCGGGAAAATCATCTAGCGTTCGAAGGATATCTCACTGGTGACACAGCTGCCCCGGTACTCCAGGATTACCCTTTGAGGGAAGTGGATGAAGAAATGCATGATGTGGTTTATGCTGCCTGGCTGCAAACCGCCGGTATGACTCCTTTGCTCGATATCACGTTGGCATCCGTGCATCCGCAAAGCCGGACCAAATTAAAGGGGATTAGAGATAAACGAAGGCCAGCTGGTCTATCACAGAATGAATGGGATCTGAAGATACCTGTTTTCGAAAATCTCCATACCGACTTCGAAGAAGTCTTGCAAATATTTTTTGAGACGCGCGAGGGGAAAATGCTCAAGAATCTTCTTCAGGGGTATGGCAAAAGTCTCGCGATCTCAAAGATATCAAGAATGGAAATAGGGATATACACCGCCCCTGGATTTAAAAAGCGAAAGGGAAAGCCTTTCGTTCTGGTAGGCTTCAGCCAACTTGTGAAAACAAACATTCGAAGCCAACAGCCTGTACAGCCTAGTGGTGCCGAGATCGCGATCGAGACTGACCTGGCCTCGCATCCGTCGCCAGTGTTGCCGACTGATCATGACCCGAGCACACAAAGCTGGAAAACCGATATTCCGAAATGGCTCTTTCTGCCAGCATCACAAGAATCAATTCAAGCGCTTTCATTTCAATCAATGCAACTAGGAGTCTATGTCAACTCTGTTTCAGAGGTCGAATTTCAACTTCTCGGAAAGGATAATCGTCTCGGGTCGCCCTATAGCGCGATATCGCTACAAACCCTAGATTCCCGGTATATATTTTTCGAACGCCAACAGGATATACCAGTACCAAAGGCTTTGATAAGACAATTGACCTTTCTACATACTGCTCAAAAGGCTTCAGCTCAACGGGACAAAACTGCCCTCTCTCTCGAATTTTTCAGCCCTTTCAGTTGGACTCAGCTTCCTTACTTGATGAAGAAGGACTGGCAGGGTTCTTACGATAGACTGCGAGTTAGAAGTAGACTGAATTCTGGTGGAACTAAACTTGATCCGGATGATGGAACGGACTATGATCTCATCCTGAATTTAGATCTAGGCTTCGTTGTCGTTAATTCACAGCCTAAAAACATACTAGATGATAGTGCTATGGAGCTTGAAAATGTCGTTTATGCCGCATGGCAATCGGCTTACGAGACCAGCGGCTATAACTACGAGCGCCCACGCGATCACGGCCTCAGCTCTGGTGAGAGCCCGGAGGCGGGGGTTTGCGATCATGGCCCTCGATACTTTTTCATTTATGATCTAAGTCATTCGACCCGCCTCATCATTGAAGAGATATATAAAGAGAGATCTCTGAAGAAGTCAGAAACTCTCGTCTTATCAGACAACAGAGCTCTAAGCCTTGCTTGGAATAAATATACAGCCACGATCCACATGAGGCGGACTCGGACAGGCGAGACTGATAGGAGTTATTTCCGAGATCTTTTCACAATTCTCGGCTCTCCGGATCTGATGGGAATCTCGAGGCTCGCCACAAGGTACTACGGAACGAAACATATAAGTTGTAGGGTTACCGTAAAGGATATCGTGATAAGGTGGATAAATACCCCGGATACTGAAGAGACCCATCCAGAATTGTTTGTATCGCTGGCGCCACAAGATTCACGGAATCGAATAGACCCTGAGGACGGGCATGCCCGGCTCACATGGGCAAAACATCTAATTGATGTCGGAAAACTGATAGAGCCAGCTGTGCTAGGAAAGACGGTTCACATTCTCGATGAACTGAAAGCCCGGATTCCGATAAACGCAGACTCGTATGTTAGAGGAGATGCCTGGAAAGTATTATCGCAAGAAAACCCGGTTCGCTGCCCAGCCCGTACCATTCAGCTTTTTGACTCCGGTAAATTCGGCGTGGCGGTCGGCCACAGACTACAGAAGTTCTTTAGACGAGCAGCAGAGACTCCACACAAAATATTCCAAATAGAAAGTCGAACTAGGGACCTCAGTTCTCTCTTAATGATTACTCACCTGCGCAGTGATGCGATTTCAAAGATTCAATACGGACACTTAATCGTGCAAAAGCTTCCTGCAATTGCAGATATGCAGGACCAGGCCTCTGAAGAACTTGGCGGAATCTATCTTAACGCTTGGAAGGACAGTATAAAGAGTTTTTCTGTTTATCCAAGGATACCTCGATTCGTGTCATTTTTAGACCTTACTAGCGAAACACAGTCGACCATCAGATTGCTGTGGAGCGCGCTTCAGTTCAAACAAGAGATAGATGGCGAGGGTTTGGACATAAAGCTAAGAATGACAAAAAATCGAGAGCCCGGTGGCGTCGGCAACCGCGGCCCCGGCAACCGCGGCATCATGAGTTCCCTCCCCGAACACCTGGTCTATTGGAGGCAAAAGCCACTGAATTTTCAGACTTGGGCTTTTGAGGTCGTGACGGGGTTACCTGAAATATTAGGACTTTTCCACTTCATCAGAACCCTACCCTCAGTATACGGTAAAAGTCTGGCCGGGCGCTCGGCTAATACTATCTATTTAGAGTCTTCGAGAAATGATGGTACCATACAGTGCGCGGTCTATCTAAGTTTAAATGAAAGAAAAGGGCGAGGGCGAGGGCGCGGTAAAAAGAAGGGCAGTGAGAATGACAATGGTGGCGATGGTGATGATGATGACGGCGATATCGATGACGACAATATCGATGACGACAATATCGATGATGACGATATCAATGATGATGATATCAATGATGATGATGATGAGCCTGAAGAGTAGTCTCGGTGACCCTTGTTGTGTTGGCCTGAAGAAGACCCTAACACAATGAGAACCACCTGCTAGTTATGAGACTGAATATTCGAATTAGCTGTCAGATTGCATACAGAACACATCTGGGATACGTATTAATATATATATTCATTGTATACGTATACGTAAGTACTTTACATGACACTTGCGGACAGTAGGCGTCTGGGAACGAGACTACTTAAGTACTTTATATGTAAACTTATGGTCCGATTTTTAAAACTTAGGCCTATTCCTACGAGCTCCTTTCCCTTATCGATGATAGTCCACCATAACTACTTACTTATCTCAAACCTTTATCGTTAGTTTAACATATTGCTTCATTTCATATCATATCATTTATTATGACTGAACCTGTGTACAAATGTAGTTATATAAGTCCATTGAAGGATTTATCGCAAGCAGAAATCAACTAGTATAACTGAATTATTTACCGGCATTCCCTTTCTATCACAGTTGGGGAGTCTGGCGACGAGACAACTTTCTATCCCCTCTAGGTATTTCTGGTCTGAGGTCGCGTTGCATGTTGTATCTCCGAAAACGGCTAGCGAGATGTCTTTAAATTCGTCCAGCGGAATTCGCCTGAAATAGCAATCGCACTTCCTAAAGTGGAAATATTGTCAATACCCAACTTCGGCGGCTTGTCGTCGGCGTAATATGTGTCTCTGCTCTCAATTTGTTTGTGCTCAGCCCACACTCCTCCTCATCGATAACTGCTCATATACTCATCAACCCCAGAACCTCATCTTCGAGAGTTTCGTCGCAGCTATAACACCAGATAACAAACTGACTACTGCCAGATGGCTGCTCTTGCCACTGTGAATACCCCACCTCCGACTCCCCAGCGGCAACAGGTGGCCCCAGCCACCAGCCCTGGAAAACAGCCAGACATAGTAGGCCGGCCGCTATCTTTCCATCCAGTCTAATCATCCGAATAAAATATCTCTGACATGATCATTATATAGCTTCAAAAACTGGCTGTTGCTCGTCTTAAACACACGGTGTCTGAGTTAGAAGACCAGGTTGAATTCGACCGGCGCAACAATCCCATCCCTCCTCCTAAGCCAACTACCCTCCATCTTGTCCCAGATTGCTCCGCCCTTACGACATCTATTACAGATATCAAAGCCTATGTCGCTGAGGATTCTGCCAAAGTCACTGTTCCACTTTGTGTCCTGGATGCCCTAGATGCCTTGAAACGAGGCAGCGAAAACGAAAACGTCAATGCCCGAGAAACCGTTCGCTGGTTCGACCGCACTATTGGGAAGGGAACTGCTGAGAAAGGTGTAAAAGTACAAGCGCCAATGGAGATCTATGGGAAATGGGAGGAGTGTCTAGAGTGGTACAGCCCGTTGACAACCGCCACTAGTGGTGGAGATGAGTTTTCCTTCACTTCGCCACTCGCAATGACGGAATCCCAAATGCTCGCACAAGCAGACGAAGGTTTGAATGGACTTTCAATTTCTCCGTCTCCACCAGGGAGTCCAACAATGGGTGCCTCTGCTACTCCTTCTATGCCGCCCCGTATCCTCAAGCCCGCAAATACCTACCATGCTGGGCCTGGTGTTCCCAAGCATCATGCATCCGTTCCGCGATCCACCACCATCCCGCTCCAGGATCCGCCCAGCCCGACTTCGTCACTTCATACACCAGATGTACCAAAGAAGATTCAACCAATCATCAACTGTGCACTGGAAATCCTTCACTCTGAAAAGACCGAGTTTTCGAAGAAATCCGAAGGCGTCTTCTTTCTGGTGACCAATAATCCCGAAACCTCACACTGGGCGAAGTCCTTCGGCATCCCATCCCTAAACACCAAGGAACTTGCGGGGAAAATTGCTGAAGAGAAGCGTCTATACAAGGCTAAGAAGCGTGATTGGGACCACATGCATTCCCCAAAGGCCAGCCAGCCAGTTCTTGATGCGAATGATTTCAAAAATAGAGATTTGCGCAAAAGCCCAAAGAATACTTTTACGCAACCGTATCTTCAAGGTGGGCGCACTGAAGGAGCTACCGGCGCCCGGCATAACTCTTCCCAGAGCGGTACGCCCAATGATAATCAGCAACCCCGACGACGAAACCGTAATAACCAGAACGCACGTGGAGGAGCAGGAAACGGCAACAGTGGAGGAAACTCTAGTCGGGGCGGGCGTGGAGGATATCACGGCGGGTTCAGCAGGAATACTCCCGCCTCCATGCTGCAAGAGAAGCCTCCAAACGGTAATGCCTACAGCACCTCCCCTACCCAGCATCATGCCCACAACGGGCATCAAAATTCCCGTCGCGCTCCACAGCAGATTCTTGGAAGGGGTCAATCGACCATAGATGTGGAACCTGAGTATGTTCTTGGAAGAGGCGCCAACAGAGGTGTTGCTAGGGGTAAAGGGAAACTCTGGGTCCCTTGATTCCACATAACAGACTTTACAGGCTTTACAACAATGAAAGCAGCAAAAACATGAAATTACTATTGTCAAGGGCCTTGGGACCCCATCGTGCGAGGGAACCTGGAATACCCGGCGAAATCCTTTTACACATACCTTTTTTCGGCCCCATCGATGGGAATGACCACCATGCGCGATAATAGTTGGAGGATCTCAAGGTACTTGGATTTGATGAAATTCCCTTAACGACTTTAGACGCCTCGCTAGGAACGACTCTTTGATGAAGTGGAATCAGAATGCGATTTGAACCGACCTCTACTAACCACTCATTGCAGTCCACAAAAAAAAAACTTACAAGGATAGAAATAATTTCCAGCTTCCTTTCCTTATCTGGTGGAACAAGGGTGGTGCTTTAATACAGATGATATATGATATCTCGAGGGGAAAGAGGCTAGAAGGGCGGGTGAGCTCGCTAGCCCTGGGTGGGGGATTGAATAGCGCTTGATGCAGTTGGTGATATCCAGTCAGCGGATGGGACCCGCGAAGCACGGGAAATAAAAAATAAAAAAAAATAAAAGAGGAGAAAAGGAGAGACCGAGATCCAACATCGGGATGGTTTTTTTTCGTTGTTTGCCCCTATAAACTTCTTTCTTCATCACAGACTGTTCTTACCTTCTCTACTTTCTTTTATATGGTTTCACTCTCAATCGCACTAAATTAAACGTTATATTGCCGCAAATGATGGATACATCCATTGATTCCTATTGATCTTGAAGACGCATGCCCGCCCCACCTCTCCGTAACCTACCTAGGTACCTAGGTACTTTGAACTACCTCGATCTACAATTCTGGGTTGATTGTAGATGTCCTTGTTGCATTGGAATATGTGACGTTACCGAGGTGTGGAGCCATCGGTGTTAACATCGAGGTAGTCGGAGTTTACGCCGCTCCGGCTGCCGAACAGCCAACCACACACGACAATTGACAACCTCAATTTGCCTAAGTCGTAGCTCTGCGGCTAAACTGAAATTTCGAACCTGCGATTGCCCTCCGCTTTTAGCCACCGCCATCAACCAAGACAAGTCCTTAGCTACTAGAAATACTCAGGTAAGAGTCGCCGGCTCTTCGCTCGTCTAATTGACCATTTCCCGAAGTATCAGGCATTCCGGTGGCCGGGGCTAAGGATAATCTGGACAAGTCCTGCGGTAAACTAATTCGAGCTTACAGACAAACTCCTTGGACAACTGCTGGCCTTCCTTCCCCTTACACATCCAGCTTAAACAGCGATACGCCAGATCACCAACTTCAAAAATTTCACATCGATGGTTGTATCACCTTCTGAGTGAATTAATCTATCGCCTTCGATTAGGAAACCGTCTTTGCAAATTTACCTCACAATGCCTAAGGCCGCCACAATATGGCACTACACCACTCACCCGTACCAGCTACGTGCGATGCTTCATTGGAAGTATCTTCGAGACCCCCTGCACTTTAGAGTATGCTTTCCATCCCTTTGCTTCCGCCCTACCTCAGTAGCTCGGTGCCTTTAAATGCACTCGGAGCTCCACCAGCCTGATTGATGCTTAACCAACTTCACAATAGAACCCGGAGCAGGAATCGACGGAGTTAAAACGATGTTACGACTTTTTGGAAATGACCAGTCGGAGTTTTGCCGCCGTCATCTTGGAACTACAGCCAGAAATGAGGGTGCCAGTGGCTTTATTTTATTTAGTATTACGTATGGCACCATCCTCTTCAACCAGACCGTACCCCCAATGTTCTCCTAACGGGTGGTGCTCTTTGTAGGTGGTTTGGACACGATCGAAGACGACATGACAATTCATAACGACATTAAGATACCTCTTCTTCAAAACTTCCATAAAATTCTTGACCAACCTGGCTGGACATTCGACGGAAACGCACCCACGGAAAAGGACCGGCAACTTCTTGTCGAGTTCCATGTTGTTGTAACGGAGTTCGCGAAACTTAAAGATGTCTACAAGGAGGTTATTCGCGACATTGCTAAGCAGATGGGCGAGGGAATGGCCGAAACTTGCAGAGGGCCGGCCAAAAATCTCGACGGCCTACCGTTGATAAAGGATTATGACCGGTACTGTTTCTATGTCGCTGGTCTTGTCGGGGAAGGCCTGACGCGTCTGTTTGTCCCAGCCGGTGTCGCCAACCCCGGATTATTGACACGGCCCCGTTTGTATATTTCGATGGGTCTCTTCCTCCAAAAAGTCAATATCATCCGTGATTTCCGTGAGGACCTTGAGGATAACCGAAGTTTTTACCCTAAAGAAATCTGGGGTAAATACGTTGACAAGTACACCGATCTAGGGCTCCCAGAAAATGAGGAGAAGGCTCTGGCATGCCAGTCGGAACTAGTACTGAATGCCCTCGACCACGCAGACGACTGTTTATACTACCTTGCAGGTTTGAGAGATCAGTCTGTGTACAACTTTTGTGCCATCCCCCAGGTTATGGCGATTGCTACGCTGGCCCTCGTATTCAGAAATCCCGAAATGTTCAAGCGTAATATTAAGATTCCAAAGGGCGAAGCGTGCGAGTTAATGATGGATATCGGAAATCTGAGAACGACCTGTGATACTTTCAAGAAATATATCAAGATCATCAGGAAGAAGAACACACCAAAAGATCCTAACTTTTTGGAGGTTTCAGTCAAGTGCGCCAAGGTAAGAATAATCAACCATTCCTTTTATGGAAAGTGACAGGATTTTAATGCTAATTGAAAAATTTTTTGCTTGGTGTAATTGGTGTAACAGATTGAACAATTCATCGAAGGCATCTATCCCACCATCTCCAAGAAACAAAAGGAAGAGAAGCGCGAAAAGGAATTGAAGACTGGAAAGACCGTTTACATTGGGGATTCACTGCTCTCCAAGAATACCGCCACTATTCTCTTCCTTGTTACCTTCTTGAGCTTTATGTTCGTCAATTTCATCGTAAGCACATCTATCACCTCCTTAACATCATCTACCTCCTTAGATTACTAACAACTTGTTCCGAATCGCAGTTCCTGGCGGCATTTATCATCGGCGCTGAGTTTGACTTCTCCCCTGAAGCCTGGGAGACGTGGACTTTCTTCAAATTGAAGAACGAAACAGATATCTTGCAAAACGTTACAGAATCAGTAGTTGAGGCTGTAACCAAGACCCTTACCCATGAAGAGTTGTAGTATACTCGACGCAGCGTCGACATAATTGATTAAAGACGGATCGCAGCCTTACCGCATGAACAACTGACTACGTCATTCGGCAGGATACGCGATTAGAATAATTGGAACAGGCGGGGGGTTATAAAATAGAAAATTGCCACAACCGCGATCTCGTGGGTAAGAATCCACAGCTACCATTTCCCCCTTCCAATTAGCAAAAGCGCTTTTTCATGCGAAAATATTACGAGGCGAACACAGCTTCCCATATTAGTACTTAATAATTACAGTGCACATATGCATTCTATTATCCTTCCCCTTTCCTTTTCTTTTGTTCCTTTCCTTTCTTAACAACTGAAACTGTGACCCCAACGATTGATTTAAACCCCTTAGCTCGGATGTCAAATTACAACCTTTTCTATTATTCATAACTTCTATTTGAATAATTTTTTTCTTCAGTGGAAATGGTTGTGCCGAAGATGAGCTTATATAAATGAATGATCTGCTGGTTTTCGTAATCGGCATTTCTGCCACATGCGGATGGGAGGTTGAAGACTTTGCACCTGGTGTCGATTCCCTTTGGGTCTGGCGCTAGAAGGATGATACGTCGTTCATTGTGACGTTTGAGTCGTGGAAGTCTTTTACGGGTGGCTACATATTTTTCTTTATGATATATATATCTCAGGTCAGGGTTTGTAAGGTCTATGCCTAAGATAATGTGTTTATTGGGAAGAGGAAGACGCAGCGGTAAATAGAAGCCAGCTAGGTATTACGAAATTGGAAACTTTGTGTTCAAACTATCTTATCATCCGAATTCAAATTCTCGTTTCATCCAAAAGCTTGGGTGTGCGGGACGGCAGGTATCAACCAATATTATATAGTTTATTATTTAACAGTAAGGATAGAAACAACAATGCGGTCAATGAAATTCATATGGACCCTTCCATCAATGTAGCCCGTTAATTAGGTAGATAAGCAAGACCGAGCCATAGCGCCAAATGCGATTGAGATATACCTTTTAATACGGTTGAAAGCTTTCATAGGATATATTCAAAATCAGGACTGTCGCATATATGTCAGCTGCTGTTCTAATGACTGCGTCACCGAAACAGGGGATGGATAATTATGAACTACCTTTTATCTCCCTTATCTTCCTCTTCCATTACGCTATTAGGATCCCTCTGATCTCGAATACCCTGCTGTAGTTGATGTTGTTTCTCTCTGTTCTGATTGCTGAGGTACCACCTCGTAAATACGATGGCAGCAAAATGAAGAAACGACAATGCCAGAAAGTAGGCACTCCTAGTAGCACCAGATGGTTGGTTAGATAGAGCCATATAAAAATTAGGCTTATATATACTCTAACCAAAGCGACTTACCCAATCATTTTGTAATTACCCTCTTTCTTCGGCATTGTGACTGTAGCCGGAATCGTGAACCCCCCAATCAAATTCCCCGTACCGACGTTAACACCGATCATAATAGCACGTTTGAACAATCCTTCGACATTGTTGGCCATCCAAACCCATGATATCGCCCCACCGGCCCATGTTCCGATCGAACCCAAGAACCCGGCAACGTATTGTAAAGTTACGTTCTCGGACGCGACAAAGATTATAAATGCGGTGATGGAGAACCATGATGTGACCATAATGTAATATCCTCGCTGATTTGTTTTGTCGGACAGGATGCCAATGTAGATTGTGGTTATCACTGCGAGGAAGGCACTGAAGATGCGGGGTGGTTAATCGGGATCCGCACGATAATTTAGGATGGGTTTACGTACGGAGGCACATAGAGAAGTGTTTTAATTGTATCGCTGGGATGAGTGAATAACTTGGAAGCTAGAGCCGATGCATTTTCTCGTTGTCGCTGTGTTAGACCGTCGCGGGCGACTACGGTACTCCTTCCAGGGGCAGATAAGTAAGTATGTAAACTGGATATCCTTCGAAAAGTCATGTCTCAATAGAAGGGCCATGACTTACATCCTCACGAAGATAAACATAAAAGTCTTCATATCCGTAAACACCTGCTTCCAGGCATGTCGCCTATAATGCTCACTGATATTCCTGGTGCTATCAGTTGCAACATACCATTTCTTGAACATTTCATGTTCGACTTCCGATCTGAGTATCTTATCGTCTTCGTCAGGAAAGTCCGGAATGAAAAAGAACACTATGATTGCCGAGATGACGGTTACAAGTCCCCATATTATCTAGAATATATAGAATATATATTAACATCATATCGATATCCAAGAAAATGACGAAACTGAAAGGTTTGAGTTAAACCTACGCAAACCCAATCACTACCAACTCTGCCGCCAACGTCGATTTTGACAAGTGCGGAGTTTAGAAGGTTTGCAAGAGATGAACCCATTGCCCCGCCTGCGTAGAATATTGCAACAGGGCGGCCGAGTTTCCGACGGGGGTACCAACAGGTTATGTAGTACTAGTTAAAGAGTGATTAATTAGAGCCAAATACTAAGGAGTCAAAAAGTAGCACAATAATGATGCGTCTTACCATACATCCGGGAAACAGGGCCTAAAGTAAATTGATACGTTAGCCAGTTTATTCACAAATGAAGCTTCGAGCGTTTCGACATCTTGCAGTAGGGCCATATGGCAAGTTACATACCCCTAACGGAAATCCAACTAGGCTATTGAAGTATAATAGTCAGAGCGGGTACCTCTTCAGCTAACTCGAAAGACCCGGCGGACTTACAATCTTATCGCCGCCAAACCTTGCCAATTTTTTGCAACAGCGCAGAAAACCGACAAAAACCCGGATAATAGTAGGGCCGGAGCTAGCCATATTCTTGGGCCCAGTCGTCTTAATAAAACGTTCCATACAGGTTCCGGAAGGCTGTGAAAAAATAAGGGTTGCTATTAGTACTAGTTATCGTCCCGGATCCATGGAGCGTGAGTTGTAAGCTCAGAGGGTATATAAAGTGCATACGCATATGTGATGGTGAAGAGAAATTGGACAATTGCATATCTCGTATTGTCGAGCGGATAGCGTTGATTACTTGAGTCTATAGGTTCGAGATACCCGGTCAACTTTCTTCTAAACGGTACATATATAGTATATATATATAGCACTATATCAATGGCATGTTGAGAATTCGGAACTTACATATGAGCTGCACATTCATACGATTTGTGAACAGCAAAAAGTAGCAAATAGTCAACTATAAGAATTTGGCAATGATTAGTCGATATTTTTCGAGGGAAAAGTCAAGAGGACTATGAATCGTACTGGAGGCAGTATCATCCAATCTATCCGAGTTTGTAACCGTTTCTGCTTATCCGTTTCCGCAATACTAGCATCCTCGCCCGAATCTTCGGCTGCAGGTTGAAGGCCAGGGGTTCCTAGGGCTACGGTTATCGAAGCCTGGGATTGAACCTTGAAACCTCCCGCAGGCGGAGATGCGGTCTGGAGACGAGCTGTCGCGAGATGAGGGTTTAGAGCGCTCATGCTAGCCAATATGGGAACTAACCCGTAGATCGATCGATTGCAGGGGATTGATCAATTGAGACTCTAGAATTCCGCGTCGTGCCAATGTTCTCCGGTGGTTCCCAACTGGAATGGGAAGCTGGTTAAGAGATGACTTGTGCTTATATTTTATTTATTTCTTGTCGTGAATTGAAAGGCTGGCAGCGCCCATATTAAGACAAGCCATCAACCGCCAACATATGTGTGTACGAAAGAATGCATGCATGCATGCAAAGGACAAACAAAAAGAAAGAAAGAAAGAAAGAAAGAAAGTAGGAGTCTGAGCCGTCATACCCGGTCCTTGTCCGTTTTCTCGACTTCGATTCGTTTCATGCAGGTCCGCCTCAATATCTAACTTTTCTCGTAGTGCGAGATGATAAGAACCCTCAGTCGGCTGGTAGCATAGAATTGAGGCTCTAACTTTTCGATGTTGTTGTGGTTGGCTGGGCATTACCTAAGAAGGATCTCATGACCACCAACTGGCGGCGGGATCAGAACATGCCAAACCAAAATAGAGCATCGGCGTCAAGCGACTGCGTTCAGCCGTACATCTCTTGGAATCTTGGTGCTATACACTGCATGAATCAAGGTCTCGCCTTGCTAGACGGCGACCCGCTGTGGCTGCCAAAGGAATTTGGAATTGGTGTTTGTGCAATTGTGATTGTTTCATGCCGGACGTTATGAGATTAACCTCAAGCCGTCTTTGCATGAGATCGATAACTTAGCCAATTATGAACAACTTCATGAACGAGGCTCGTAAGTTTAAAATCCAATAACACTGGCGACCTCGACGCAGAAATGTCTCGCATTGATGTCATTAAAAAGAGTCACCTATCCCGCGCCCGCGTTCAAACGTTTCGAATTCATTTCCCCGGTTTCTGTAGATGTATCTCTCCTTAGAAAAACTAGGTTCGAGCGCATGCATATATGATGGTATATTAATGTTGACTAGCCCCGAGATCAAGTGCAGAGAAGTCGGCAGGGAATATTATATCGAGACAGACCGAAGGATTGAGGTCGCATGAATTGTGCAACCTCAACGAGCGGACGAGGCCTAAACGGGAATTACCACAATTGCACAACTCATACGGCCGAACCATGGAGCCAATTCCAGAACTCTTCTCACCGTCGAACTACCAACCCGAAGCAACCCAGCAGCTAAGCCTCGGGAATCTCGCATTGAAGGCATACGCAAAATTCTATCTAGTTCCGAGTTCACCCGGCACCAAAGAAATCGATGAGCTCACCTCCGAGTTGATGAATGGTCAATGTTTGTTCAACTACATTGAAAACACTTGGCCTAAATATGCGAATTATGAAGAAGATACTGAAGTGGAATGGGAAATTGCAACTTTGTTCCAACAGGTGGAATGGATATTAATTGAATTAGATGGGATGGATATATCTGATCCGCTTCCGGACGCACAGAGGGCCCTTATATTAGAGTATCGAGCGAGGTTATGTGTATATATTCACATGGCTTGCTTGCAAATCGTGATCAATGCATTCCAGAGGTGAGGATTCTTATTATCTTCAGTCATTCTTGAACCAAGAAGTGCTAACAACATATCCTTCGGGCTATCACAGCCAGAATACGGGAGCCGTTGACCGGGTTGAGAAATTACTCTGTGCATTTATCGACCGTTTCCATAATCCGGTATCTCCGAAGGATAACCAACTTGTTGAGTGGCTAAATAGCGGCGTAGCCCAACCCTCTCCACCTGATGCACCCGGCGAAAGGAGTACTCCGGGAGCGGCAAAAGGCACAGAGCAAAACAAAAGGCCCCCAAGACATAGAGTACCAGTTGGCGTCCGGAAGTTCGAAAATGCTGCACCAACGCCCGGGCCCGAGCAATCCAGCAATGGGGTAACTCAGGGTAACTCAAACGATGAGATTATCCTAAAAATCATCAAAGTACATGGCACTGTAAAAGAAGAAGAGGAATATCGATTTCCGTTGCGTAACGTCCAGCCAAATGATAAGGCTATTCTATCTAAGCCCATGGCTCTCGAGCTCCCTGATACGGAGGACCATTTAGATACACGCGAAGCCCTTCGCAGCATTGCAAACAGTGTTCTGCAATGGTTAGCTCTATTTCCCGGCCCTGCCGGCTCTACGCCCCGGAAGTTCTACTCGTTCCCATTCCAAGGTATTGCCCATGAACTCGAAGATGTTGGGAGAGAGATGATGAAGATGAACCTTTTCTATCATGGGGGAGGAAGCTTCGGGCCAAACTACAGTATTATAAATTCACACTATTTAGGGTGGACGGTCAGGGAATGGATGAGACTGGCAAGATGGTGGCTTTCAAGGGTAATTTTAACTTATATTACCAACCTGTTCTCGAGAGACGCATGCTAACTGTCTGCCTCCTATACGAAGGGTGTATTGGAGAGAATAATAAATGCAAAGATCATGAAACAAAGACCGCCTCGGAAACGTGTTGCTGCGGATCAAACTCTCGATCAATGGCTTACGGATCATCCACGGGGTTCAAATAAACATTTGCCCCTCATAAAAGCCATTTTCATCTTCTGTGGGTTGGTGGGAGGCAGCGGTATTTGGCATCTTTTAGATGCTACCCTCTGCGCTGAGATGGAGAAGCTTGATAAAGTATGTCCAAGAAGGTCGATATGGCTTTTAAAAATCATTCAATCAGTTTATTTTAACTTTCAATCTCGAGACTTACAAATTGAATTAAATTCGCACTTAGGACATCAGAGCTGCTTGCTCGCAAAATGATATCGATCTCGTAACATTCCTCAAAGAAATCAACCACAAGCTATCTAGAGGGAAGGCTCCTGTCAAAATTGCTGCTGGACCGAGCAACGGGGCTCGTTTTGATATAACAGGCTTAGAAGTTCTTATTTTAACCGACAAAGTACATCGTCACGAAGAGATAGATGGTTTCGGTGCCGATAATGTAGTGGCTCAATTCCAAACGTTTGTGTTCCCCATTGGTTTCAGTTATCGTTGGATCAGCAATCTAACGATATTTATAGGCTGGTGGCAGTTGAATTTAACACCCGCCCGAGTGGTCCCATATTGAACCATGATACTACAATATATTCCCTGCTGGAAGTCGGTTATGCGGATAGGAAAAGAAATGTTCCACAGTTAAGACTACAAAACTCTCAAGGCGACATAATAAAGTCGGCGCCTTTGTTGGATTGGACGAAGATAGAGACCGATCAGGTTGGCAGTAAGACAGCTATATCCTTTTCTTTAAAACGTCTTTCATGGAATGGTGCCTAGCTAACTACGGCCTTGAATTTTATTAAAAGACCCTTATGATATGGAAGTATGGTCAACCAAAGTACGGGAAATGTTTGTGAGTTTTGCAATTTGTGTAGAGCAAGGTAATTATTGCCTCCCAGAAACCAATATCTACCATTTAATTGTTCTATATTTGGATAGTATTGCTAATGCCTCATGATAGATCGAGTAAGCTTTAGCGGGACTTGTGAGAAAGTTGAATCCGGCGCATTCTTAAAGAAGGAGAAGTCGAAGTCTTGGTCAGTTTAAACCTCGATTAGCCTGTTGATGATTTGAACATTTTAATCACGGAAGCTAACTCCCATATCGGTTATCTACTTTGAACCCGTAGGTCTATCGAAAGTGCTACTTATAGGACTTCTTTCCGAGCACAACCCTTAACGTGCAGAGCTGGAGAATTAACGATCAAAGAGCACCTCCTTCCGGGTGCAGAAGGAAGTAGTCGCAAGAGATCTATCGTAATAGAACCTCGATATCGTGGGCAAATTGGCTTCACCAGTACGTCAAGCCTACAAATATCATACTTTTTGCAGAAGCTCATGGATACCAAAACGCAGTCGACCACATTCCGCTCCACAGAATCGAAGTCCGAGACGCCGCTCCACGGAACGCCTCTAATGGTGCCGCCATTGAAATATCCTGGCGGGAACGCGCCGTCCCACAAGATGACTATATGTTCTCACCTTTCAACCAACTCCGATATCCCAAAATCCACCATTACCACCTCGACAGTCAAAACCGCTTACATTATGGCATGAGACATACATACCAGACCCAGCGCCAAGCAGGACCTAGAAGACTTCCGGAGAGAACACAGATTCCGGCAGACCACGCCCAGTCGAGGATGGTTTGTACTTATCAGCCAAATGGGTCGTATTTTACGCAGGATGGGGTTGTAGGAGAGCAACGTTATGAGGGGAGTTCGTGGACCTGTCCGTTTAGCGATGCGGATATTTCCAATGAGAGGGCAGTTGTTATGCATTGGCTTACGCTGAATCTCACGAATTGCATCGCAGGTACTTCCCTCTAAATCTAACATATATCATGGCAAACAAATATGCTAACTTTATAACTCGCTAATCAGACCTTCAAGACTTCTATCGATGGCTATTCCAGAAGGACCCGGATGAGCTTTGTTTGGAGAATCACCTATATTCCTCGTCAGTAGACATCGATTTCTGAGCTCGCATACGAATTGATATACTTTAGGCAAAAAATTTCTAGCTAACTTAGCTGCTATTCTAGATCCAGCACCTCCGGCAACCAAGCGAATGAATTGCACGTCTTTGGGTCCGAACTTTTCTCCGAACGACGTGTAGTTGAAGTGCAAACCTACGGTTACGAGCAAAGAGTCAAAATGTCCTTTGGTATTTGAAACCTCTTAAAAATTCTCTAGTCGCGGTTAAGTAATTTTTCTAATAGAGAATGCATGATGAATCTTATGGAATAGTCAACACTCTTAGCTCCCTCGCCTACGAAACTATTGCTCCACGAATCCAAGGCTATAGATTAAAAGACATGCTTAGCCACCCATATGCCAGCAGAATATTCGATGGCGACGTAGGAAAAGACTGGCAAAATATTAGTTCAGGAATATCAGACTACGGAGTCGATATCATTCAACGTACGCAGTTCTATGACTTTTATAATCTACATGCTCAGAAGTATAACGTGTATTAGCTAACACATTGATTTAGAATTCCCAATTATCGACATCCTCTGCCCTCACTGGGAAAAAATCCCGGAAGAAAGAGCGTTATGCAACTTCATGGAACTAACACTTCGACCATCTGGCCAATCAAAATCCATTATGCGACGAGACCCAGACCCAATATTTGTGAGGAAAAATGGAAGGTTTAAGTTCTACAAGGACCCGTTAAGACGGCTGTTCTTGCTATGGGTTTATGGAGAATCCGGAAATGGCTTTATTTATTTCTGGAGTAAGTACTCTTTCACCGCCGATTGCTTTTATCTATGTTCGTGGATAAATCAGAAGTCTAACGCAGAATCGTTTATGTGTATATACTTAGTCAAAAGCTTTCCCAGCCAAATACTTAAGCTAAATAACAAACTACGATTAGCTGTGATGTATGAGTTGAACTCAGTAACAGGGCTGCATGCTGCCACGACGAATATTAAAGAGGGGATAATCGATATTTCATTTGCTGACTGTAAGCTCTCTTGTTTAAATACCCCAAAGCCTCCGCCAGGTCTCCCAGGTCCCTCGGGAAAGCAGCATTTCTAACACCTCTATCTTCTAGCATCATCATCTTTCCGCAGATACTGTCAGGCTCGAATCACAAGTGCTATCACGGGGAGATCTTATGAGAGTTCTTTAAGTGGAGAATCTTCGAGTACTCGGTCGAGTGTTTTTATAGAACCGGGTTGAGAGTGCGTTTCATCGGCATAGCTATCGAGGAAACTTAGTAATAAGATAATGCCATAACATGGCTCTCCATATATATATAGTGAAGATTTTCCCGGCCCAGTTTATAATAGTAGTACATGTATGCTATAATACAATGGAGGTGGTAATAGAATAGAACAGAAACAGAATTAAGCACTCTCTCTTTATGTAGTACAAAAAGGACTCCGCTTAGAACGCCGCAGGTAATGCAGTGGAAAGGAACATAAAAGTACAATAAAAGTACAATGAGTCGGGGAAAAGAAGCGGCGACTCAATAAAGAAAAAAAAAACTTCCCAGAATAATCCTAGCTATGTAACCGGTTGGACATTAGTTACACTTTGCAAGGCGTGCTTCCCCTTCCTCTGTATGGATTCCTGTATATCAACAACAAAGGCAAGGGAAAGAAGTAAGAAAAAAAAGACGCCCCAATCAGAACATGTAGTAATCAACGCTCCCAGAGCAATGAAGAAAGGAAAAGAGGTAGCGTAGGGTGGAAAGGAAAGGGAGGGTGGTGGTTAGTGGGAATTGTTGTACAGGAAGATAAAAGGGGACACATCATAACGCCAGTCAGAAACTCCTCTCAGTGCATGGAACGCCTTACAGAATGACAAAGGAAACAATAATAATGAACGCCGTACAGGATGACAAAGGGAATAATAAAGAACGCTGTATAAGAAAACAAAAGAAATAATAACGAAGGCCGAAGAAAGAAAAGAAACAAACAGAAAGACTTTTGGGGTGTACAGGCATGTATGATTCGTTAGTCGTTGAGGAGCTAGAGATTTCTAGCGTCAGTAATATCAATAGCAATTAGTACCTCTTCAGTGTATGGTATTTTGTTGGTACTATTGATAAGATATCATCATAGTCATTGTTTCGTAGCCAACCTAGGTGGCTTTCTCCAAGACCCCTGGTCTTCGTGAAATAGAACTCTCAGGTGTGTAGCCAAATCCCGAGTAGCTGCTCGCCCTTCTCGAAACAACTTCGTAGTCCCTGTAGACGGGAACCAGAACCACGCTCTTGCGCCTCTCATCTCTCATAGTCTTGTATGCATTCAACTTTTCTCGTCTCTTCTTCTCTGCTCGCTTGTCGATCCACTCCCAAACTTTATCCTTCGCATCGTCCATGATGGCGAGAAGCTTCTGTGTCCCAGTCAACTTGGCCCGAAGCTCTTTCGCTTCTTTGGTTTTACTGAGGCGACGTTTTGTCTCCCGGGCTCCTCGACCAGAGCTTGTAATTTTTTCCCACTTCATCTTCATTTTTGCAATCTTGTCTCTTCTATTTGCAGCCTTCTGCCACTTAGGAATAGGAATCTTTTTGGGCGGCATAGTGTCCTTCTCAGTGAACCTGAAAGTGGAGCGAAGCTGAGGGGGGGATGGGGACGTGGACTTTGACGGCTTTTTGAACAAACGGGATGGTATGTCCCGAGCATTCTTAAAGAAGCTCGCGATAGACTCCCGACGGCTCTCTGAGAATGAAGGGAGAAACGAACTAATGGAAGGAAATTTGCTCTTCCGGCGAGTGGCCTTAGGAATAGTTGATGAAATGGTGGTTTCTCCAGTTGATTGGCTTGTGCTATTAGGATTGGAGCTACCACTACTCCCAGAAGCTAGTGGACTGGCTTCCCTTTTTGGGCTCAACTGAGGGCTTAGAACAAGACTTGGTGCTGGAGGTGAAGGTTGGGCCGGAGAAGGGACATTTGGTTGGTCTGGTTCCTGAATAGTGCTTGGTGTGGTGCTACCTGAAGTTGTGGGACTGACGAAATCAGGTCTAGCAATCTTGTTGAATATGAGGTGGGAATAATCATCAGATGATTCTCTCGTCGGCGGTGGAATGTCGTGGTCGGCGAAGAAGACATGAGAAGTCTGCACTGCTGGAGAAATCTGCCGGTCTAGAGAAGCATCCGACGATATCGAAATCTGACGGTCTAGAGAATAATCTGATCCAAGAGCTATTGGACCAAAGAACGAAGACGCAATCGAGAAGATAGATTGACTGCGGGACGAACGACGGCTTTTATTCTTGGATTTTCCATTTTTCTTCTCTTTCATGGTGCTAGCTGGGCTAGGTTGGTTGGAGACCTTCTGTTGGCCCTGATCTTTCTCTGGAATAGAAGAGATAGTGGGTTGAAAGATTGAAGTCAAGGACTTGACCTTATTCTCAGAAGGGGTTCCCGGACATGAAACAGCCCTCTTGGAGAAAACTGCAGTCCTTGATTTGATCGTGGATGGGACGGAGCGAGCGGTAGCAAAATTCAGAGTGTGCTCAAGATCCTTAGGGAAGTCTTGGTAGTATGCAACATACTCGAAGGCCTCTTGTGCTGCTCGGAACAAGTGTTTTGCTTGCAACTGTTCGTCCTGCATGATTGATGCGGACATTTTGATTTGTTTGATGGTCGGGTAGGATTTGCTGATTGTTGATAGTCGACAGTCGAAAGTAACAAAAGCTGAATTAATTAAGTTTTGGAAGGGATAGATGAACTAGTTGATTGATAATGTTTGAGGTCGGGGTGAAGAAGGAATAGTTGGTGGAGAGTAGTTGAGTGTGTGGTGAGGAGGGATGGTGGAGAAAGGAGGGGTCAGGGGGAAGCTTCGAAGAAGGCGAGATTTTATAGCTAGACCGGGGGGGGAGGTCGGAGGGGGGAAAGAGGAGCGGGGGGAGGAGGGAGGAGGACAGGACAGTGTGACGTCGCGTCTGATTACTGTCGTATATTGGAGGTGTCTGATAGCCAGTCTGAGCACTGGAGTGGTCACGTGAGGTGTGATATATCGTCCAGCTCTGCAGACCAGATACCTTAGATCACCACACAAGCTTCTACAACCACCACAGACACCATCGTGATCGATGTCGGTCAATCAAGATATCCTTCCTATATATACTGGTCTGTATGTGTCCAACCCCCCACATACATACACCTCATCGACATAACAAAAAGTTTTCCCCATGCTCTGATCATTGAGTATCATTGGGCCGTTCGATGGTCAGGCCAATCAAGCCTGCACGGCATACGACAAAAAACAAACGGAAAAAAGGGAAGGGTGGGTTCAAAATCATTGTCGTTGGTATGCCACATCCTCCCGCTACGTGGTATATGCACTAGGTGCCGAATGGACCCTGTCAAGTAACTTTACCCCGGCCCCCACTATACTTTATAGCCACTAATCAGTTATCGAGCTGGCAGGGTAACTAGCGAGAAAAACTTAAGAGCCCAACCGGAGCTAAGCTAGCCACTTCCTAGGGAAGGTACCTAAGTTAAGCTAACGGTGCATCGACACTTATGGCCCCACTAGCTATAGCTGGCATCAAGCTTTAACTAGTAATTAAAGTATATATCAAGGCCTTCCTTAGTCTTGTGGCCTTCCTAATCCATTGCGATCCGTCGCACTTCCGTCGTTTCATTAGATGGACCTTTGAAGTTAGAACAATACGAAATCCTAGGATTCGGGCCCTGACTCTCACAACTCGCTCGGAAAAGAGTCCTAACGAGGGGTACCTTCAAAAATCTGACATGCACGTCTATTCAGGCCTGCATGGTTGGACAAGCTGTCCCTCGAAGTGGAGCCGACTTCGTCCCGAATTGTCTTACAGCGCACTCATGTGGCTCCCATTGGCTGTAGTCTCGAGGCCCGATGCCGCTACCAAATGGCCATGTTAATAGTGACAGGGGTCTCCAAAATGCAACAGCAACGCTTTTCTAACACATTATTTATTAATAATTAGCACAGAGGCCATGATGATGAAGATCGGTTAAACGTTATAAACGTTATTAATATCTCGTCTCGGGTACAAGCGAGGACTTTGATATCAATAACCTTAGCTTCAAGCTTTCTTACTATATATCATCAAACGAAATCTTTCCTTTTCTACAACCTATCTCTGCTTCGCTCCGCTATCCCAATAATATCACGTGTCAAATTTGCAATATCACACAAAGCGCAAGATAGAAAGAGCTGCCCAACTCTCGCAATGGGCCAGAAAAATAGCAAAGAATCAACACGAGAAGGGGTACTGGTAGCAATCAAAAACGAAAAACCGAGTCCATTCCGATACGAGGAACCAACCTATATTGAACGCCGGAAAAATCACATGCCCAACTGGTTTTATATCTCTGATACGATAGGCCAACCATACCGACTTGATCTGCTAAGATTTTATTTTGACCGGAGCGATCCTCAAAGTCTTGTTCAACAACTGCAGAAACACTGGATGGCTGGGCGTAAGTTTCATTTCACCTTCGAGGCTCGTCCCATTCAACCATTGTAGCTACGCTAATTTCCCATTTCCAAAATAACATTAGTCATCGTATGGAGATGCCCAACTGAAGCATTGAGCTCGAAACATGACCGCGTCTACAAGATGAAGCACATGACAGGGAAAATATACTTGATCGGTTGGGACGCGATGCCCAACGATATCATTAATGAAGGCGTATGGTGTGGTGCAATATATCCAAGCGAATTTGCTGATATCGCTCGTTTATATGTTGGATGCCCCGAGCTATGGGACTATGATTGGAGGCATTCGAGTTTCTGGACCGAGATTCCACAACCCCAGGTGGAGAGGGTACGGAGAAGAATACAAAACGTAGGCCTCGGAAACGAGCTGTCAGTAGAACAAAAGATAAAGAGGAAGCCTCAAAAGTACAGGGACCTTCAGAGAGACGTTCACGAGTGGTTGGCCAATACAGAAGATTCCATCGAACCCGAGGATGAAGAAATAGAGTTAGAGTTTCCAGAAACTCTAACAAACCCTGACAGTGAAAGCTCATCCTCTGATAGAGAAGTGGTTTTACCATATGGGATAGAAGTCACCTCGCCCTATGACAGCCAAGATCCTTACAGCCACATTACCTACGCGACCCAGCCCCCACAAATAGGAGTTCAGAAATCCGATCAAGAAGAGTACATTTCTAGCCTAGCGACTTGGAATCTGGAGTATAAATCCGTTCCGTACCATAAATGGCCCGAAGAAGTCTTTGCCGCAGGCCTAGCTAACGGTATTCAACGCGCCGTGGCTAAGATCCATGGTACTTCGAACTCTTCCTCTCAAGATTCCATCTTAGGCATCGATATATACACCAGACATCCTCATAATGCTAAGTCTGCTAGAGGTGCCTATTCAACTCCAGCGCATAGTATCTATATCCCACAAGTCACAAATGTTACCTCCGACTGGAGCCTTGAGCTACTCGAGAACCTACCACAAGAAATGAATTATTGCGACCCCGCCGAAACAGTTTTGGACTACCGCCTACCCAAGTCATACGATGAAATGAAATACCCTGATTGGGAACCAGGATTCGCAATACAAAGTCCCAGTTCAGAAACGGCTGGCCCAAACGATTTATTCACGATCCCCGAAACCGAACCCCAGTCTTCAGGCCCCCTCCCACCTTCTTCTCCGTCTTCATTCCCCTCATTCGAGTCTGCATCTAATGACACCGTACCAGAGCCCTTGAAACCAACTGTAACATTTGCAACGGAAGAAAAAGACTCTTACTTCGATGACCTCGAAGCCAATCAAGTGACCAAAGCGGACCTGGTACCCTCCAACTTCGAAGGCTTCTATCGCTACTATCCAACAGTAGACTGGATTCATTCCGAATACAAACACCTTGTACAAACTGGCAACATCCCGAAAGAAAACCTGTCAGAAATCATGATCTACGGCAGTCGTGGATTTATCAGTATGTTCACCAGACATGTTGATGTCAGCGAGTTTGTCCCTTTGTCGCCGGAACAGGGCTCAAGAAAGAGTTTGTTGAAGGAGATGAAGGACAGTATAAGGAATAATCCTATTGAAGAAGAGGAGGAAGTAATTTATATGGATTATCGTTGTAAACGTTTAGATGTGGAGGTAACTAATAAAGACCCCAGCCGCGTTCAGATTTCAATCTACGAGCCAGATGAAAATGAAGAAGATACCTGCGAGCCGTTACCAGAGAATTTCTTAATCCCAGGTCTTGATCCATTTACCTTGGAGGGACGTACCGGAATAATCAGATACCTAGATTCGGTAAGTATTTCTCCCGAAGACCTTTTACGGATCAGATTCAGATTAACCAACGAAGATAATACAGATAATGGACGATTGGCATAACTACGGTCATTACGACTTTTGGCAAGAAGAAGGTCTCCGGTTCAGAAACGAATTCCTTCTAAAGGCGCTAGCTATTCACTTTCTTATCGGGCCTCCGGATAATCCGTATTATCACGAGTACGAGTCGTTTCTTCGAAATCCGCTTATTCGGTATTTTGCAAAACTTATGGAGGCTGGGTGGCCTTTGCCGAGTAAAGAGGATATAGAGAGTATGAAAAAATACACACCGGAGGGGTTGGTGGTTTGTAAAGAGCTGTGGGATGAGGATGAGTATGAGTGGGAAAGGGGACACCGGAAGGCTATGGAGGGTGGAGATCACGAAGAACGGGGGAAAACAGAAGAGAAAGAAAAACAAGGTGAAGAAGAAACAAAGAAAGGATCACTAGAGGAAACGGGCTCGGGATCTGAAGACGGAGAAGGGAAACAACCACCAAAAAAGACGGAACCGGAGAAGAATAAGAAGCTCGACTTGGACTTATTAAAGATTCTCTTGGCCCTTCCGCCACTCAGGAGAAGAAAGCAATTACAGCTTGGGGAAATGGGGAAAGAAGAATTGGAGAAACTGGGAGCGTCAGGGTTAGAGAAATTACAAAAAAAAGAGAGACCTATATGGGCTCGGGATCCGGCATTCCCAGCACAAGACGAAGAAGCAGAACGATGGTTATCGCCTGAAGAATCGGAAATCCTCCACCAAATTAGACAGGATGCAGGACATGGTCGTTTAAGACATTGGAGGTGGTGGTATGAACGAAACCAGAAGAAGGTCGCGATGATGAAGGCATGGTATAAGATGATCGATCGTTTCTGGCAGACTAGAGCGGCAGCTCAAGAGAGGGCTAAGTATAGGGAAAGAAGAAGACGAGATAGAGGAAAGGGCCGTAGTATTTCTGATGAGCAGAATCCTAGTGAGTTACGCTTGGGGCAGAATGAATATGATTGGGGTGATGGAAGATATGGGTATAATGATTCATTATCGTATGAGCCCGAACCTCTTCCAGGCCTGGATCGGGTAGATGAGGATCAGGATGATTTGGAGGAGAATACGGAGCCTGAAGAATACAATCATGAACACGAGTTGGGAGATTATGATAAAGACGCCGAGGAAGATGATCATGAGTATGACGGTGATGATGGTGGATATGATGAGGATTACTACGACAGTGGCTACGATGAATACGAATTTGACTACGATTCTGACTCTGACTCCGACGATGAAGTTGATCCAGGGGACTGGAACGTCTTCCCCGTCCGGTATGATGATGATGAAATAATTGAATATATTCTCGACCCATCGCATCCTGAAGAATCATTGCAAAAGAACGACTCGAAAGAAGCAAAATCCCAGGCCGACGAAGGAGAATCCTCTTCCACAAAGCGAAACGAAGAAGAATACTTCTGCTCTGAAGAAACAGACAGAACAGGGCGCAAACTCAAAAAGTACGTCCCAGTAGTAAGATCTCACGATCCGGAAATAGAACAGCCGGTCTTTTACGACCCCAAGGAATTCAAGGATAGTCGTCAATTCACGTACTGGCGGGAGAAGGTTTACTACCAGTATCCACACAAGACGTATAGCAGCAAGCCTCCGCCGTCGTTGGAGGCACAGGCTAAATATTGGAAATGGCTGTCTGAATTAAGTTAATCAATACGTACACCGTTACGTTGTTGTGACTTAGGAACGTTATAGTTACTCAGTAGGTACTAAAGCAGCATTCAATCAATCAAGTCTTCCTTTTGAAGTCCGGAATATTATAGAAGGGTATATATACACCATGAGAGCCATGATATTCCATACCGAGAGATGGCTTAGTTGGATGAACCGACCAAGATTCGGATTGCTTATTAACCCTGAATATCCAGTCGCCAGTCGACAGGGTGTTCGTGCGGTGTTTCAATCCCCAAACACGTCTCTCGGCCGTCTTCCTTTTTTGCACTTTTTTTCCCCATCTATCAATTTCATGGCTTTAGTATGAGGTACTTCATAATAGATCCAACTGAAGTAGAGGTGGAAGTACGGTTATCAAGTATCATATCATATCATGGCATTATATTTGGTTCGTAAAAATGGCGTGGGTTACGCCCATACCACCGATAAGCTAAGCTAACTAAGACATCACAGTAAAGCAGAGACCTATCTATCATAAAAACACCGTATCGATCAACGGAGAGTTCAAAGAGTCCTCCGAGTTAGTGCCACCCTCCCATACTCCCCCATAAACAAAGGAAATAAAACATAAAGTAAAAATCAGGCGTAATGCTTCGAAAAGCGAATGCACTGAGAGATGAACAAAAGAAGCTAACACCTTCGAAAATTTTTCTTCCGAGCGAACGAAAAAAAAGAAGAAAAAGGATCAAGTCCCCCACCAGCCTGTATAGTA
The DNA here is from genome assembly GCA_036971725.1 of Arthrobotrys conoides. NCBI lineage: Eukaryota > Fungi > Ascomycota > Orbiliomycetes > Orbiliales > Orbiliaceae > Arthrobotrys > Arthrobotrys conoides. The sequence goes on from JAVHJM010000008.1 coordinate 1,940,101, forward strand.
TAACACCGTCCGATATGTTTCTGTAAAAGCCACGCGCAAAAGTACGAGCGATCGTATGAAGGAGGAGGAGATCCTAAGTGATAAAGCAGAGAGGGAGAGAAAAATGCAAGCGAAAAAAAAAAGCTGTTTATGACAAGAGAGCGTTAAGCAAGCAAGAAAAATCAAGATCCACAAAAGCGGAGCTTTGCGAAATGAAGGAGGAGGCGCCCGTTGCTCCAAAACACTTAAACGCCTTCGCAAAAATACAGACCCTATTTCCTTCTCTTATTCTTCGCATCCTTACTGTCTTCAATTTTTTGCCACGCAAGAGCGGTCCTCTCAAAAGCCTCGGCGGTTTCGATACCCTGCTTCATCAAATTATGTGTATGTCGCCTCGCAACTGCTGGGTCAACATCCTTGATAAGGGCCTTCGTCTTCCTGTCGGCCTCTAGCCACGCCTTCCGTTGCCTCGCAGTTAAAGATCCTAACTGATCGGCCACAGTAACGATCCCATCAGTAGTCTCTAAATCTCCGTCTTTAGAAGTTGTAGCAGACGGCTTATCCTTCCAAACGGGTTTCTATCCCGTTTTGGATTTATCCACCACTACTTCATTTTCATCTGCTCCATTAAAGCCCGATATATCAGCCTTGCGAGGGGCGGTTTTGCGTGGGGTGACACATTTGTGGAGTTTGGCGACGAGTGAGTTGCGTCTCTAGAAAAGCGATTAGCATCTAATTGCCTCTAAAGTCATAATATATGAGAACGTACCTGCTTCTTGACCCCGAAGAGGCCAGTTCTCTCAATCAAAAACTCATCAAACTGAACCTTAGCATTTTGTGAAACGCATCTGCCCAAATTTGTTAGTATGTTTAAACAAGGGCGCTCGCTGCTGACTCTAGAAACTCACTCCTTGATCCAAGCAACACCAACACATGGAACACCAGCTCTCTTTGCCTTTGTAAGGGTCTGTGATATTCCATCTTTGAAAACAACGAGATTCACACCCATTGGGTTGATCTCTTTGCTAGTATTGCCAAAGGTATTCAATCTCCATCGTTTGACGACCTTAGCGCCAAGCTTTCTCAAGTCTTCCACGAAACTAGCGGAAGCATCGGCACCATCAGAGGTGCGTACTTCTAAGAAGACGATGACATCTGAAAGTACACACCCCTCCTCCTCTGTCTTCTCTTCCTTGATATCCAAATTCTGGGAAGTAATCAGTTCCGGGTCATTATCATCCATATCATCCTCCTCTTCCTCCTCACACCCCTTCAAGGGGACAATCATTGTCTTCCCCTGTACGTACTTGGGGGTTCTAATCTCACGATCTCGTGCATCCATTGTATCTAAGAAAAAGTTACCGGTAGGTGTGTTTCCGAGCTTAACTCCAGAAGTCTCAGTAATCTCCCTCTCATATTCCTTCCTCAACGGTGATAGCTTCCCACCTAGACGTTGTGTAAAGGGACCAATAGTGACAGCACGGTCTGGTGATGGAAGAAAGATACCGCTCTCACGCCTAGTTCCCAGCGTCTTAGGCGGGGACTTAGCGAAGACTTGGGCAGTAGTAATGGAGTCGCCGATGAGATCTTCTTGGTTGTCTTCCTTTTTGGGGGGAGCAGCGGGTTCGTCGACGAATATGTCAAACTCCGCCTTTGCTGGCCTCTTAGGGGAGGGTGAAGATGTGAAGGATAGTCTTCGATTTACTGGGCTGGCGGGCTTCTGTGGAGTATCCAGATCACGATATACAACTGGCTTTCTTTCGGTCTGGAAGAGGCGATTGAGGAACTGTTGGCCTGGAGTCGAGGTATTTGCCGGCGCCTTCTTTGCCGATTTGGCCAAATGCTCTCTGAATGAAGAAGTGGTCTTATGGCTTCCGAGTTGTTTTGTGGCAGAGTTTCCGAAAATCGGGGGCCTGATGGGGGATATCTGGTCGATTTTGACGGGGATACGAGAAGGAGATGGTGATCTGGCTACAGACTCCTCCCTTAGTTGGAAAGGACCGTGCAGAGGCAATGGCGATACGGCATCGCAAGTCGGTGAAGAAGCTTCTTTGATATCATCCATTGAAATTGTCGATTTAAGGGGCGAAAGGCCATTTGGCCGTCGTGGTGCCTCCTTCAATGGAGAACATCGGGTGGGAGTGGACTTGGCCATGGAAGATGCTGTTGGTTTTGCAAATGAGGCACTGAAGTCCGGTCGTCGGGCTGGTGTTGCAAGACAACTTGCTTTGAGAATGGGCTCATCATTCTTTGGGGTCTTAGGAACCCCTCCAAATTCAGGTCGCCGAGCAGGAGTTGCGAGATTGCTATACTTATGAGCTTGTTCGTCTTTCTTTATAGTTCCAATCGAGATCCCGAAATCCGGTCGGCGCGCGGGTGTAGCCAAATCGCTAATCTTGGGGGCTGACACTGATTTTTTCGCAACTGGGGTCGAAGGTGAAAGGGGGATAGCTGGTCTTTTTGGCGGGCAGCTCATCAAACTTCTTGATAAATTACGATTGGGCTTGCTAACATTAGCAGTAGATGCTGAGAGCATACCAGAAGATACTGGAGGCCTTCGAGCAGGAGTTGCTAGATTTGTAGTCGGTTGAGACCCTTTGGGAGCCTTTGACGACTTGGGCTCGAAATCCCATCCTTTGCTAGAAGATGTCGGACAAACGAACGAGTCTGTTGATGTGAAGATGTCCTGAGAAGAAGAAGCCTTCTTGACACTGTGCATGTAGGCTTCAGTGGCAGCCTTCTTGGCAGATGGATGGAACGGATTCGAGTCCGTCTGTGTATCCTCCAGAAGAACAGGTGCACGGATGGCCGGAGTCTTCTTCACTGCTTTAACGGGCCTCTTTGCAGGTGTTTCATGAAGACCCTGTCTGTGATTGTATACTGGGATACCGGTTGCCGTGACTCTTGGCGTGAATGTAGACCCAAAATTCAAGATGGATTTTTCCTTCTTGGTGGACAAAGTGGTATTTGTTGAACCCATGTCTAGAGTATATGTCCTGAAGTCAAGATGCTTCACGGGGCTATCCGTTTCCTCGTTTAGCTTGATGTCGTCCAAGCGAGCAATCTTTCGTCGAGATTTCGGTGGTGATGCCTCCGGTGTGTACTTTCGCTTCAGATCGGTGGTGGATTTCTTGAATAGAGGACGTGGAGTAGATGAGATATTGAGCTTGATGCTAGCAGACCTAGGAGAAGTGGCTAGGGTGATGGACGATGCCGTCTTCTTTGAAGCCGGTGTGAATGACTTGCTAAGCTTTGGAGTGATGGTTGCAGCGACAAGTTCATCTTCAGAGGGACAGTCATTCTCCTTGTCGCAAAGAGCGGGCGTCCTCGGCGTGCTGGCGAAGTGCACGCTCTTCTTGAGGATCGACTTCAGCGTCGTTTGTTTCTTGGGTCTAGAGGTCGCAGGTCAGTTGGTTTGTTTACACCCGCAAGTCCATCACGAGGAGCAACAACGACATACAGAACTGGTGTTGCAACAACAATGCAATCCTTAGCTGCGTTTGCTTTGGCGATGGTTTTCTGCGCAGATACACGTCGACGCTTGGACAGCAATCGTGCTGTCGATGGTGGATGCTTCCTTGCGGAGCGTCGAGGTGCCGTAGTTTCCATTGTGTGTACTTTGTTATCTATCAAGTATTAATCAATTGATGTTCTGGGTAATGATGATGGTAGCTGGTAGGTTGTAGATGACGATGGTAGATGTCAAGTTGTAGGTTGTACGAGACCGGTGTGTTTTGAAACGGATAGGGATGAAGGGTGAAGGATGAAAGGCGAAAAAGAACAGAGCATCCGGCCGCACGTGTTTTGTATAACATAGAACAGGCAGTTGCACTGATATTAATACAAGCCGTCGGATCCAGTGACTTGTTACTTTTCCTACCAACGTCTTTCGATGCTTGCTGCGGGCTAGGAAGTTTACTGGGATCCTCCCATCAGCGGGCCATTAACTAGTTTATTCACCTTGTTGGTGGCCAAGTGGTGGTGTTGTGTTGTGTTGTGAATGTTGTTGTTGTGGTTGCTACTCCAACACGGGTAACCAACAGCAACGCCGTCCCATTTAGGAATTATTTCCCAATCGGAGCTCATCGGCCCCGCAAAGCCCTGGGAGCTCGCTTGCAGATGCACCACCTTTCTGTCCCGCTGCGCTGTCCCGTCTTTGAAGCCGCCACCTGCACTGCGACCCGTCTTCGCTACATTCCAGTTACAGTTCTCGACTCACTATGCAGATTGACACCGTTGCTTCCAGGATACCATGGCCAGAACACCAATGAACTATATACACATGGGTACATCTGGATGTGATCAGACCACATTGAAGTGATCACGTTAACGTTCTCGCGCTAGTACTATAGTATGCTGTGTAAATATTTCTCTATCGATCATTGGTAAACATCACTAGCCTCGAGTCCAGGCAAAACATCACGATTTGGTAATTGTACTACGCAGCTTCCAACCCAAGTCTGAATATTTCTACCAGTATCGTAATCTAGTCTGGCTACGAAACCGATGGTAGTCCAGCCTTAGTCTCAGTACCACACAACTTGTATTTCATGGTGATCAATATAATGTGTTGATGGCTACGAAATACAACAAAAGGCTAGCTACGAACTTTTAGATGATATGACATGGTAACGATCGAATTTATGTTGGATTATAATAATATAGCGCCTCCGAAAGCGCATATCCTAGATGACTACAGGGGCTACCGTTATATGAAATTTTATAGAGTTGTATCCATGTTGGCCTTATATCAGAACATTTAAACACCGTAGCCATGATCATAATTGACCAGTACTAGGCCTATCTTTACAATAGCACTTGCGCATAGAACATACCATTAACCTGCCTGGATATAAGCAAGGGATCTCAATTATAATATTAACTAATCGTTGGAAAAGGTGTAATCAAATTGTCTTCCGGGTATATGAATTGGATACTATGCAAAGCCCAAGATATAAAATCGATAACAAGCAAGAGAAATTTGACCAAAACAATACCCACTAAATACCAAAGTTTGCTTAAGACGCTGCTATACGTAAAGTTGACTGTCTAGACTAATCCCATGAGATAAAGCTCGTATGAAGCCAAGATCGGGGCTCGTCTACCACCAGAACTCCGCAAGCCCGTTCCGCTTGCAATTGTTCCCGCAGAGAAATCCAAATTTATACCGAGTCCTAATAGCAGTGCGAACCCTTCCACATATGCACACTATACTGAAGGACAAGTTAAAGGTGCTCACTGATACCAACGATAGAAGGATTCTATTATACATTCCATATTATGTAAATTTATGGATTTTGGCTATACTCTAGTAGAAATAACTAAGGAAAGAAGAGAACTGAATGAGTCCCGGGCTGGTCTCGTTCCCAGACGTCGCGAAGGGAGGCACGAGCAGTTAGGAACTTACGTTTAAAATTCTAGTAGCTACCGTTTACGTGTAAGGAAGCAGCATATGGTATCGATCCAAAGGTTCCGATCATATTACACCGAGATGGTCAGACCATATAGCTATAGTAACTACCGAGGGTCTTCTGTCTACTATGTACGATATACAAAGCTCTAGCTCCTAAATCCTAACCATAAAACTCCTAGCTAGTCACACTAAAAAACAACTTAAACATTTGACGTGTCAAGTTTGTTTCGAAGGAACTCTATGCTGGCAGCTATTTCGAGTGTCTCATCGTATTCTTTACCAAGTATTTTCTCAAAGCCAGAATATGCCCGCTCAAAGTATACCATAGCCTCTTCGTCATCACCCTCTCCCTCTAATATTGCAGCTAACAGCCCAAAACTTTCGAACGTAAGAATATGAGATTTCCCGTAGATTCTTCCCGCCCTCTCAAGCAAAATCTCGCAAAACTGTCTTGCTTCGGCATAACTTCGCTGTTCGACGAGCGCCTTCCCTTTGTAATAAATAGCATACATTGTCGACCGGTGATTTCCGCCCATCACTTTTATCAGGCTGGGAAAAACTTGGTCAAAGAGCTCTGATGCCGCATTCCCATGGTCCTTAGCTCTTAAAAGGGCTCCTATGAGCCCTACGGAAGTAAGAAGCGTTAATGGATTTTCTTTACCTAGAAGCTTCGTTTGTGTAGTAAAGAGCTGTTGGAACACATCGATAGACTCGGGAATCTGAGAACTTAAAGCCGCGATATTGTATATAACCTCAAACACCTTCTCCCATTCTGGGCAACGTTTATGGTCTTCATCGCAGTTTATGGTTCCGAGTACACTTTGGCAGAGCTGAAGGGCCTCTGTTTTGCCATCTCTGGGGCGTTTTATGGGGAAATTGGCGGAAATAGGTCTACTTCGCGCATATTGTAAAAATTTCACCCCAGTAAGGCCGACCAGGGTCCGGTTGTAAATCTGTAGGGCCTCATCGCTTCTGCCCAACTCCTGATAGCCGATGCCGACTTGGATCATTATTAGACATGATTCCCGGTGATCTATACCTAGTGTATTTTCGGAGATCTGGAGCAATTTCTGGGACCATTGTAAAGCTTCATTGGTCCTTCCTACGTTGTAATAGTAGTACCCAATATTTGACATCGTCGAGATTGTTGTTTGGTTGTGCATATTGTATTTCCCCAGCAGCGCCATAACCTCGAGTATATGTGGGAGGTAAGAGCTACAAATGGGCCATGTGCCCGGATCGGATGGATGGGGAAATCCCTGGCATGTAATTTCTGCTGTGTACTGTGCATACTTCCTTCTGTCGCTTTCTTTGACCTTGGATTGTAATACCTCTCTAAAAAGGTCATGCACCCATATATTTCCGTTTTTTGATCGTCGAACAATTGATGACCTCTCTAAAACCAATATAGCTTTATTGAGTTCTGACTTCGATTGAAGAACGTCCTTCATACGCTGAAAGTTCTGAAAGTCCATTTTGTGGGTCGAGTTTTCGTCTTTCGGCTCTACACAATCAGTCTGACTTTTAGACTTCATGAACGTTAGCCCTTTGAATTGGTTCCGAAACCGCTTACTCCAATCTTTGCTCTTTGTTTTCGATGTAGAATCAATATTGCCACGATATTTTTTCGTTATGTTTGGTATATCCCCTGAAGTGTCAGAGTATGCTAAGCTAGGGGCACCATCTATCAGAAGCCCCACAGGGAGAGCTTGTGGACGCATCATCAAGATGAGATTTAGAATGTTTGTGTGGACTGGGTCTAACTCCTTTAGAGCTATGTCCAAGGTTGTGATAACATCGGTGTGGTGTGGATTGTCGATGGGGTCTTGAACCACCCCCAGCTTGCCTTCCTGCAGATTCTCAAAGAGCATACTTAGATCCCAACAGCGCTGAACTGCACACCTCACACTTTGTTCCAGTGCTAGCGGAAGACCACCTAGCTCTCGACTAATCTTCTCTGCAATTTCACCAGTATCCCCTTCCCGGCCAGATACCTTGAGGACCAAATCTTTACCTTCAGTTGAGTCCATTTCCTGAAGATGAAAACAACCTTCCGGAGGGCTGAACTCATGTGCTATATGCTTGTCACGTGTGGATATTATAATATGGCCATTGAGATCCTGGGGTAAAGAGCTTCGCAACAACTCTACAACAGACGATGCAACATCGTCGATAATGAGAATCCAGTCGGCTTTGCTAGCAAACCATCTCTTCAATGCTTGTGTTCGTTGATCTTGATCGTTGGATCCTGCTTCCGGTAGCTTCAAAGCTTGGACAATATTATTACAGCTGCTGAACCAATGATCGACAGTTTTAGCTATCGAGTAAAATCCAAAATTGTAGCCCTTCTTATTCTCCATGACGTATTTGAGCGAGAGCTGAGATTTCCCGACCCCAGGCATACCGAAGATGGAAACGATGCCTCCTTCTTCGCTTGTGGGATGGCGATGAAAGAAATTATAGATTTGTTGCAAATACTTTTGCCGTCCGCTAAAATGAGGATGGAGGATTCTGGGAATATCGAAAATACGTTGCTCGACGATGCGATGTGGCTCCCCTGGGCTGCCAGCTTGTACTACAATTCTGTCATTAGTGTGCTGAAGACTATCTAATTCCAGATCATAAGTAATGTAGCTTACCTAGAGGAGTTATTTGAGAGAGAAGTTCTTTCGCATACGCTGCTGCGGTTAGGGCAGCGTACGGCTGCCATCGTTTATTTTTATGGCTGTCTGAATAGTCACATATTCCTCGAATTACCAAGCAGGGGAAATGATCCATCAAACCAGCAGCTTCCATTTCGAAGCATATAGCACCAGAATCATCGCCGATATAGTCACGAGTTGTACCGTGTTTCATTACTTGGTTTCCCGAAGCTATAGTTCCGTAGTGAACGACAGGATAATTGTTCTTTCTAATTTTGCGCAATACAGCTTCTTCAGTGTTGCAGGAATCGCAGGTATTGTTCCCTTCATGTTCATAATGGGCTTTGTATAAAGTATCGTTCTCTTCGCCTTGGTATGTGTAGCCCTCTGTTAAGCCAGGGTGCTTTTGATACACTTCTGATAAGTAATCGGGAACATTGTTTCTTCCTTTAAGTTCGTGCTGTGATTTGAGGCTTGCTATCGCGGTCAGCAGAATTTGTGGCGGCTTATTCAAACTCCCAGACCGCTCAAAACGCCCCCCGTTTACGGTTTTTCCGAGATCATATTGTACGACGCCTCCGAAGCCGTTTTCCGGCTTACTGACAACTATGTCTCCAAGCCTTATATCGTGGGACGGCTTTGGGATCCCGCCCCCGATCCCGACCATTAGGTAGACTTTTAGCGAACGGAAAGTAGATTTCATTTGTGTTGCGACAACAGTGGCACTTGTGGTGCCATAGGATCCTAGGGGAAGAATGGCGATAACGACGTTGTGCTTCCCGATGCTGCCTAGTTGGTACGAATTATCATCGCCAGGGCTAACTTCGGATGGCCCATCATGTTCGGCGTCGAGCATGGAGCAGCCTGCAGTCCTTTCTTCTGGAAGAGCGCATATCCACGCCACGGTATAGTGACTATTGGGGAGTACTAAGCGTGCCATGTGTATCGCTTATTTATGTCGTTTTGTACTTCTCGATGTTCACGCTACGTATCTATTGATATTTGTCATAGTAGGGTTACAGCCTGATTGTCCATTTTGCGTAGAATGAGATTGTAGAAGGATATGAGGACGGGTATTCGAATATCCTTTGGAGGTCGAGATTTATTGCTGAGGTTTATTATCACTCATGTTTAATGTCCTGTATGGGAGGGGATTCGGCCTGGCCCCGCCTTTCTTACGCCTTGTCCAAGTACTTCATGCATGACAACTTGGCATTTGTGCATGTGTTGAAATTGGCCAGCCTTGTTGGATTTTCGGAAACGAAACCGGCAAGTTGAGCCGACCGGCTTCGAAGCTGGAGCTGAATCCAACAGCTTGAAATTTCGTAATAGTCTCGTATCCAGAAACTAAAGATTTAATTGTACTGTAGCAATATTGGAGTAGGTTCTTTTGAGATTCTTACCGAGCCGAAACTCGGATTTACTGTCAGCTGGTATACCACAGTTCAAAAATTAGTCCGAATATATCGAATATCAAGAATCTGAGGGTGGAGAATAGAAGTAACATCCTGACGATGCTTAAAGAGCGCTTCAAAGTATATCGAGCTTTTTATTTTGTCTATCAACTGCTACTAGCCTCACTGTTAATTGTGCATATACATACGTCAGTTTATAAAATTATGGAGGTACCTTGTACCGAATTGAGCTTGTACTGTTACAGCTTGCCTGGATAATTAGCTTTCTCCCGATCTCGACCACGTAGATTTATAAAATAGACCCACCGAGTCCGATATGACATGTCATATAGTCTTCGCTAACTATAAGTGCAAATATTAATGCCCGACAAGTAATGTTTCTGCATATAATAGACATGTGGAAATTTCATTCATGATAGTCGAGATGTTATTTGGCGATATTCGTTATGGTGTTGTTAGTGTTGCATTGTGGATTCGGCTAGGCTTGCAAATCTCGAGAGAGCGCAAGCTGCCTCGAAGCAATTCAGATTCGCTCGAACCCCGGTCTAACCTGAAGGTGGACTTGAAGGGATGCAGGAATCGCAGTCTTCGGATCCTCGTTACGGACAGTTAGATATACTCGGTTAAGCATGCAGCTGCTAGCTACCTGATGTCACTTCGCGTTTAACTCTCCAGAGACGAGACACCCGTGCGGCCGCCGTGCACATTATAGTGTGCACTAGTACTGCGTTAATATCCTCCAATATGCCTTCAATATATATAATGGCCAATGGTTGTGTTTTAGCTGAGGCTCCTATCCGCCTACATATACGACATGCCATCTATTAAGAGCTCAAAATCAAAGACATCAGCTTTCAGCACTTCGCCTGTTCTAGTGGAGCGCCAGGCCCTTATTTAGTGATATATACCCAGACAAACGGAATACAAGGAGGCATGTCGACATTCTGTGGTTACGAGACTGGACATTCTGATTGGGTTCCATGAAGCTTGGAACATTCAACGAGTACTAGTACGGATCGCTTATCAGAGCCGATGTATCTGATCACCGCCTAGCGCCGGATTTCATGCAGCCCAAAGTGTTTGCCAATTCGATAGCTACTGGGCACAACTACACCGACGGAAAAGCTCGTGAAGAAATGGGAAAGAGGTAGATCCTTAGATCCTGGACACGATCTAATATCGGTACTAGTTTGCTTAGGGCGCAGCTAGCTGGCGCGGAGAGCACGGACACAACAATGATAAGATGGCTGAGCAGCTAGCTGCGCCGATAAGATATGCACATGCACAAATAGATGTATCCGGAACCCTATAGTTCGAGTTCTAGTATACAATGGGGCTAACGGCGGCTTTTTCTAATGCCCCGCAATCGATATTGGCTTTTTTTGTTCTTGATTGCTCACATAGACTCGAATATATTAATCCGTCTTGTATCTTCAAATTCCATATTATTTGCCTTCAGACTCTCGAAAAATAAGTCGCGGGAAGGGAATAGCTCGAGGTTTTAGCTACGCGGTTTGATATAGGCCCCAATATGCCATCCTGGCAAGAAATCGCCGCGGAACGGCAAGCCTACCGAGAGAGCACCATCGAAGCACTCGCAAAATTGCCCGATCCAATCATAATCCCAGACTTCGGCGATCCTTCCAAACTACCTCTCAACGTCTACAAAACATGTCAGTACTATTTAACACCGCGAGAAATCGAACTCACCGAAGCAAATCCCATTTATCTACTTGCACAGTTGGCCAATAGCACATATTCTGCCGTTGACGTTACTAGAGCGTTCTTAAAACGTGCGGCTATTGCTCAAAGGCTCGTATGTATATTCAGACTTTTTTTCCTGGTCGATCCATTAATGGTATACTAACATATTGTCCTATCAAGACAAATTGTACCACTGAGCTCCTGCCCTCACTCGCCCTCGCCCGTGCCGCAGAACTTGACTCCCACCTCAAAACTCACAAAAAGCCACTCGGCCCCCTGCATGGCCTTCCAATCTCCATAAAGGAGCATTTAGGCCTCAAAGGCCACGATCTAAACGCCGGTTTCTGCGGCTGGGTCGGAAACACCGCTTTCGAAACGGCAGATATCTTAAAACCGTTATATGACGCGGGATGCATTTTTTATGTTCGAACAACGCAGCCACAGACATTGATGCATTTGGAAACGTCGAACAATCTCTATGGGGTTACGGTTAATGGGTTTAATAGAAATTTGTCGAGCGGGGGCAGTAGTGGTGGTGAGGGCGCATTGGTTGGCTTGAGGGGTAGTTGTTTGGGGGTTGGAACGGATATTGGGGGGAGTATTAGGAGTCCTGCTGCGAATAATGGTATGGATTCGACTGACGATATTTGCAAGACTATTACTAATTAGAATCTTAGGCGTTTATGGATTGAGGCCGACAAGTTATCGACTGCCAATGGGTAGGTATCTGATCAGCTGACAATAAAACATATAAATTTATAAATCTTCAAGCTTTAAAGCTAATTAGCGTGTAGGCAGTCAGTCGGCAACAATGCAAGGCGAGGAACATATCGTTCCTGTTGTGGGCCCGCTTTCTACCCACCTTCCCGCCCTTTCGCTCTTCATGTCCGTAGCTATCGGTTCGAAACCTTGGCTCTCGGACCCAATGCTGGTACCCCTGCCTTGGCGTGAAGAATCGCACTTTCCACTCAATGCTGTTACAGGAAGGATGAAGAAAATGAAGATAGGCGTTATGAGGTGGGATGGTGTTGTTATGCCCCACCCGCCTGTATTAAGGGCCATTGATGAGGTTGTAAATAGGTTGCGGGGTTGGAAGCATGAGTTTGAAATTGTTGAATGGAAGGAGACAAGTGCGGCGCGGGCTTGGGATATTATTGTAAGTCTTCCTCGCCGTCCTTGAGTTTGAACTTGTTTGTGAGGAAGTTTAGTACTAAATTCAAGAACAGTCCGCGCTATACTTTGCAGACGGCGGAAAAGAAGAGCGAGCAGCAATGGCGGAAACCAACGAACCAGTCCTCCCATTATCGGAATGGATCCTAACACAGCCAAAGGTCCCAAAGCCTCCAGGGCACTCGATGAATGATCTTTGGGGGCTAACCCTCGAGCGGGATGGCTTTAGAAGAGACTTCGTGGCGAGGTGGAATGAAAGTGGGATCGATGTTTTGTTATGTCCTGTTGGCCCTGGTGTGGCTCCGAGACTCAATACGGCAAAGTATTGGGGTTATACCAGTTTGTGGAATTTGGTGGACTACCCAGCGGTTGTCTTTCCTGTGGGGAAAGTTGGGAAGGAGGATGAAGGGAAGTGGGAGTATGCTAATGGGAAGGGGGCAGGGGAAAAGGATAGGTGGAATATGGAACTTTGTGAGTATATAGGTATTCTCCTCGGAATTGGTGCTTGTGCTAAATAAAGCTCTAGGGGATCCGGAGTATTATAAGGATGCGCCTATCAGTTTGCAGCTGGTGGGGAGGAGGTTTGATGACGAGAAGGTTAGTTTGATTATACGACTGCCAACCCACCTTGAGAGTATCAGCTAATTGTGGATTTAGATTCTCGAGGCATTGAATATTATAGAGGGCAAGGTCGGATTACCATTTGTCGACCCTACGCAATAGCCATCCCCGGGTTTCATTAGAAGTTACTGTATTCAGTTATACAGTTTGAAATTTTATTTGATTGATATTTGACATTGAGGTAGATATAAAACCCTTCATGACGTCTAGGAGCGAGACCAAATTAGACCAGATATAACTGCAAATTTTCGGAATTGTTATAAATTTACTGTGGAAAACTAATGGCCTCTTATACTCCCTTTCGTCATGAACATATGAAACCCATAATTACAATCGTCAGTGCAGCGCCATGTTGAGCGCAGGCGGGTTTCCCGATCCAGGCTTTTAAACTTGCGGCATTCTGAGCAAGTGCCAGTTGGTGCATTGTAGTAATTGTCCCAAGTCCAATCGGCCCAGCCATGGAATATCAAACGGCGGGCTTCTGATATGTATCTCGGCTTTCGATATCTAGTGTTATGTAGGACATGAATTAAGATTCTGTTGATGATGTGAGGAGGTAGGTTCTGTAAGCCTCGGGTTGTCTTGGGCGGTAACAGTATGATCGGCTCGTAACGAATGATATTGAGAGATTGTTGATGTTTTTCGGGGTTTAAAGGGAATAGTTGTTGTTGTAAATGGGGAGCCATAGGTCGGCCTGTTGATGGCGGACGACGCCTTGAAGAGCTTATTAGTTGTCTTTCCCCTAGATTCGACCGGATACTGCCGATTTGCATCTCCGAAGCGAGGACTAGGGAAAAGTGAATGTGAGAATCGTAAGCTGGGACCGGTGTAAACGCCTCGATCGCAGTGAATTTCACACTGACGATTCCGCAACCGCGACAACCAGGTTTGGTAATTATTGGATTCTGACTTTGCTCGCCTAGACGTGATTTGAAAGGACGTTTTTGCGCGCAGTCGCAGGTTTTCTTGGACCAAAATATAACTGCGACGTCAGGGCGCTTGAGGGGAAGGAAACAATGTCGACAAAGGGTGTCGTAGAAGTATGGCTCGTCGATAGGGTCTTGGTCTCGCTCTGGGTCAAAGCTGGGGTCAATACCGTTGTTTAGATTCAACTTATAGAACTTCACAACGTTGTCTAGAGGCTCCGGTGTACTTGGCTGACCCGCAGACAGTGGTCGTTCACTGCTTTTCTTGGGAGATTCATTCAGCGGTGTTTTTCGATATCCTGCTAGGAATTTCGTATGCGGAATTATAAACTGCACTCTTCTGGAGTTTTTTGGAGGGCCATCCCTTGCTGTTGCCCAATTATTGCGAGCATAGTAATCCCCATAAAACCTATATGCCCCAGTCGGTGCGTCCTCCTTCATATAGTTATCTTTGAGTAATGATTCAGGACAGCGGTGATGTTCACACCAGATTGTTTTGTAAACCGGGCTATCGGAGAACTCAGGTATCGGAGAGTTACTCCATGAGGTAATAGTTGATGGTTTATCCCCTGGGAGAAAACGTTCAAGGCAGCCTGATGTATCCGGGAAGCCCGCTGTAGGCGCAGGAGTAGCGCAGTGGAATGGGTAAAGTGATGCGGGGTAGAATATACCAGTTCTGTAGTCTAGAATGAGAGCTGAGGGACATGTTGGGGGACATAAAGGATAAAGACAGTAGGAACATTTTCCTTCCCAGGGATTGCTGTCCTTCAGGCTGGGGTTTCGGGTTAAGATCGATTTTTTGCTACTCTTGCTGCTGTTGGTTTGGTAGGGCAGGCATCGTTTATACACTTGGCCTTGACATTCTGGTCCTGGGGAGCTTTTTGAAGATGGATCTGGACAGATATAACGAAGCGACTTGGTGGTTAGAGAGAGGGATACTATATCTGCGTAAGAGAGGTGGGTGAGGATTAAGTTGAAAATGTCGAGGGGCAAGTTGAGAAACTCTGACTCAGGGCGGGAAGATTCCGTCTTTTGAGTAACTTTGTTTTTACTAGGTGGAGAGGGCTCCTCATCACATGTCCGGATTATGTGAAGTCTTTTGAGAGTTCTTTTGAAGATTTTCTTCGGCATCTTGGCCAATTGATTACGGGTTAGAGATCTCGTAGTTGTGTTGATGTTGTATTTTTACAGGCAGGAAATCGAGGAGAGCTCGAGATCCGTGAGGAGGAGACACTTGCGACAGCTGGAATCGTTGAAAGTGGCAGATTTGATTGAGGGAGGGAAAAATGCACCCTACTTATGCACCAGTCTCCCTCCAAGCCAATTGCGTCTTTGATGTTTTTGAGAAAAGTCGGCGTCAATATTAATCCGCCGATGTCTTTGACAAGACAGCCCCTTGCACAAAGACATAGCAAACGACGCGATGCGATGAGGCTGAATGTTGAATTCGAAGGGTCCTGGCGAAGTCCAACAGTAAAGCACTTAACCTTTCCCTTAGCTTTCACAACTCTCGGGGCCGGTGCTCTCGTATTTGGGGATTTCTAAACTTACCTCCATGAAAGGTTCGGAGACCTATAATGGAATTTAAGGGTACTTATGACACCACGTTATGTTTTGCCGCGATATCTAATGATTTTGTCCAGGAGGTTGATGTGCGGGGATCGAACCCGAAGTCGAGTCTAGACAGCTATATTTGGAGATTTTTTGGTGCAGAAGTGAGACTAAAACGTCATGAACTAACAGAGCGAAAGGAATCTCGCAACGGTTTATCGTTCCAAACTACATGCAAAATGGCTGACAAAGCTCCAACAACCGTCACGAATTACTGCCCGCTCGATCATAAGAAAGCGTGGTCCTCCGATCGATATTATCACTGGTATTAGCATTAACCTCAGGTCGGAAGGGACTAAACAGAGACCAAGCAGCCAGAGCTGGCGGGATGGTAGAATGTGAATCGGCTTTGATAATTCTGCAATGCTGTTGAAATTTAACCGGATCAACTGGAGTAACGAGCTTCCTTACCTTTCCAGTCGTAGTCTTGACAGAGAAAACTTCTATTTCGGAAGCAAGAACGAGAGATAAGAGTTTCTCCGCGTGGACTGCTTCAAGTACTGTGAATCTGACAGGAATTGTACAATCGCAAGGTCTAAATTTTGTATCGTCCGTTGGATACGACCAACAGACACAAGTTTTACCAGGCCAAACGTTCTTCAATAGTTCAGAGAAAGAGACGGGTAGGTAACAGCGGCTACATAGTTGCTCGTAGAAGAAACGCTGGATATTCTCCTGTTTCGTTGGTAAAGTAATAATCGGTTTCGTCCTTCCTGCCGTAGAAGGAATCTTCTGAGGTTTTAAAGATGAAGAGTACTTGGCTATGCGGCACTCCACAGGCGTTTCTCACGGCCAGCCACTTGCTCCTGTAATGATCGTCTCCAGCGGGAAGATAGGGATCCGTTTGGCGGCTTTCAGCATCGGGGCTTTCTTTACAAGGGATTGAGAGCAGCAGTGGTGTTCGCACTATACGGTTTTATATATTGCCCGCCTTGGGATCCGAGAATTACATTTGCTGCCATGGACTCCCTGTGGAAGCGCGCCAGCTTGCCTCAAGCCCATACTGTATCTAGCTGTCGAGGCCTTCCTGAGATGAGATCGACCCTCTGCTGTGCCGAGGAACCTGGAAAGGAATTTAAGTAATGTATTTCTGAAACTTTGCTTTGCTTTTTAAGCGGGGTTTTTGATGTTTTGATCGGTAGTATCGGCGACTCGTCTTGTTTTGGTATTCTCGGGACTAGCCTTGTTGATAGGATAAAGCGAGGCAGGAAATAGTATACCAGTATCGGAATCGAGGAATATGGCAGTAGGTAAGTCGGAGGGCAAAGTGGATGTGTACAATATAGGCAATTCCTGGAGGGGCGTGTGGGTAATTCTCGCGCGGGAGTATTTCTTGATAGATAGTACTAGGGGCAGCACGCGTAGGCGGCTCCAGAGCAGCGTATCGAAGGTTTTTAGTTGTTAAAAGAGAGTCTAACCCGGTCGCAATATGTAAGGCATTCTAAATTAAGTTGAGTATGTCGAGAGGTAGGTTTAGAAGTGGTGGTCCTCTGGGAGTAAGCCGACAAGGGTTATTCAAAATATAAGGGATAAGGTGAGAAGCTTCGCGGAGGTACCAAGGATCAATAAAGTCCATTTCGTGGAGAGTAAGGTCGGTTATCCGGTCAATGATTATGGTCGGAAAGTATTGTAGGTTAACCTTGTGTTTTGTGGGAAATGGTTTAGGGGGTTTGTAACGAAGGGTATCTAGGTAATTTGGAATCATCTCGGGGTACTTGGGTTTGAAGTCATTTGACTTTCCGGATCCG
Source organism: Arthrobotrys conoides (assembly GCA_036971725.1). Taxonomy (NCBI): domain Eukaryota; kingdom Fungi; phylum Ascomycota; class Orbiliomycetes; order Orbiliales; family Orbiliaceae; genus Arthrobotrys; species Arthrobotrys conoides. Next base: position 1,957,330 of record JAVHJM010000008.1, read on the forward strand.
AGTATCATTTCCCTCTCAATTTCGATTGCAAATGGTAGCCGGAATCTGAATATTTGAGTTTTGCTACCAGTATGCTATAATATCGGTTCGAATATCTCAACCATCGTGAGCTTTACGATCTTGGAGGTATAGCTAGGCTGTCCGTCCGCAGCTAAGTTTCGGTACAGTCTTTTCGGTTCGAGTATTGTTAAGCGAGCTGTATTATCTTCGAGCACTTGCAATGCTTCTCTTGGAGGTGTTTTTTGTTGTAATATTTATGATTGGGGAGGCAACAGCAGCGACGAATCATATCGTAGAAAGATAGTTCTGTAACTGATTCTAATTCGAGATTACCGCCAGGCCCAAATGCCGTAGAAGGCTCCCCTGGCATCTGGCGGTATCCTACTAGCACATCTTGGTACTAGGAAGATCGTCGCGCCCCCCCCCTTCATATGACGGTGGACCATTCAGCCAGTCACCAATTTCATAGTCACTGAAGAAGCGGTAAGCTCCTAACGAGGGGTTCCTCCGTTTGTAATTATCCGTGATCAGAGAAGAAGTGCACCGGTGGTGTTCGCACCAAATGGTTTTATAGACCGGTTCCCGTCGTGATTCTACACCCTGGCTTGAAGTATTGGAGTAGATGGGGCCATAAAAACTGCCATTAGGTCTTCAATATCCTTTGAAATGAGTGTCAAGCCGAGTGGATCTTGGAAAACCCTGGGTTGGGGCAGCTACGGCAAAATCTAGTGGATAGAGAGCTGTAGGAAAGAATATCCCAGTTCTATAACCTAGAAATAGGGCTGTGGCGTAGGTTGGAGAGCAAAGCTGCTTTAAACAATAAGAGCAATGTGGCAATTCTGTCGACCCAGGGTCTATACCTAGAGTGGGGAGTTAGACTATGTTTAATTGAGGGTATAAGGAGCAGCAGACGGCGTATCGGTGCTGGAAATAATCTTACAGCTAGTCATACCCTGACTAGATGGCCCAGATTCCCGTCGATCAAGGTCCATTATAAATCCTGACTGCTGCCTTTGAGCCTCCTGGAGGAATATTTGCATTGGTTCCATAGCGTCGGGATGATTATCTCATGATGATCTTGATCAATTATTGAATCTTCGCTGTTATAGATCTGAAAGGTGTTGATTATGTGATATTTTGATGTGGCTGACACTGTGGCGCAAACAGCGATGTCGGGGAATAACACTACCATACAAAAGGCGATAATCCTGGCCTTACAGACATGTAGACAGCTGAGCTCAGATATAAGGAGGAAGCCTGTATACTGCCTCTTCTTATACTTGTAAAGAGATCTTAGCTCAGGATCCAACTACTATCCATCACGAAGGTGATATTAGTCTCCGGGCGGGCTGCCACGTCGCGAAAGAGTTAGACATAATGCATCAAGCAGGATCTTGTATTCAGAGGATAGACACTTGTGAAAAGCCTGTGGCTGTGTATCGAAAGTTCAATGCCTCATGTATAACACGCGAACGGCTTACTCCATAGTAGCCCTCCATGGCATAACTTCGCGGCATGCCCATAAAATCTCGAGTGCCTCTTCGGCGATTCATTGGGGACAAACATACACTGATATCTTGTCTTGGAACCAGGCCTTTGGGCTGCGAAGGGGACAAAATGATATCGCCGCGAGATATTCGCAAAAGTTCGATTGGTTGGACCCGGCACGACGCGAAAAGGGTTACTCCCATTCGCCTGTTCTTGAGAATTTCAGGGTCCTCCTTGCTCCTCACGCGTAGCTTAGGATTCCTCGTCTCGTCTCGATGGCCGGGGACCAAACGGCTACCGAGTTAATTGTTGAGCGTTACTAATACCTCCACCAGCCTCTGTACTAACCAGTCCGGAGTACATTTCGGCGGCATGTAGGTAACATAACTAGCAGACGTTGAGGGCCAGCCAAAATCAAAAGAACTGTCGTCATAGGTTGTGAGTAGCGGAGAAAACAGAGCATCGACCTGCCATTTCAAAGGCGATTTCCCAGTTGATCATAGCCCCGCCGAATTGGTTGGATCCATGAAGTGCATTGGGGAAAGTCTGGTGGAGTTTGGTCTGGTCTGGTCCGTGCTGACATTTAGATATCCATCCAAGCTCCGTTGCCGCAGCTGAAAGCCAGTACTTACATATTTATGTAACTCCAGACATACAAGGATGTACTCAAGTAAGTACCTACACCGTATGAATGTATAAGATTAGTTAGAATCAATGGTGGTTTCGGGGCAGTGGTAGTGGTAGTGGGTGGTGGTTAAACAGGCATGTTCGGCCCCCCACCAACTTTTGAATTGATTAGGTTTGGTGAGCTCTACTTGACCTTTCCTTTGCTCTCTTACCACCACCACCTCCAGAACAACCTCTGAGAATATCGCCGATAGCTGCATTCCTTTATCCGCTACCAAAAGGAAAAAAAAACAGAAACTACCGTTCATTCTAGACAGTCACCCCAGCTGGTTCTATTTAAACTAGCCAATTGTCCCCTCAAAGGTATCGTTGACTTGTCCATCTTCATCCTTCTTCTACCAACCTTTTGTTCCAGTGGTTGGTGCTAGCTTTTGCAGAACCATCACCAACAACCATCATTCAAAGCAGCAAACTTTACCTCCAGAAAACACGTCGAAATGGCTCTCTCTAACGTCAAGACCACCTACGAGTGGACTTCCGCTCTTGATATCAATCATGTTCCCAAGAAGAACTTCCGAAGAACCTCAATCATCTGTACCATCGGTTAGTATGGTCCTTTGTTACGTACAGCGTTGCCATGGAGGGGTATTTGGCTGACAGCGGGGTTCTCACCTCCCAACATCTAACTAGGCCCCAAAACGAACTCCGTTGAGAAGATAAACACCTTGCGAAAATGTAGGCTTTCCAGATTTGTCTTCAATTAGTTTAATTGAGATGTCGATGCTCTATGTGGATATGGTTGGGTAATAGTGGGGGGGCATGGCGGGGCTAACCAGGATTCCCAAAACAGGTGGTCTGAATATCGTTCGCATGAACTTCTCTCACGGCTCTTACGAGGTATGGTCAATAAAAAGCTCCTCCTTGGTTCTAGGATCCCTTCTAACTTTCATCCTCATCATAATAGTACCACCAAAGCGTCGTTGACAATGCCAAGGAGGCTGAACGCCAACAATCAGGCCGCCCCCTGGCCGTCGCTCTTGATACCGTACGAATTCCCCCTACCCGATAAATCCACGATACAGTACAGGGCTAACCTTGCCTTAGAAAGGACCTGAGATCAGGACAGGAAACACTGTCGGTGATGCCGACATTCCAATTTCCGCTGGCGATCAGATCACTATCACCACCGATGAACAATATAAGACTGCCTCCGATAACAAGAACATGTAAGGCACGCCACTCTCAGATGTAAATTACACAAAAGGAAGCTAACAACCAATTCTTCAGGTTTGTCGATTACAAAAACATCACCAAGGTTATCGAGGAGGGTCGCATTGTTTATGTTGATGACGGTGTTCTCTCGTTTAAGGTCCTTAAGATCGTAGATGAGCAAAACATCCTCTGCGAATGCTTGAACAATGGCAAGATCTCTTCCAGAAAGGGTGTCAACCTCCCAGGTACCGATGTCGACCTTCCAGCTCTCTCTGAGAAGGATAAGGCCGATCTCCTATTCGGTGTCAAGAATGGCGTCGATATGATTTTTGCCAGCTTCATCCGCCGTGCCGATGATGTCCGTGCTATCCGAGAGGTCCTTGGCGAGGAAGGCAAGGAAATCCAAATCATCTCCAAGATCGAGAACCAACAGGGTGTCAACAACTTTGACGAGATTCTCAAGGAGACTGACGGTGTCATGGTCGCCCGTGGTGACCTCGGTATCGAAATCCCTCCAGCCCAAGTCTTCATGGCCCAAAAGATGATGATCGCCAAGTGCAACCTTGCCGGGAAGCCCGTTGTCTGCGCTACTCAGATGCTTGAGTCCATGACATACAATCCCCGCCCGACCCGTGCCGAAGTCTCGGATGTTGGAAATGCCGTTCTCGATGGTGCGGATTGCGTTATGCTTAGCGGTGAGACCGCCAAGGGAAATTATCCAGAAGCGGCTGTTACTATGATGCACGAGACTTGCTTGATCGCGGAAACCGCCATCAACTACGTTTCTCTGTTCAATGACCTTCGTAGCTTGACTGTCCGCCCAACTGAGACCAATGAAACTTGTGCCATTGCCGCTGTCAACGCCTCCTTGGAGCAACAAGCTGCCGCAATCGTCGTCCTTTCCACATCGTGAGTCTACAATCTTATCCTAATCGTTGTATCATAGTTGCTAACGATCATAATCTAGCGGTAACACTGCTCGTCTCCTCTCTAAATACCGCCCAACTTGCCCAATCCTCATGGTTACTCGCAATGCCGCTGCCGCCCGCCGTGCTCACCTGTACCGTGGCGTCTACCCATTCCAGTATCCCGAAGCCAAACCCGATTTTAGCGTTATTGTCTGGCAGGAGGATGTCGATAAGCGTTTGAAGTGGGGTATCGATGAAGGTGTCAAGTTGGGATTGTTTGCCAAGGGCGACGTTGTCATTGCCGTACAGGGATGGAAGGGTGGTTTGGGTCATACGAATACGTGAGTTTTCCCCACCATTTAGAACTATGTTCAAAAATGGTTACAGAACAGGTCGCTAACAACCCTTTTTCTTTTATCAATAGCCTTCGTATCGTCACCGCGTAAATTCAAACAAAGATCCTGCTGTTTTTTTTAACCTTTCTAATTGTTTTCTTTTACCATTGACGAAAATTCAAATACGAAAAGGTGGGGGATTATGGAGAGGGCAGAGAAACAGAACTTCTAACAAGCGAAAGCGTGCGAACCCACAGAATTGCTCTGCTTCCTGTTTTTAAATAACGCTCTAGGTCCTATATCACCTGTTCTTTCTTTGTTGCTTTCTTTTGATAAACTAAGCGGGGACTGAAAGGCCTGGGGTTATTGCTGTTCATCCGCTCTTTCTTTCTTTTTCATTCTTTTTTTTTTTTCGTGCCCAACGTGTCTATTCTTTGTAATGAAGGCTATAAGACCTTTAGAAATGGACAACCGGAATCAATTCGAATTCCAGATACTCATCCCAGCGCTAAGGAGATAAAATTAAACTAGTAGGAGACACGCAATAATCGCGAGTAGAGGTGGCAGAATCGCCAGGGGACCGGATATAATGTTCGGATAGTCGGCTCCACAAGCTAACACGGGAAGCAATAGCCTTGGCAGACAAGGCTCATTCTATCTGGCCATTTGGAGACATATAAAAAGAGCCTCGTCAGTGCGACTCTACGCCCTGCCGCTATTGTTTCACGTGCCAGCTGCAGTTTGCAACAATATTCGTTTTGGCGCAGTTGCACAAATCATCCTGGCAAAGGCGATATCAATCGCAAACAACGATATATTTTCAATGCTCAAAAATTCATGAACCCAAGTACCCTGCTCATGGGATGCTTGAGGTACATTTGGGTTTGTAGGTGTTGATATTAATAGTTTCGACGAAAAGCTTCGCTAGACCATGCATACCTTGAAGTTTGGAGGCTGAATTCGTGGATCTAGCAAACTGGATTGAATGAAAGCTGCATCGAGTTTCGGTTTAGAGGCCTTTGTCAGGATTCAAGGGTTGCAAGCAAGTTTTTCATACCTATTAGAACTGCAGTATCCATAAACAATGTGTAATTTGGCGCTTTCGATGAGGCTGCATATTTCAGCAAGAGGCTACGACCTTTCTGAATTAACAATAGCTATGCTCTCAACTCGATATCTCGATCCATGATCGATCGAAGAAGGCAAACTATAGCAGAGGTGCGCTATTCATGGAAGCAAGCCATTTGGTGTGTGACACAAAACCAGGGTACCGAATGCAATATCGCGGCATGGGGGCGTCTAGGACTGTTTGCTGGGAAGGCTTGGCGATCCTGCCGCTATTCTGATTCGCTGGGACCCTAAACTTGCATGCCAATGTTTGATTCGAGGGCCTTCGAGGTTCAAGCTTTGTTGGCTTGGTCTCGGTCAAGGCTAAATTGCTTTTCTAGGCCTATGGCCTTAGGGTCTGTCGTATCTTAACTTGTATTTGGGTAGTCTAAGTTTGGTCATCTAATTGACTCTCTCGGTTGAAATCTTCAAAGATCTAACTTTTTCTTTTCTTTCTAGCTATATATTATACTATCTAGACTTTTTGAGCTCATCTACACATTAGAATAACATGTAGAATTAGTTAACAATGAGTTCCGATTTAACATATCTTCGTATCATTGATTTTTAGAAGGCCTAGGATCTTGTTTATCACGTTTTTAACAATATACCTTATATAAGTAAATATATATATATTTATACCCATACTTCCCAGCAGATGTTTGGGGACTTTTTCTGAAGGGACAACGGACAGTTTTGACCAATTTCCGTAGTGTGCATGAGTCCAAATCAGGAAATACGCTAGATCTCTTGCCTTGTTACAAAATAGACCATCGTGCATACTAATATTCGCCAGGGGGTCGTGTATTAATAAATGCGCTTTCGAAGGCTGATAATACCGCACTAAAGAGCCTGATCGTAGCAGCTCTCGAGCTCTGCTAAGCCTGTAGGTGTCAGGAGCCGAGAGTCTCTGCAGCTTGCAGCAGACCTCTGCCATTTAATTTTCAATTAATTCATTCTGGGACCTTCTGTACGAAAGGTTGTTTTCTTGTTTTCATACATCTCTATTGTCTGCACCATTTGTAGGAGCATATATTATATGTTGACGCGCTGTTCTTTCCTTTGACTCTATTTTCTTAGTACTAGTCTAGACCTGATCAACCTACAGTTGAGCAGTCTGGCGACGAGACAAGATCAACCTGTTGGCCTTTATATGTAGTTTGCACTGCACTGCCCTCGGCCGAAGACACGCTTGAGGTAATTCTCCTACGGATCACTGTAAGTTCTGACCCCCCCTGATATCTGTAATATCAAATATTCTTCGCAACCTTTTTCTTTAGCATCGGATATAATAGTTTTATTCTGATAGTCTAAATATTTAAATGTGATTATTCTTGATTATTCTTGTACTCCGATTTCCTACCTATTTCAGCATTAACGAACGGATTTCTGACTTGAAAATAACTCACCAGAGCGCCCAAATATATTTATCTTAAGCCCTAATATATCAACTAAAGTTCGAATCCAAGAATAGGCGTAAAATAATTTTCGAGAATACCGAACCCCTCCCAGGTTAACGTTGACAAATCGTTTTCAGAGCTTTGGGTGGCACGTTACCAACGTATCCGGCCAACATCTATAATGGGCAATTACGAAAGTCGGCAGTGGAAAATATCTTTTGTCTTCCTGTGCGCAATAGCTACGGTTATAGTATCTGTCTCTTATGCATGGCAGGATAGGCTTGAGGATCAGAGTAGCCAGGAGCTTGAAAGCACTGACCGAACCCCCCTTTTACGGCCAGCTTACTTAAATCAAAGAGATAATATAAAACTATTCGACAGCCATCGGACGGCGAGGGAAAGGGTTTCTCGAGCCTTAGAGAGTAGATATATGGCTAGCGGGTATTCACGGGAGGGGATTACCACGGCCACGGCACTTGCTCCATCATCATCAAATACATCAAGTAACTCGCATACAACATCTGAGTTAATGGCTTCTACAACTACGGTTTCATCTACACATGCACAGTGCTCCATAACAAGTAGTCTCGGTGACCCCATAACAAGGGGTGTTTCAAAGACACAACCCAACACTTGGGGAAAACTCCGTCCTAACGTGCGGGTTGGTCATGGTTTCCAAAGGATGGAACTGATTTGGGTACGTAGACTTTGCGTTCGGTGTATAGAATGCAGTACTAGTAAAACCTCGAGAGATTGTTCGAAGGTAGTTCTTGCTTTGACTCCTCTATCATTGCCAAATTGATATGGGGCTCGCTTTATCTCCCAAACCGAATATTAATATCTGCTACCTCGTGAAGGCTCGCATTTTCATCGAACTTCAGTACTTGGAACAGTCGCTTACCATACTTAACTATGGGTGTACTTATAGGACGAAGCGCTAAGTCAATACTTCATCGAAGTCGCTGTTGGTATGTACCATAGACTGATAATAAGGTCGCGAATAAGTATGACTAACTCGCCAAACTATTTTTCGATAAATATATAAAGCGCTACCACAGTTTAAGAAGAAGATCATAACGAAGGCAGCATTAGTACTTAACAGTTGGCAAATTACCTTGGTCATGGAAGAAACAGAGGCTAAGCAAAGTAAAAGCCGTTGGTCCAACAAGAACAAAGTACCGGGTAAGGGATTAAATCTAGCAACGTGGTCTTTGCCCCGCCGCCAGATTTCTTGACTATGGCATGGTCCCGCCGTTCACTTATTTCGAATATTCCACGACCCTATAACTCTTTCCCTAACTCTCCTTGCTGCTTAGTTACAATTCTTTCCCTAACTCTCCTTGATGCTTAATTATAACGCTTCCCCTAACCCTTCTTGATACTTAAATCTAGGTGACCACCGCCGTATACAGCCTTCTACTTCAAAAGGAACACTTTCTACTCCTACAATTTCTGTGGATCCATCGGTTGATATATCTGCTATAGACCCTGAGACAGGGGCTAAGCCTAAGGTACTTATAAATCTATTCTGGGTCCCAGATCCGCACATTCCAATATTGAAAACGGTTACGATACCAAGCATATATGTTCAATAAATTAACCGCAGCAATGCTAGATGTCTGGCACTAGACATAACACGTCTGCTATCATCGATTTCGGATCGTTCGCGCTAGAGAACCGAAAGATTTCTGTTATCGAAAACCCCAAAGATACAAACACTAGTCAATATTCGTCCGTAGGGATAGGTTCACCAAATTCGACTTTTCTAACAACACTCAAAGCGGAAAATAAAACAAATACTCTATCTTACGGTTTGCATTTTGAGGCCCCGGTAAATAATCAGAAACGTTCTGGTTCAGTTATATTTGGCGGCGTTGATGTTGCAAAGTTCCGTATTTCGGACCTAAAAACATATCGGCTTGGACCTAATAACTTAATTGTCGAAGGGTTTAAGGAGGTAAGCTTTGTAAACGCTACTTCTATAAGCTCACCTGGCTTCTCAATGGTCCCAGTATCCCTCGACTTTGGTGATTCGTATGTATGACCTTAATATTGGCTGGAGGCTCTTATACCAAGATATGGCCTCCGATATACCTAGTCGCTAAGCATATGTAGGTTCTTACGTCTTTTCGCATACCAAGTTCGGGGAATTACCCAGTTCTTGAAGGAGAATGGATTTTCAATCGACGACACAGAAGGCAGCTTTTTTTTGGACAGCTTACCACCACCAGGCTCGGGACTGAATTTCTTGTTTGGTGCTGAGGATCATCTTAGTCTTGAGGAAAGGCTATACATATTCGTACCGTTTACGGATATTCTGGTTTACACTAGTTCTGGGCCTGCTGGTCATAAATATGAGCTGATGGTTAAAGATTCGTCGGAGATTATTTTGGGAAATCCATTTTTTAGGTAATGCATTCCCAAACCCGAAGCTTGATACCTTTGTCCTTTAAAAGGAAATTGTGACGTCAGTGAAACCACTGTGATACGTGACTTCATGACTCTTTCTATATCCATTAGTTTGGGGGAATCTTAGCGTCGAGGCTCTGTGGAGTCTATTCAAGCGTTCTCAGGGACAGAATTCAATGCAGTTAACATTAATGAGTTGGGCTGACTGAACTCTAGGGCAATTTATGCATTCCTAAATTATGAAAACGATATAACTGAATTCAGTTTCGCTCCGATTATACAAGGTGTAACAGAACAGCATGTACTCGAGGTGTTCGGATCTTTGGGGGACCCATCGGTCCTGCACGATAATATGGATACTGCCAATTTGCCAAAGCGCGAATTGACAGGCATCACGCGCACGGTAACGTCAACACACACAGAGACTATATCTCTAGCTCCAGCGACGGCGACGGCAACGATGACGATGACGCCTGGGGAAAATTCTCAGCTGGCCATAAGCAATGCGCTCGCAGTTGTCTTCGGCGGACTTTGGATAGGTACAAGTGCTTTTCTTTTGTTAGTTCTATTGCGGTACCGACGACTTCGAAAACAAGATTCTTTGATGGCTTCATTTCAACGACCATCACGAAGAAGATCTCGTCGTACCCAGAATCCTATATCAGAATTCTTTCTTCCGGGCTCCCATAGACGCGGATGGCAAGCTAGCGACCGTGTACGGGATTCCGATGGCAATTCCATATAATCGATCGCGGTCGTGAGTCACCGGGGTCTTCAAGTTGGATTAAGGCCCAAGACCTCGAGTATGTTGCTAAGCGGCAGCTGCTACAATGTTTTAGTAAGGACAATATGCTTGTTTTTCGATGTAGTATGATTATTTACAAGGCTGTTCATGCTTTTTTTAAAGTCGGTGGAGTTTGCTTTTATGTTTCATGTCTGGAGCTCAGTTTCTCTTCTGATCAACATGTCTCAGATATCAATTATCATGTATTACATTATTACCTATTTGCTTTGGATGGTTTGCTTATATTATCGCGGAATCGAATCCTCATATGACCATTCATGAGCCCCTGCTTCTTTTGGGATCTGTCAACCCTGATGTTTCTTGGTTTGCCTTTCTTGGTTTGTCTTCCATCGAATCAATATTATTGGCCTCGAATCCAGCCGCTGAAGGCGAGGGCAGGGCAATACTTCTCATAGAATATCTTCCCCTCAGGCGATCTTGCAATATACACTTATCAAATTTTTCTTGTGCATGCCTTGCCCTGGAAGGTTAATATTAGAAACGATACATTGATGTGCAAGTTGAAGGATCTTGAGGTTATTCCAGCATATCGTCACAAATTACATGCAAACGTAAGAAGCAATTACTATCCTACTTTCCTAAATTATTGCATTTCGTGTTACATATATCAGCCCTCCAAGATAATTTGGCTTCATAAATCCAGAGAGTGCAACTTTGCAACTTTGCAAATTTGATCGCATTTCATCATGTGGGGTCGATTGTTCCTAGTTTTCTAACGTCGATGTGTGTAACTTCTACGATTCAGGCGGTACTGGTTTCGAGATTGAGATCGAGAAGGTCCGTTTCCGGAGCATGGTATCCCTTGCTGTCTCATCGAGTACCGAGTTGGCGCCATCACATTTAATATTTTGAAAGTTTCGATTTCCTCAATGGCAAGATATTTTGGATCGTAGAAATAACTACCGTGTCAAGGCAAACTCGAAGAAGTTATGTTGTGTGTATATTGTGTTTCGGTCAAGCCTCTTTGCGATATAATTGCCGTCTGTACGCGTTATATGTACATGTACATTGTGAGAACCAAATGAAGCCCAAGGCAAATCTTTTTCGTAGGTGGCTATGTGGCGCTTCTAGGCCAACGGGGTAAGGAAGCCTACTATCAAGCTTTTATTACATACAGAAAGAATGTGATATTTTTTAATGTATTCCGAGTTAGCGCTTAGTGGTCTCACGAGGGGCAATGATTCCTTGATGCAGTCCGTATTTGAGCCGGCCTCGCGCGTACCAATTCAGTAAGAGCAAACTTAGATCGGCCAGTGCGCGGTTAGTTCACTAGTTGCGTATAATTACTACTAAGCAGCTGATATCATTCTAACATAAATTAAATCCCTATGTTCTCCATACCACATTCCCTTATTTTTCGTCGTTCAGAGTATTGATATAATCACAATTCTATTGATACTGTCAATCATCGACTAACTTGATTAGCAAGTCAACATATTTTGGCCCTCAACAGACCTAGAAGCTGAATTTGCGACGATAAAAGCCACGGGTTAAAAGTTAGGATTTGGCTGAGTCTAAGCTAGAGTGGTTTATCGCCGCTTTCAGAGCGTAACGGTAATCGAATGAACAAACATTGATCAAATATATATTAAGGGTATTCATCGTCTATATCTTGATATTTATTCGACCAATCTCGGAATAAACGCCGTTGTTGGCGCTGCCGGCATATTCGCTGAAAAGTCATATCTGAAACCAAAAACCAGGCGACTATGGCAAGAATGGCATTTCGTAGCTCGGACATTTCATGGGTATGTTTACGTCAACTTTAGTATTAAATAATTAGTGCTTCTTCACGTTATTTTCTAATAAAATTGTTCTAGGATCCTGACACTAACCGTTATTATGTCCTCGCTAACGTCGGTAAGTTCCCAAAAAAATAAGGTCATTATCTCTAGAAAGTAATTTCACCTCAATATTTATTACTTTTCTAAATTTTGTGGGCAAATATAGCTAATAGGATTTCTGAATCCCACTAGGTAAATCGAATGTCAAACTATCTCTAAGTCAGGACGCTATAACATGGCTTCCGGGCTCGAAGAAGAATGATTCTATCAGCAAGGTATGATTTGCATCCCATGAATTAGTTGCCAGCTGAGGTTCCAATCCTCGGGTGTATCACAACAATGCTGCTACATCAAATCAAGTAGCGGAATTGTTCTGGTAAAAACCTAACAAGCTCTGGCGTTGAAAACCTGTAGGCCTAAGAGTTTGGAAATGCAAAAGATAGAAAGACTGACTCAAAGTCTAGGGAGACTTTTATTTGGACCAAATCCATTTAAAGAACTTTGGTTTTATGCAAAGAAGGCCGGAATCATTCAATAGCTCATATACTTTGGGTCTAGGCTATCGTGGAGAAAACGAGAAACCCGAGTCCTTTCTGAGAACGCTGGAAGTTCAAAGTATCGTGAAAACTCCAAATCTTGGAATATACTTTCGCACATTCATGAAAGGGTTGAATTCGGCGGCAGTTCCAGGAGCTGGGGGATCACTAGTCTTTGGTGGAATTGATGTAGCGAAGTTCAACGTATCGTTACTCAAGACTTATAAGTCTCCGGGGATTTTGAATGGGAAATACGGGCTACAACTTCGGAAAATAGAATTCGTTCATGGAAATAGTACATCAACCTTGGACTATGGTAATAAACAGCAAATGGCATATCTAAATTGCAGCGATCCGTAAGTAACGCTATAACTCATGACAATAACTATTTAGCACACCTAAGTTCAGGAGAAGCAACCGTTGTCGGTAATTGCCATAGGCTTAAGGTCTTTAACTACAGCTACCGAAAGGGCTACCATGAATAGACAGTCAAATATTCCTTTTGCCGAAGACGCAAGCTTTCCCAAGATGTCTACTTACTTCGTAAATTCAATTTACAGACACATTTCATTGCCACGGGAGCTCTTACAAGGGCTGGAGTGGAGCAAAAGCTTCCGTCTCAATTCCCTCGACCTAAATGCTCATTTCTCATTTACGTTCAATAAGTCTTTGACCATTATAGTCCCCTTACAAGATCTCGAATACTCAATCGATGGGCAGGATAAAAAGTCTCGATCATTCCTTAAAATTTCCAAAAAACCGGCAGAATATATCCTTGGAGCCCCATTCTTTCGGTACGGAAGTACAAACCTGGAGCCCATTTCCTATTTCTTATTGTAGAATGACCTCCGCTCAGCCACAAAATTATGGAATCTATCTTAAAACATTTTCTAACTAAATATATCATACTCTAGAGCTGCGTATATATTTCTCGACCATCAAAAGAAGCAACTCAAGATCGCACCTACGATACGGAAGGAAGGTGCAACGCTAGTCCCGTTCGCAGGTACCGAACAGCGAATACTCGAAGACATTCACTTCAAAGATGCACCGCCTAAACGTGTTCAACCTGTACCGCACATGATTGGACAGCATCTAGCAACCCCCATGGCCGATACAGTAATAGATACACCTAATTCATACGACTCAGCTAAGGCAGACAATATTACCACCATCGTAATCGCAGCGACTATCCCAGGAAGCTTGCTTTTAATCGTGCTGGGGTTCATTATTTGGCTTTTATTTCGAAAACGGCAACAAAGATCACGTTCCCAGGACCAGGTTCCAGAAATTCGGGGCTCGTGGAGCGACTTCTTCAATAGAAAGCATTCGGTATTGACCTTAGGTTCTATAAGCGACAATACTCTCATTAATCGGAGCACTACCGGACCGAGCGGTCAAATGTCCACGATATCGTTTGAATTTGGTTTAGATTCAGAGCGATCGTCGAGTTCGAGCGCTATAATGGGGTGGATTTAGTCTCAGACCAAGGTGTATGATGGCCTTTCCCCCTTGGTTAGGGTCGGTAGCGGAGGACCAAAAGTCTGTTTTACGAGACAAGGAACAACCTATATGACATTATCGTTGTCACGGATATTATTATGTGCGACAAAGTTCCATTATTATATCATTAACTAGTAGCTAGCAATACATGTCTCAATTATTGATTTTTACCCCAGTAAAATAAATGAACCTAACATTGTCACCGCAATGGTTTCCGTACTTTAAGTTCCAGGACTAGATTAAGGGAAACCTCTAGTCTCGTTCCCACATGTCAACTGTCTACAATTCTGGAAACCCCTGTAATATATAGGTCCCGGGGACTAGTCTGAGATTATGCAAACTATTTTCAGGCTTCCCGGCCCAAACAGTAGAATGACAGATGCACGGAGCTTCCCGGAAGATAGGTGTGGCTTTAATTAAATCATGTATACCCAGCCGCATTTAATATTCTTAGCCAGTATGAGTTTAAATCCAGAGCTGCCAATACATAAAGTACTGTGGGCCTCACTCAGGTTAAATTCTATGTGGCAGTCAAAACACTCTCGGAGGGAAACATTTTTTTGGCCTTTTTATAATACAAATTCAAACATAACTAAGAGAAAACGATGGACAAGATCAAAAAGACAATATAGAAACAACTTGTGGGAAATAACAATCTATAACTAATCTACTCTAACAATCTATGTTGCAACCAACCTGTTCAATTAAGAACCAACGCCAGGCTGTGAGAGCTTGTATATACTACCGGTAGAGGAAGCGATTTCGAAAGGAAGCGAGCTCAGTAAAAAATGGCATCTGAGAAATATGAAATCTAGCTATTCTCTGGGTAGTCGCACGATAATCGTGAAAGGTCTAGTCTCGTCGTGCAAGTCTTCGAAGGCCGACCTTGTTAAGGCCCCAGTCGAGGAACTGTGCAACAGGATGAGGTCCGAATCCAGGAACACTTTGCAAGTTATTGAAGGTGTTGGCAATTGGCTGTGGAACATATTGGTTGACCATGTCTTGTCCCCATTGCTGAAGACCAGATCCAATATTGCTGTGGAACTGATTCTCAGGTGAAACTTGGTACTGGGGGTTTGCGACAGGGGCCGAGCTGACAATGGCGGTGGCAGAGAGGAAGGAAATGATGATGGTAGTAGCCTTCATTTTGTGGATTAGGTGATGGTTGTTAAAATTGTTTGTTTGTTATTTAGGGTATTATAAAGCTGTAACTGATCGTGGGTGATTCTTTAGATCTCGTCGAGGTAGGTAGAGAAAGTTTTCTGAATCGAAGGTTGAGATGATGAAAATGTAGTATAAAAAGTTTTTGTAATTTTATTGAAGAAGTAGGGGTTGAAAAGTGACCAGCACTGTGCTCAAAACCTGCCAGAGGTGAGAAGAGAAGAGAAGACTGAAGATTGGGTTGATTGCTTGATTGATCGATTGATGATGATAAAAAAAGTTGGATTTGACAGGAAATCATCGATGCTTATATACAATTCGAGCACACACTTTGAAGTTTAATTAACTTACATGCATCTTTACCATCATAGTTGGAGTTCTGGGTACTACGTGCAAGAATCCTATGGACAGACTCGTGAAGCTTCAGCTCGTTACCTAAGTCTCTACAACCTCTTCTAGAAGATTTAGCTATGAGCTTCGTTAGAGCCGCCAGCGCTATAGCTAGAACATTACATCATTAAACTCGTATCAGTCGGACCCTATGATTCAAGATCTAATTTTGGAATCACAATCTAAGGATTCTATGTTCTGAGCAGCTTAGTTCTCGAGATACTAAGGAGAAGGTTTAGATTCAGAACATCCGAGAATCCTTGGCGGATCAATTGTTCGGGACCGGTCGACCGGATTAGAAGAGTATAGTGTGGGATAGTCTGGGGTCGCCCACCTATGCCTTGGAGTGTGGGATTTCTCCCAGAACAACACTTTTGGCTAGGATTCTCGAAAGGAAAATGCCACACAGATCACTGCCTAATGCAGCATAGCGTAGGAATCTTGTGTAGCTTACCGAATCGGTTTAAGCCTATTTAGGCAAGTCTTCCATTCGGATAGACGGCTTTCGAGAATACTTTGGTGACTGGAACGTCTCAAACCGTCGTTCTAGCGAGTGTTCGTTGCGCTTGGCTGACGAATGTCCGAATGCGAAAACCCCATTCTCAGTTTCGCGATGTTTAGAAATGACAGCTTTGTATTTATGCATAATGAACTTAGCTTAGGATACACACAATATAGTGCTTCAGCTCGCTAGCTTAGTTGAGCTTCGAATTCTATTGATCAATTGTAGTTGTGAGATTCGTTGTAAATTTTTCTAGCGAGAACTGACGTCGCGACACCCCGGGACTAAATCAGGTATAGCTGCTGATTACCCGAGGCCGCGAGGGGGTTATATCTGACGTGTAGTAGTATATATGCTCTAGCCTGCCAGTTATTTAAGGCTAAGGATTCGGCAAGAAAGTTTAGACAGATCGTGATCGTGATCAGCTACCCCATGCCCCAGGATTCAATTCATTAGTATAATATAGATTCATAGCCATATCTGCATGCAGAGCTATTCAGCATCTTCGATTAGGATTCTTTTGTATACCCGTAAGACAGAGTGATACAGCTTCGAATTCACATTCCCTAGTCCTTCGTCAATATGCACGCCAGAAAGACGCCACAGCTATATAGGACGTGCATTCATGATATTTATTGTGCGAGCTGAAATAGGCCGGCTAAAAGGACTTATGGATATACTGATGCTATAATCTCTGACCTATTTTAGGTTTTATCAGGTCTAAAAGTGTCTGAAACCTCAACATGAGGAATTGTGGTATCAGTTCATGTGCTGATACCTCGATACCGAAACTTCGAAATCAATCACAAAAATAGTTCCTGTGCTTACACTGTATCCATATTTGTACTGACGAGATACGAGGAACGAGGATTACAATATCGATCTAAATATTTCAGAGCTGCCGCTCATATATGGTCAATAATGTTAAAATTGGGGTGCTTGATCCACTGAGAGTATTTAGTGTAGAACTATGGCTTGTGAATCCGGCATATATATATTCTATTCCTATAGCTAGGAATATGAATTATAGGGTTCAAATTTTAAGACACCATCTCCCACCGGATCTTCCAAATTAGCCTTGGAAGAATGGCCTTGATACCAAAGCTGAAATTTAATTTTAAGGCTGCAAATTATAAGGCCAAGAATGATCCTGATACGAGTTCCAATACGGAGTTACATTAGAACACCCCTAGACACTCATCACACTACTCCATGGCATTTATTGTCCAATCAATATACTAGCAATCCCGGTGCTCCCTGTGTCACAATATATCATGCTCCATCCTAAGTCTAACTAAGCTACGGCCTTCTACGTATTCCTACTAACACCTGTTAGAATTTCTAAGAATACTATATTTAGATTTTTCTATTAATATCGATATCTCCAGCATCAAATTAATGCGAAAATCTCTTACAAAAGTAGGCTATAGCCTTGTAATTGTGAGATTAACGTTAATGTCAAGGTGTCGGTCGTATCTAAGTACCCAGGTCCGTCCTTAGTATATGTTGCAATGTCGGTGCTTTCACGATGAGCTGCTAAGTAATTGTTCGAACGTGTGTCTAGGAAGAATCAGATTGGCACATCCTATAAACTTTAGATCCGGAAGAAATTCGAAATAAAAAATATTTTTATTTTTATTATCAAGCCGCGGCTCCGACGTACTCTAGGAATTTTGTTAGGGGTGTCGAGAGAGCTTCTTCCCAGCAATGTGGCTGAGTCTTGGCGCTAAGCCACAGACTTGTGGCTGATTCGCCAAAATTTCTGCGGCTTCAAATCCACAACTTGAAGACCTCAACGACCTCAAGAACAAACCGGTGGACGGGTCTAAATGCCGACAATGGACTCCGTATGATGTAAGTACATCTAACTTCACAATCTATCGATAGAATCTATACTAATTGGTACTTCATAGACCTCATTATCTACTCATCTACCGTCCACCTTGATTCAAGTCCCACAAGCTCTCGCGAGCAAATCAATCAACCACCCCACCATACCCCCCCCCAGACACGACCGCCACCATGTCCCTCGTAAACCTCGCCCACGTCTGTTCGCACCTCCAAAACGCTGCTCGCGCGCGCCTAGGCATAACTTCAATTCCATACTCAAAACTACACCTAGCCCTCTCCGTGGGTCTCCTAAAAGAGGGCTTCATCTCATCCATCACCACCGGCTCCCCGTCCAACCCAGACGCGGACTTCACTCCTCCCACACAGACCACAATCAGCACAAAACGGTTATGGTTAGGTTTAAAATATTACGAAAATGAACCGGTTATGAGTAAACTTACGCTAGTAAGTAAACCGAAACAAAGGATTTGGTTGGGGTATGAAGCCTTGAAACAGATTGGACTGGGGAAGGATGCTGGGTATGTTAAAGGGGCGGAGATGGGGGAGTGCATCTTTGTTAGTACAGATAGAGGGGTTATGGAACTTAGAGAGGCGGTTAGGAAGATGACCGGGGGGCAGGTTCTTTGTAGGGTTCGTTGATTGGGCGGGTTGACGTCTAAGCCGAGGGGACGCTTTTCAGGCTTACTTTTCGTGTATATATTGGCATGATGGATCCATCATGTGTGTACCATATAATCCCGTTCCGAATGGAACTATCCGACGTTCTGGAGTACTATCTACTGCAGGAACTAGTGTCTTGAGATAATAGGTTAGAGTGGTGAAAAGGACTGTCCAACCATGCTTGAATTTCATATATACTCGAACTGAAATCTATCTAAACGACACAATCAACGGGAAAAAATGCATGATCGAACGCCATAATTCCTGGTTGATGGGATAGCATGTCCCATAACCGCCACTGACACCTGTATTATCTTCACCGGGTGTACATCGGACCTTGTGAGGAGCGGTGTATAACCCAATCCTGTCGATATGACTGAGCAGAGTAGATTCAACCCCTTAACAATTTCCGATAACCTTCTCTTATACCCAGGTAATATGTAAACCAAATGAGACCGATAGCAAATTAAACCACAAGATACGACCCCTCCAAAGAAGCACTTAAAGTCACTTTAAAACCCTATTGCCTCGTCCACAGCATCAGCACTGATATTGCCGAATACTATATCACACGTTCACATCCGCACCATGGGAGATTGTTTTGGCTGTTAACCGGTGGACCTTATCCCCCAGCTTTGAGAATCAAGGAAAGAAGTATGTGTATACATAGAAGTGGTGAGATCGGCTGGTAAAGGATACCCCCATCGGGGCGGGTATCCAAAAAAGAGGATTAAGAACGAGAGGAAAAGGCAGAAGACATACTCTTCCTCTCAAAGTATGCAGATGTACCCATGACCGCGATGCTCTGGTCCATCACCCACTCGCCGATGTCTAGGTACTTGTTGACCATGCCGCGCATGTCCTTGGATTCGATCTTCTCGGTCTTAAAGCTGTTCGATTTCATAACCAGTTAGTATCCCGTTTGAAAGAAGTCATGACTAGCCCGCTACCGAAACGGAAAGTATGGAGGTATCGCCGGGTACGCATGCACTGTATACGGATGGAGCGGACGTACGATAAGCCGGTTGACCGTTTCACACCGGCGAGGAATGCGGAGACTATTCGATATCAGCATAACTCCCATACCCACAAAAAATAGTAGACAAAGCCTACCGATAACAGCGTCAACGCTCAAGTGAATGATCTTTCCTAGCTATTTGATCCCACCCGAAGAGGTGATTCGTCAGCTCTGCGTTCCCTCAAATTGGCAATCGGGAGTTTGTAGCCGTACCAGACCCATTTTTGAAACGAGTAACGACAGTGAACTTGGATATAGTGAGCCTTGATGATCAAGAGCGGTTTGCGATAGTTGAAGTTCTTTCCTAGAGGGTTTTAAACAGCAGGGTGGCGAGGTCTGAATGAAGGCGAGGTGAACTGTCAGGAAGATGAATCTGGGGAACTCTGAAGGCGATTGGGCCGCTGTACATCCGGCGGCAACACACGTGGAGCTCCACCACAGTTAAAGCTAAGCAGTTCGAGTTCGCGACTCCGAAACGTACTTAAGTAGCTTCATGATGGGTTCACGATATTGATCGTGGGGATACACAGGTACGATTTCAACAAAATAAAATATTGGTTCATAGGATATTAATAGCTGACATGAAACTATAGCTAGGCTACTTCTTTATCTATATACGGGATTGAAGAGGACCTTGGAACCGCGACAATGGCCCAGATATCGGTGACCTCCCTCCTGGTCCTCTCCTCCCTCCTCCGCCTCGTCTTCCTCCTATATGGCCTCTATCAAGACGCCACTTCCGTTTTTAAATACACCGACATCGACTATCTTGTCTTCACCGACGCTGCCCGTTATGTTGCCAATTTCTCGTCCCCTTATCTTCGGGCAACGTATCGTTACACCCCATTGCTGTCATGGCTCCTGCTCCCAACCACATTCAACCCTCAATACTTTTGGTTTTCGTTCGGAAAACTCCTTTTCGCAGCTGGTGATATCCTAGCGGGATACTTGATTATCCAGGTTTTACAGATCTACGGGTTCACAGCCACTCGAGCTATGAAATACGCCTCATTGTGGCTGCTAAATCCCATGGTGGCCACAATCAGCACTCGTGGAAGCTCAGAAGGATTGTTAGGCGTGATAGTTATCGCCTTGCTGTGGTCTGTTGAGAAACGTCGGGTGGTGCTTAGTGGTGCTATACTCGGATTTGCGGTACACTTCAAGATATACCCGTTTATATATGCTCCTTCCATACTCTTATGGATGCAACCACCCAATCAACCGGATTTGATATCCAAAATCAAAGGGTTTATGACGAAGGATCGGTTTGTATTTTCCATAACTGCTCTTGCAAGCTTTATGGGCCTCAATATTGCGATGTATACCATCTACGGTCATCCTTTCATCGTCCATACCTTCCTCCATCACCTTACTCGTCTCGACCACCGCCATAACTTTTCACCTTATAATACGCTTTTGTATCTCAAATCTTCACCATTCACGCCGGATCCACTGTACCCAGCAGTCACGCTTTCGGACCTAACAATAGAACGTCTAGCATTCCTCCCTCAGCTCCTAATTTCCTCTATCCTCCTCCCACTATATGCACAAAATGACCTACCATCGACAATGTTTGCGCAAACCTTTGCGTTTGTGACGTTTAACAAAGTGGTTACGAGTCAGTACTTCATGTGGTATTTGGTCTTGTTGCCGTTTTACTTGGGGAGGAGTAGATTTATGAAGAAACCAGTGATCGGGGTGGTGGCGTTGGTCGCCTGGGTGCTTACGCAGGGACTGTGGCTAGGACAGGCCTATCAACTGGAGTTTGAAGGTGAAAATACATTTTGGCCTGGGTTGTGGAGTGCAGCGGCGGCATTCTTTTTACTGAATTGTTGGATTTTGGGGGTTGTGGTGGGGGATATCGGGAGGTCGAGGAGTGTAGAAGGTAGTATCCCGAGGAAAGAGGCGATACTAAGATGAGATTTAGAGGTATATTTACATATCACCTAGAGCCTTAAAGAGGTTCAAGAGCAAATATATTGTTGTTAAGATCTCAAAGTGAGGGGTCCTCACTCGTCTCGTGCTCGGACTCGCAGCTAGTTTTCCCTTTGGAAGAATGCCGGGAACATGTTGAGATAGTCTCCAGATGTTCCTCGCTTTCATCAAGCTGCAATTCATAACTAAGGTCTTTAATGCCTTTAAGCAACGTAGGGTGAAGTTCCAGGACGTGCTCGAGTTCCTCTACCCCCATAATAATCTCGAGCATCTCTCTCGCCTCCGAATATCTTTCTTGTCCCAACAAGGCACAGCCGAGCGCATGGATTGAATATAAGGTTCGGGGATCCGCTGTTCCAACTAGCTTCTTCTGGCTTTCCATCGTACTTCTAAGCAACGGTTCTGCTTCTAAATATCTTTCTTGGCGAGATAACCCGAGTGCGAGGCCATAGACACTGTGAAGGGTTCCCAAATCCTCGTGTCCAAGATATTTTTGGCGCCTTTCTACCGCAATTCGAAACATCTCTTCCGCTTTAAGACCCTGTCCCTCGTCCAAAAACACAAGCCCAAGATTGTGTGTAAAGTCAATTCTAGATCCGTCCAAAGGCACTTGATCGCTTGCTTTCTTCCCTGACCTTGCCGCACGCTTATATGTTTCTTCTGCCTCTAAGTACTTTTCTTGCCAGAATAATGTATCGCCGAGAAGAAAGATACTATCAACTGTATGGGGATGTTCGTGTCCGAGGAGTTTCTGTCGCCCCTCCATTGCTCCTCGGAACATCTCCTCCGCTCGTAAATCCTCACGAAGACTAAAGAACGAAAGTCCAAGGTTATTCATAATGAGGAATAATAGACGAGAATGTTCATTTCCAAGAAGTTGTGATCCGCGTGTTTCTACTTCTTGTCAGTATCTGTTTCCCAATTTCCCGTTGTTATTTAGCCGGGTAGTTGAACGATGTCAAATAGGATGGATATTGGTAGATTTTAAGGGTATCACTTACCTTGGTATTGTTCCGACTCCTTCAAAGCCTCTGTATAAGCGGCTACGGAGTCTTTCTGCCTGTCTAGCGCAGACAGAGCGCAACCTATATAATTTAATACACGCATCTTCAGAAGCCCGTTTACATGTCCTTCCTTTGATAGCGCAATTCTGAAAACCTGGACTGCTTGGTCAAACTTATTGAGATTATAATAAAAGTTTCCGATAACGATGAGTACCGGGGCCGGTATTTTTTCAGCCATCCCTAATATAGCCTCGAAGAGTAACTTAAGGGGGTCACAGATAACCTTGACTTGACTTAGGTGTGTCCGTAACTTTAAGAATAGATCTAGTTTGGAAGACATAGACGCTACCCCATTACGGTTGATCAGATTCATAATTTGCGAGACTGCAGCTGCAGAGGCTTCGGCCGGGGTTGTATTGTTTCTAGGCGCGATTTCGAGGTTGACATCTCCGCTGTTTTTATCTTCGCTTTGCATGCTGTTCCATATGTGATCGTATATGAGCTGTAACCTCTCAATCTGTATGTTCGTTTTCTCAGAGTCTTGTATACGCCGGTTAAGATCTCGTTCAAAAGCGGTCTTGAGTCTACGCTCATATGACCCAGCATTAGCGCCACTTTCCTCTAGCCAGAGCCCCAGAACCTCAATATCGTCCAAAATATGAGCAGATGAATAACTACTCTCCACTAGTAGCATTGATAAGTATTCCACCCAAGCGATGAACTTCTGGGATTCAACAAAGATATCAAACTTTGCAGATAGTTCTGGGCGAATAGAATTCCCGGATCGTATTGAGTGAAAAATAGCGTTCTGGGAAGAATATTCCAAGAATGGGGAAGTGCTTTGGCGGTCTGATGCCTCGCCCGGCTCGTATACTGGATACTCGTAATCGCCATTGCTCAAATAGTCGATGCAGATGGAAGCCAAAGATAGGTGCATATTTTCAACGTCTACTCTGAATGTTGCTTCGATCTTTTGATCGTCATCACAGAGCCACTCTCCCTTCGGCCTAGTCAAGAATTCCTGGACGGAGAAGTGGATGAGCTGGACACGCCCGTTTGTGACACTGACCAAGTCACCGCAGGCCTCCAAGATCCTTTGCTCCGGTTTACGAAGCAATCTATCCTTTATTGGAGAATCGGATTTTGTATCGAGAGCAATGAAGTAGCGCAGTTCCTCAAGAGTCATATTACGAGCTGAGGCGATAGTAACCGCTAGGACCTTTCTTGCGAGAGCCAGTTGCGAGTTATCTAGGTTCGCCCACAGCTTCTTGAAGTGTTCTCGATATAGTTTTTCCATCCCCTTTGGCAGATTCTTTAACCTGGCGTCGAGGTCTTCTTTTGTCTCGTATTTTCGAAGCCCAACAATCATCAGCTTTACCCACAGGAACATTCCACCTGATTCCTTAATCAGCACTTCGGAGATTCGCTCCCGCTGTCCTTCGTCCTCGAAGTCGGATGAAGCGTTTAACTCATGATTTGTGAAGATTTTAATGTCTGTCTGAATTAAGTTGAAATCCATCTCAATCTTGAGAGAAGGGAGGGACACGGTCTTAAGAACACGTTCCCGGCCGAGCAAAACTATACGAAAGTTTTCTAGTTCCACCATCTGGGAAACGTATTCCAACAAACGAGAATCCGGATCGTTGCATTCGTCCACACATTCATCCACGCCATCGATGATGCAGTATACTGTTGTATTCAGAAGCCCAGAGATCTCTAATAGGTTTTCGAAGAGGTCTGGAACCTCTAAAGAGATCTTGTTTTCAAGCTGTTGAACAACCTCATCCTCTTTTTCGTCCGAAACCTTCCCCAGTAATTGAAAAAGAAGGGTGCGAATCAAAGAATCTAGAGATCTTCGGTCGTTCCGTGTACCGGAGAAAGAAAAGAACAAAACGTGCGATTGTTCTTTCGATTTTTCGAAGCGCTCGCGGATAGATCTCGCAAGAACAGATTTTCCGCAGCCGCTGACCCCCTGTATACAAAGGAGTCGCTCCGGACTTGGAGACAGCTGAATCCACTTTTGAAAAACTGTGTGACTCCAAATCCATTCACAGGTTCCAGCTACGTGAGGTGTACCCGAAAAATCTTTGGTTGCTTTCAATAGCTGTGAGGAACGGATTCTAATCTGGCTTCTTTGCATTTTTCCGATAGTCTCTACATGAATGCGCATAGTTAACGTTAGTAATGAGCCAAAAAAGTCCCACAAACCAAACGAAAGAATACAAGGGTAAAGCTCTTACCATTCCGTCTATTTTCGGATTTAGCCAGAGTTTTCACCTGAGCACCGGTGTCTTGTTGTAAATACAATGTTAGAGTAGTCTTGTATCTCTCTAGGTTGCTTAAACTAGAAGCGACAGTTTTTGTCTTGCGGCGCCTTGATATCCACTTTTTCATGCGATGCAACTTAGAGTCCTCTGATGTCGGAAATATATTTTTTACGAGCTTTTCGAGGGTGGTAACTTCTCTAAGGCAGTCGGAAATGACTATTCGGAGCTTCTTCTGTTCCTCTTGTGTAATGGATCCATTTTCACAGCCCGCCGTAATAGCTTCCAGACAACCTACCAAAAGTGAAAGTTGGTTTGAGATGCCACTTAGGCCGTCTAGTGTGATTGAATTGCCGACGTAAGCCACTATACTGCTGTTGATTTCAAGAAGGCTTGTAACAGAAACGGCTACGATCATTGTCATTATTGCCACTGATAAAGTCTCAATATCCCTGATCCTAGACGACGTTGAAGTTTCTCGTACTGATACTTCCTGGAGAAGCTCTTTGGCGTATGCTGCTGCTGTAGCTGCCGCATATGCTTGCCATTGCTTATTTTTGTGTGAATCGGAATAGTCGCAGATACCGCGGATGGCCAAGCAAGGAACCTGGTCCATTAAGCCAGCTGCTTCCATTTCGAAACATAAGATGTTAAGGCCCAGAGCCAGTTTATCCCTTTGAATAGCGTCCCTCATTACCTGGTTTCCAGATGCTATTAAGCCATAGTGAACTTGAGGTTCACTAGGCCCTCTTTCCTTTCTGATCAATAACTTGGTCTTATCGCAGCTGTTACATGTATCCCCTCCCACATGTTTGAACTGCGATTCGTATAGATGATCAGGCTCATTAATACCATAATTTGACGGACACAATTTTGGATATTTCGTATGAAGCCATGGGATATGATTTGAATTCTGGCTCTGGCCAATCGTCGAATACTTTGCTTGCAGGCTTGCGACTGCAGTCAAAAGAACTCGTGGCGGTTTATTTAGGCATCCAGTTTGCTCAAACTTCCCACCTGGAAGTGTTTTCCCAAAGTCATATTGTATCACTCCTCCGTATTTATCAGAAGGAGTACTGACAACAATATCTCCAAGTCGGATATCATTTTTCTCAGTCGGCGCACCCCCTCCAATTCCTACCATGAGTACAAAACGTATAGAGCTGAATGTAGCCAGCATTTGAGTTACTGCGACGGCAGCCGGGGTCGTACCGATTCTACCTTTTGGTAGACATGTCATGACGATATTATGACCATGGATCGAACCAAGAATATAGGTGTTGCCGTCATCTGATGCATGCGATAGTTGTAGTTTTTTATGAACCGTGTCTAGCATTGCTTCTGCTGCGGCTAATTCCAATGGTAAAGCAGCTATCCACCCGATGTTGTAATCCTCATGCGAAAGTTTCCTCCGTGAAAGCGGCATGTTGGACAAGTCTATTCCTTTTGCGCGGTTGCACTTCGCGAATTCGATTATTTTTTAAAGCGGTTGCTGATATGAACTAGACCAGCCGCTTCGAAATATGTGTAAGCATATATCCCTGGTCTCGTATCTAGATCTAGAGCTCACGGATAAGTAATCGTAAAAATTTAAACGGGTACTCATACATCCAGAACCACATATACGTACCGACAGGCTAGCGCCAATGCATTACGAAGCTAAATCAATACCTCGTAGTCCTCATGAAAGCAACAAAAAATATTCGAATAATCCAAGTTCCGGCTTCAGCGAATAATACTACTTCATACAGCGCTGCAGCATTGTCGCAGTATCGTGGTGGTTTGGTTGAGTTGCAGACTAGTCGATCTTGGCTTGGAAAGGCCAATACTTCATGGTATATTCAAGGAGCTCCCAGGTCTGATATGAGAAGACTGAATAGTATACAGCGAACGCACGCTTGATACTTAAATCTGAATGAATCGCTATCGGTAATGCTACCAACTAGAATTTTGACCTCTGTATTTAACCGTTCAATAGCTGGGTCCAAATTGCAAAGCTGGCTATCCGCAGCATCTAAATTATAAATCCCAAACTTAGCTTTGAACCACAGAAGCTTAGCTGAAATGCTCAGGTGGAGCACAAGGCTGCCAATACCCACGTCACGGTGCATGCACCAAATGTGCAATTCGCCTCGCTAGCGAATGAAAATTCACGCTAGACGGCATGAATATCGCGAATCCGAGGTTCGTTTTGTGGAGCCTTGCAGCCTTCAAACCTTATTATATCCCATATATACCTTTTCACAGAGTTTTAAAGGCTGGTAGACTCTTCATAGACTATATCCTTTCAGCATATAGATACCTGACGCTGGATAGATTTTTTGGGCTGTGAATATTCGATCGAATTTCAGCCCAGACGCCTGCATGTCGGTTTGATGGTTTGACGCCCCGCCTCGCCACAGACCCCTGCAAGCATTTTCGTCGGTCCTTTCAGCAAAACTAGTCAACTATATTACTAGTATATTTACGACCATCAGAAACAACGTGGACTGGATTTTGAGAGTATTCGCAGTTGCTTTCCACTACCGTGGTAATTGAGGAACGGAGAAGCCTAGCCCTCATATAGGGAGTTCGTCTTGGTCTCGTCTAGCAGCTCGCTACAAATATCAATAGTCGTGGGAGGCTCGAGGGAGGGTTCTGTAAAAGCAAAGTTCAATTGCAAAGCAAGATATGAGGCGATATTTATAAATTTATTGCAGGGTATTAAACATAAAACATTTAGCTAGACGCTAGCCCACTACCTCAATCCCTCATCCCTGGCTATATCTTCATCGGTCCCAGACTTGACCTTTTGCAAGTAGTTTTCAAATCTCTGGGATATCTCTATCACATTCTCTAAATGGCCCATATTCATCTGCTCCTTTTTATATAACGCTAGCTGTCGCGCTGTTGTGATATTATTTCGGATTTGTCGACCATTGAGATTATGTTTTGCCAGCTTTTTGATATTCTTGTCGAGACTTAGCTCATCTATATCAATCTCATCATAAGCGACGTCTTCAAGTCTTTTGATAAAATTCTGCCAAATCTTTATTCTTTGCTGGTGGGAAAGAGTATCGTAGTGGAGAGCAAGCTGGATTCTCGATTTGAAGGCAGAATCGAAAGTTCCGACTCGGTTACTCGTTAAAATCAAGATTCCTATCGTTAAGAATATATGTGGTGAGTGTTTCCGTGATTGAATGTTGGATATTCTGTAGTTTTACCGAGTGCAAAGTCTTACCATCGTAGTACTCCAGCACTCGAAGGAACACTTAGGGGAGCCAGTTAGTAAAGCAATCGTACGGTCCTGGCTGTATATATATCTCAATTTTGGTAACGTTGCTTACCGGATACCAGCGCATTACGTGTAAGGTCTGATAGTGTCCGTTCTTCCAAGAATACATCTGCTTCATCCAGGAGAACGACTGGGCATATATTAGCAGCGTATCGTGAGTACGAGGCTAGTAAAATGATCGATTACCGCATCCCCAGATTTTCCCCAGGTAAAAAACAGATGTAAGATACTAAGATTCGGTTAGTTGCGATCGATATATATCAATAGTGTTCGGACCAAAAGTTTTTTTATGGATATAGACTAACCTTTTCCACTGATTCTGGGTCTGTCCCTACATCTCCTGTCGTAACTCGGTACAAAGGTTTTTCCGCGTGTTCGGCGACGCTTAATTTCAACATTAGCTAGTTTTAATGGCTATAAGAATGAATATTCTGGAGCAGACCTCTCTGTTCGAGCAAAAACCATCTCAATGGTCAGTCGGAAATGCAAAGGTCTGGACTTAGTTCCGCTTTACAAAACTGAAGAGATAACATTTCTGAACTTGCCTGCTGTGAGAGTTTTCCCAGTCCCAGGGGCTCTAAGAATCTAGTTAGCAAGGCCACAAAGGCTTCTATAGACATTCCATCAGACCGGATTTGAGAATATACCCATGTAATAAGATGATTAATCCGTTCCCTTTGTTGCTCATCAGGTCCGTCCCAGCTTCAGCCGCAATTTTATTCGATACTAGAGCGACAACTAAGTCCTTTGTGCTTTGGTCTATGACCAAACTTTCAAATGCCATTTTATTCCACGAGATATCTTGAATAACATCAACCTTCAAGTTAACTGTAGAGCACGAGCGTTAGTATGTTGCAAATTTTTTATTGACACCTGAATCATATAATTCACTTACACCACTTCTTTTCTTGGACGTGGAAACCATATATTGTTGGCGGAAGAACAAGCATTTGGTTGTCTTCCAAGGGCGAGTCGTCCTTCATGCGTTCGCCGAGGCCGTCTACTAGTGTCTCCTTTGCTAAAGAGGATTGAGGATGCATCTTCCGATATGTCATCGTATCGATCATGAATCTAGCGTTAACCTAATGGTCGCAACGTTGTTAATATAAGTTTCCAAGGAGCACAGATATATTAGTAAAATGGTTTATAGGTGGCATTACTTGGCCAGTTGGACACTTACAAATTGGTCATTATTGTCGACGTCCCATCCAGAGTAGTTAACAAAACGCCGGTAGCGACAACGCCAGAATTGTAAACCTCGCCGTTCAAGAAAGCCTTTGCTTTCCGGGTCTGCATATTCGAGAGGATAGTACTTCAGCTGGTTAATCGGAACGATATCGGTGTCCTCGAATACATCTTCTAATTGAATGACTACCTCCATATCACGCTTATTGAAGAGACCGTTGAAACTCCATGACCATGCCAAGCAAAACATTTTGTTCCCAGGGGCCAAAGATGGCCAAGTTTTCACGATGTAAGCACTGAGGCCATGTATCTCGTCTTCCTGAACAATCACACCTCCTGGACTCATCAGGTAGCAAATTGTATCTTCTGAGACGTTACCTTGGCTAAAAAGCTCAGTTGCCCGGCGAAATTCGTCACCAAAATTCTCCTCAATAAAGTCAAACAAAAGATTCAGTAAGTACTGTTGCCGTGGATTGAAGGTGAGGATAGTGGCCCTGATGTGTCCAATGTGATGTAGGATACAATTATGAGGCCCAGAATTGTGCTCATAAAGTCTATAGCCGCCATCCCAGCCCCTAATTTTGGCCCTGCTCTGCAGCGAAGAAATCAACGAGTTAAACTCTTTCGAAGTAATCGAAAATGGATTCGGTGCTACTCCAGTATCAGCACCATCCTCCGTGCCCGCGGAAAACTCGGATTTATATTCTATTTCCTCGATGTTGGACGCTGAGTGACCACAGCATTCGAAATCTTGATATACCACAAAGTGTATGTGTTTGTTCCTTTTAAAATAAGATCTTTCATCTGGTATAGGGATATCTGCCTCGTAGTGTTGAGTCCTCCGTTGGGTATCTCTAGCTCGGGGTCTATCAAGCCATATGGATGTCCCTTCCTCACCACAAAATATACGGTGCAGCGTCTGTTTTTCCGAAAGTACTGGCTTTCGAAGCTTTGCCACTTGGCCTTCAAGGTCTCGTATCCTTTGTTGAAGGCCGTCGACCACATCTCTATTTGATACGTCATTATATGGTGGCGCTAATGCTGTATGAAATAAAGGGTTAACCGACGACATAATCAATGCATTTCGCTGGGGGTTTCCATATAATTGGCTTTCAAGTCAGCGCAAGCGTTCGTGGGCCCATTACCTAACATCGAAGATCCCGAAGAACTAGGAACGGGACCGGTATTAGTATAGCCGATGGTTTTCTGGACTTGATCCTGCGTTTGTTCCGCAAAAGCCTCCTGCTCCTGAGTTTGACCTACAATATATATATTAATGGTGGAATCTAAGGCCACAATTGTACGTATGTAGGTGGCCCTTATAGCTCGAATCAGAGTTCCTACCATTTAGCTTGGGCTTCTGACGATCTATTTGCGGAACCTGATTTTCTAATTGCCAATGCAGATGTGGTGAACGCGAACTCGAAGCCGATGGTCGAGTTTTCTTGACCTTTTCCCACTTAGGTCTCGCAGCAGATGAACTAGATTTAAATCGTAAAAGAACGATATTATGATGTTAGTTAACCTTTCGGAATGTAATTTTGTAAGCAGATGGGTCAGATCGGGGTGGTCGTGAAACAATGATCCTCACTCGCCCAGACTGTGCTCATATGGAGAGTAGCTCCGAACTCCTAAGCCACTCCGCTCTACGTTAGAGTTCACGTGTTCATATTCATCGTATGCATAAGCGTGCCGAATAGGAATTGGAGGTGGACCGAGCTGGTCAACGGAAGGGGTTTGTGACTGCTGGGGATCTAGGCTGGGTTGATCTTGTCGGGAGGCTAGTGCCGTGAGCAAGCCCAGGACAACAGTATCTTTATTGGTAGTATCTTCAGATATTGTCAGCGGTACAACAGGCGGTGAAGCTACCAGTGAAGTCGAAAGACCAAGAGCCTCCACGAATTCTGGATCTAAACGCGAAAAAAGATCTTGCGTTCAGCCTGCAAACCTTCATAAAATATTTGAGAAGGATGAGAGATACCAGCCATAAACCGTGTGTGTGGACGGTAAGATCTGGGAATATACTTAGGTAGAGGGTCGGTGGATCTACCGATACCAACAGGATCCATTACAAACTATACTATCATATCATATCAAATCAATAAATTTGGACTTGTGTTTCAGGGGAGTCGGCTCCACGGCTTCTGACAAGTTAATATTATAATGCTGTTTGATGATCTGTTGAATGGATATTCTAGGTCTCAGAAGAATCAAATTTTGAGCAATCGAATCGAGGTTAGGTTTTTTTTGACGTATACATCGTTCGATTTCACGAACCCCGCATGCGCATATGCGTGTAGCTAGCCCATGCATGCATTACGATATTCAAGATTTGGAGAGAGGATCCAATTGACCGATCTGACCGACAACGCGGGCGCTTAAGTTGCAGTCTTGTTGCCTTGGCCTTCTTAGTCTCAGCGTGGCCTGAGCAGAGTATTCGAGTCGACAAGGCTGCTTAAAAGGCAGTTAGTTAGTTAGTTAGGTAGCTAGCATGGCCATGCAGAAGATATTATAAATAATATAGACGGGACATTAAGTAAAGAAGTACAGCCTCGAAATCTAGCCTGAGATTTACAAAATTTAAATGTCAAAATCCTCACCTATATAGAAGTCTTGATTATAATCAACTTGCTTCTCGAGCCTTGTTCATCTCGAGAGAAATACTTAAAATTGAACTTATAGATATTCGAATTCGCGAGGCCGGGGAGCTCGAGATTATAGATATTCGGCAGTACAATGTCAGTGCGTCTGCCCGATACCGGGCCAAAATTTACACAGTGGTATTGTCGTGATCCACCAGCTACATCCTTTTATCAGAGGAGCAACAATTCCGAGTAAGTGCAATGTATTATAATTAATAGCCTAAAGGCACTGGGAGTGTCTAGGTTTTGTCGTACATGCACATGTATATATATGTGTGGCCATATATGTGGTATATGGTATACGGTAGCAGTTTGTTAGTTTTATATTCCCTCCCGACCATCCAGAGACTTCAAAATTCCTTCTTTGTGCGCTAAAGCTTATTTATACTTTCAATCTAGTCCAGCAAAAGAAGCATATGATGAAGCAGTTCGCATATTTTCAACTACTTCTAGCAATGTCGAGGAGAAGATTCTCCTCCAAAACCATACTACACTGTCGGATGTCATTAGCACAGTTGAATCGCTCAAAGCATGCTATGAAACTAGAGCCCAGAAGTCCGAAAAATTACAACATTATTTACGGAGATTATCTTCGCGTATCATGTACTATGGTAACGTCTTAGATGTTTTGGTTCAGCATCATCCGGAATACGTCTCACTCGCTTGGGGTACTATGAAATTCTTGTTCCAGGTTAGTATAGCATTATCTAACTCAAAATTGCAGAACTCACATATACGTTTCAAACTGTACATATGCTTTCTAACTTGAATGGACGTGACTTAGGGAATCATGAACCACGAAGAACTCGTTGTACAATTAGCTAAAGGAATAACAAAGATTGCGGAAGTGATGCCACGAACAGAGCTTCGGGCCATACTTTATCCAACAGCGCAGATGCGGCACTCAATCCAGACTTTGTATGCCCTTATCATCGAATTCTTATTGAGAGCACTCAAATGGTACCGGCAACCGACCCTAAAAAGGGCGATATCATCAATAGCCAAGCCCTTTGCGCTGCAATTCAAGGATGTTCTTGAGGATATATCGGAGCAGTCCCGGCAAATCGACCAACTTGCGGCAGCAGCATCTCAGGCAGAGTTGAGGGATATGCATATAATGATAGCTAGCATGAAAAGCCTTCTCATCGGTGGGTCATACTAAATTTAATTTTTGTAGTAGATGAGTACAATTCTAACAATCTATATTTTAGAGGAGATATCACCTGGCATTCGAGATTTGCAGCTATCCTCAGCACTAGACTTTGTCGATAAGACTAGATATATAGACCCCGAGGCTACTTTACGGTACTGCAGACTTCTGAGTAACCGACGCAGCGAACCAAACCGCTATGTCGTCGATGCAAAAATCCTGTCTACCCTCAGAAAATGGGTGACGGTGAATACTAGTTCAACAATAGTAATCAAGGGAACCAGCGTAAGGCTGCCCGCGCAATACCGAGATTTTGGTGCGGATTTAATTCATTGCGCCAAACAGCCTACTATCCCTTTAATATGGGCCCTAGAAGCTGCGTGTGCACCGGCAGATAGCGACAGGGATCAGATTTCTTCAGCCGTTGACCTTCTCAAATATTTAGTATCCCAAATCCTTAAGCTTAACTCCAATACGATGCCACGAAACGTGAATGCGTCAATATTCAGAACTGCCAGCACCGAGGTTGAGTGGTTTAACTTGCTCACCGCGTTACTATCGACGCTTCCTCGGGTAATAATAGTGGTGGACGCAGCTCTTATTGGGGAACGGTTTTCAGACGATATTTCATGGATCGATGCTTTTGTTGGAGTCTTTAATGATCTTAGGATGAGGAATGTAACTACGATTGTAAAAGTTGTTCTTTTGAACTTTGATACGACAAGCGCTTGTACCTCCAAATTTACTTTGCTGAGTTTACGGGCTGCTAGAGGGAGGGGTAGAGCATTGAATGGTAGCTCGCGAGGAACTTCTGCGGTTAACAGGAGGAAGGCGCAGCGGGGTCTTCGCACTACACTGCGAAGACCTAGTTAGATTTATCTCAAAATCAAGAACGTAAGCCTATGCTCTACTGGAAACTTGGACGGGGCTCTTCTAGAGTGTCTATCGCAATTTAGTATATTATGATGTCAACTCGATAATGCAATTTGAAAAGGAATTTTAAAGATTTCCGTTAGTAATTTATGGTTAAGATCTTTTGGACAAGGCAGCTGACACTCAGAGGTGCTATAGCCGCCAGCGTGAGGATACCAGGTAGTATAGTGAGAGACTAGCTAGGCACTCAGTTTGTACTAGCTCTAGTAGCGCAGTTTGTGTCATCGTGTGTATTGCGGTGGACGTTCCTAACTATTAATATTTCTAGATAATATAATTAAGCTGGATTCTGCGGGCTTGTGATATATGCAGACTGGAACAATGAAGGTATGCCTCCCACAAGGATAACTAGCGAAGAACGGAAGACAAAAAGACTTCTCTAGCGAACCAAATGCCTAACGCGGGGCAAGAAACGAAAACCAAAGTAAAATATTACCCACAAACGCCATCTTATGATAGTGTAGCCGTGAAACTAAATGGATCTTGCCTTATCGTACAGTATGCAAACGAATCTTCAATCCATACTCTCCAGATCCTCCTCTTCACCGCCCGCGTTATTATCGACTACGGCCTCCCTCTTTAACATCTCATTCTCACTTACTAGGATTCCAACTTCACAGCCTCTTAGCATATTATCCCAGTTAACCCATGAATGTGTCAGGTTAAACAACTTTGTCCCATCCTTCCCAGCTACTCTTAGCAGCTCCTTTTCGCCACCAGGATGATATGGTAGATATGGCGTCATATCATACACTTTGCCTTCTAGTACCGTCCAGTACGTCTTCGTTTCATTCTTCCGAGCGCCGTGAGTTGCGAGCTCAGAAGGTGTGATCCGACGAAGTGGAACAAAGGGTAGATTTCGTTGATGGTTTGCCCAATCTAAAGGTGAGTGACCGGGTGTAAGGATCACCTTTTGACGAGGCTTTGGTGGAGGTTGAGAGTGGGTGGGTGGTAACTGGAGAGAAGATGTTTTAGGGACACCTAATGAAGAGGATGCGGATGGCGGTACACCGAGTGAAGAAGATGAAGCTCCACCAGGTCGAGCGTACTGAGCGTTTCTAGCACTAGCAGCAGCACTCGAGCCGGCGGGTTTTCGCATCGGTATTGGGGGTGGCGGCATAAGGCCCGGTGCGGCAAATGACGGCGGGGTTAATGAAGGTGGCCCCGCCGCCAGCTTTGGAACCGGTAGCGGTGGTGGGCCCATAATGCCAGGTACTACTAATGACGGTGCCTGTGGTATCGACGGCGGCTTGCTTGCCCTTTGTGCTGAGTTCAGTGCTGGGAACATCGGTACACTAAGGTCTTCATCCGAGTCATCGTCTGGTATTCTTCGACCCTTGCCTTTCCTCGACCGTAATCCCCTAGTCTCCGCTTCAACGTCGGGTATCGACAGCTCTATTTTCACCGGAGCAGTAGGCGTCGTCGGGTCTTCCTCCTCTTCGTCATCCACAACCACCATATCAACCTTATCCCTCCGACTCGGCAGACCAGCGATATACCCTCCATCAGCAGTTCCATTCCCACCCTCTTTAACCCTTTCCAAACTTATCGACTCTTTACTATCAGACCCATCGGTAATAGTCCTTTGAGGACCTGTAGGCCCCCAAAACGCAAATGAACCTGCGAGTCGTGTGAGGATTTCATGGGGCCGTAGGCCTTCTTTGTAGATGTACGCGCCAACCGCTAGGACTAGCGCAGCGATTCCGATGAACATTTGCGCGAGAGGGAAGGATGGGTGTAGGTGTTTGATGTAATGATAATTAGATATCGTTAGGGGAAGTTAGTCGACATTTTGGTGTTTTTGGTGGGTTTAGAGAGGAGCAGATGAAGGTCTGGTGAACGAACAGGGGATGGAAATCTAGAACAGCTGCTGACTTATTGTTTTATGCGGCACGGGACTTGGCCAGCGGCAACGCACAATCTGCAACAAATTCAAAGGAACTCAACATCCTGGTAGTATACCTGGCCCTATCTCCGGACAGGAAGCTTAAGCTCTTCTGCTAGTTTAGGATGCGACACCTCCATCACTGCCACCACCATCTATTTATAATCATTAAACCTTCTTAAAAAGAGCCCGAAACTTCCTATAGGAATCGATACAATGGTCAGCCTGTCAGGAGGTCCGGTTCATCTTCGCTCTCGTATGATCCTTGTCTGTTTGTCCGTTTTATTAGGCGCTTCAAAAATGCAGAGACGTGGCGGCGGGCGGCAAAATACATTTCTCAGCTCCCAGCTTTGGAGATGAGGGGCTCGAAGGATCCAAAGTATATTAATAGTGCCTGCGTTCTCATCGTCTCGAACAGGCTTCGATTAACTATTCTAGATCATTAACATTGTTATATGAATATCCGTTAGTCGACTCAGTAGTATCGCAAACTGAACTTTTCAACCTCATATCTTCTTTGGTAATTTGCCTTCGATCTTCTTCCTCTTCTCGATCTTCTTCTTCTCGAAAACTACAAAGAAGGGTACGCCGGTCTTACCTAAAGGAAACGGAATTATTAGCTTCCAGATTTCATTCTTCTGAAACTACGAATAAACACCGCATGCGCATGAAGCATGGCTATCTTGCGCAGACCACAGTATCGCGACGAGTTCGAGATTGCTATTATCTGCGGTTTGAAGGTGGAATTTGATGCAGTTGAGGCATTGTTTGACGAAGTCTGGGAGGACAATGGAGCCCACGCATATGGGAAAGCGGCAGGCGATCCCAATGCATATGCCACCGGCCTAATAGGAAAACATCCCGTGGTACTAACATATATGCCAGGCCTGGGCAAAGCGATCGCAGGCAGGGTAGCGGCGAGCCTTCGGTCAAGCTTCATAGGAATTAAGCTTGGGTTAGTAGTTGGTATCTGCGGGGGCGTACCGGAAAACGAGGACGAAGACGAAATCCTACTTGGTGATATAGTCATCAGTACCGGAATCGTTGAATACGACTTTGGACAGCAACTTTCAGATCAATTTTTTAGAATCAACGATAAAGAAATGACTCTGGGGCGACCAAATCATGAAATCCGGGCGTTCTTGGCGAAAATGAGCGGTTATCGCTGC
This sequence comes from Arthrobotrys conoides, assembly GCA_036971725.1. NCBI lineage: Eukaryota > Fungi > Ascomycota > Orbiliomycetes > Orbiliales > Orbiliaceae > Arthrobotrys > Arthrobotrys conoides. The sequence continues at coordinate 1,994,467 of JAVHJM010000008.1, forward strand.
CGGACAAAGTTAAGGGAAAATACATGCACATACCTTGCGGGTCTTTCTGCGAAGGAAGGGTTTGAGTCATTGAGATATCCAGGTGCAGATCAAGACAAGCTGTTCCGACCGGCTTATCTCCACAAACATTGTGACAACAGATGCAATATAAATTGCACCGTTTGCGTGGACCACAGAGGCGATGCAATTTGTGATACCGCTCTTGGATTGAGCTGCACTGAACTTGGCTGTGACGATGACGAGCAAATCACTCGCAGCCGACTGGAAAAGATCAAAGGTGCGATTGGGGGTTCGGATGTCCCCGTAGCGCCTCCTTACGGGGGGGTGGGGGTACATAGTCCTCGAATACATTTCGGAGCTATCGCGTCAGGAGACTTGACCATGAAGTCTAGCTATCATCGAGACAACATTGCTGCAACAGAGAATGTTATCGCCTTTGAGAGAACGGCCGCTGGTATATGGGATAACTTCCCCACCGTTGTTATTAAGGGCGTTTGCGATTATGCAGACGGCCATAAGGATGAAATATGGGAACAGTATGCGGCGGCGACAGCAGCAGCATGTATGAAGGGATTCCTAAAGGAATGGGTAACAGCGGACAAGCCGGTCCGAGGAGACGCGGTAGACGCTGGCAATAGTTCCCTTTACTATATGGATCTCTGGTCTGCATTGGCCACAGCCATGCAAGATAGGTTCAATGATAAGAGAGTGTAAAAGACGGGCAAAATTAAAAGCACCGGATACAGGTCTAGTGGCTTCTTGTAGAATCGAAATTGCCATGTATTAATGTATATCAGTATATAATATAATTCGACCTCCCTTAGCCTCGACCGCGAGTCCAGGCGGTCTCCCCATATGCATTCCTCTACCTGGAACATAAATGTACAATAAAAATTATAGTGAACAAGTCTACAGAATCGGAGAAAGTAATTTCATAGGAGCTACATGCGCCAATATAGTACTGGAGACGACAGCATCGCGATGTGGATACATCTAAATGATCAATCTCCATAGCGTCCTTTAATAAAGTTATCGACAAGTCCTCTCAACGGTATGGCTTTGGGTAAATTATATATCATCTCAGTAGGCATAGGCCCCACTGTCATATGGTCCGAAACCTTCAGGTGCAAAATTTAATATTTTAGAAATACCAAAGAGGTTTGTAAATTATTTAAGACCGCTAGCTATTCTTATAATTATATCAAGACATATCTACAATACCTTAGATGTTTAGTTTATAATTCGTGTTCGCTATACATCCTATGTTGAGCTTTTGTACATAACTGATATACCTGGAAGCACTTCTGGGCGGCAGCCATATACCTCAAGTGCGGCATCTGCGGCATCTGCGGCACACATTACCAAACACAAGACACGTAACCCAAATCCACCACAACCCGCAACCACCACTAACGTCACCGCATCTCGAACGTCCTTTCATCCCTCATCATCTTTCTCCTTCCTCCTCCTCCCAATAAAAACCAGTTATGAAGCTTCTACCGACCTCCAATCTGCTAGCAGCAGGTCTGCTACTATGCCAATGGGCCTCTGCTGCTACTCCATCCGCCTGGACGTTCGCCGATGCCACTCTTCAGATCTCACAGAAGGGTTCCGAAGCAGGTGCTAAGCAGAAGTATGTTATATAAGCCCCACATGTCGGCAATTGAGGCTGCGTAGAAATTGTGAACGTGTATTTAATATTCTTTTCGGTTCATATAGGTTTACGCCGACATCCCCGATATCCGATGCCTTGACGCTGAAAACTACCGATTCCTTGAAGATATTACTTACGACTAAGGAAGGCGATACGGCCAAACGACCCCACCAACTTTTCCTCTTTGTGAAGGATACCGAGTCTGAATTGGAGTCCTTCTTTGCTTTTGATGTTAAGGAATCAGGGAAGGCTCGATTGGACCTCGTAAGCGCTTGTCAGTTCAAAGTTCTTGTACAGAACCAGTCTCTAATAGTATACTCGAACTATAGACCCAGAAGGATATCCCCGTCGCGCTTTTGAGCTCCCAATCTCTTAGCTTTACATTGGCTTTGGGTTCTTTCGGTCAATCGACACCACTCACCATCGAAATCGCCAAAATTACCCCGGTCCTTGACGCGGCTGCCAAGAAGGCACTCCCAGAGTCGCCGCTGAAGTACCAGAAATTAAACGAAATCCACCATATCTTCCGTGCTGAGCCGAAATCTCCACCCAAAGTTATTTCGTTGGTATTCTTGGGTGCTGTGGCCGCTTGTTTGCCAGGATTGTTCGGTGCTGTATGTTTTTTCCAACCACTTATCATTGACTACGCCAAGATTTGAAGTAGTTGACTAACGTACACGTCAATAGTGGTTCGGACTTTCCGCCAACGTCTCGCATCTTCCCAAATCTCTTGCAGCAAGCCCAGTCGCTCATCCAATCTTCTTTGCTAGCTTGCTGGCGTTTGAGGCGGTGTTTTTCGCGTATTACACTCAGATTAATATCTTCCAGACGCTTGCTGCTGTCGCTATCATCTCGCCAGTTGCTATGCTCAGTGGAAGCCGGGCGTTGAGAGAGGTTCGTGCGAGGAGATTGAATGGAGAAAGATAAAGGAAAGGCTTCACGAAACCATGGTAGTGTCTGCAGAGGGGGTAGTTATACCAGACAAAGCAGCCATTTGCCTAGAGATTTGGTTATTGTTTAAAGATTGGGCATCATTGAAGTAACATTTAATTCCAGGATCATAATGCGGGCTGGAGGGTTTGATGTTAGCGCAGCGGTATATATTCAAAAATAACGGTAAACCAGCTAGTTAGTATTAATTATACCAGAATAATCGATGAAAAGTAATTCTTTTGCTTGAATAGTTACAATTCAGAACCTTTCTTGGAGACGCCGATTCCCTGGACCATAAAACGCCATATTAACTAACGCCATTGAAATTAAAATATAGAAAGCTGTTCGATATGATTATTCATTATCGCCACCGCCGCTTCCCGCATCAAAATCTGCGACCCATCCATCAGGCCTTTCGCTACCTCTAACTACCATGCCGTAAAAGGCGTATTCGACCTTCCTAACAGAATCTTGCATGACCTTCAACTTCTTTTCGGCGTCCTTTCCAAATGCTGTAGATCCCACATTCAATCCCTCAAGCGCTGACTGCAAGGTTCTAAGATCTTGTAACAAGCATTGTGGGGTACTTATCGCTTTTCCATCGGTAGAGTCCTTGGCGGCACCTAGCAGCTGTGCCAAAGGTGTAGTAGCAACGCTTGTAATAGCAAATCGCATCATTTCGCCGGTCATGTCGTATAGTCCAAGGACATAATCTTCCTTCGATAACTGAATACCCTTAAGCTCTTTCTTTTGTTCCTTCTTCATTTCAGCCCCACTCTCCACGGTGGGAGCCTCCACTGTAGGAGTCTCAACCGGATGCGTCAAAACAATATCAATCATCTCAACATCTTCCTTCGCTTCGTCACCTTTCTTCCTTCCTAGAATTTCATCACCGTTTAACCCATTAACATACCAATCCGCCTCCTCCCATTCAAGAACCTTCCTCTTAAGAAGGTAATGACGGAATCCGATCGCTTCAATGTATTCTTGCAACCCCGGCGAGATTTGACGTTGCCATCTTGGTCCGTCTAGACCTTGAAGATCTGGTATTATTGATGCCAAAAGATCTTGGATTTTAGATTCGTATTGTAGAATTTCATTATTAATGTTTTGGGGTAGTGGGGTGTTGAGTGGTAACGTCGTGGGGCGGAGTCGTTGGAGGGAGAAGATGCTACAACAGAAATATATTGAGACTCTATAATTGTATAAAGAAGTTAGAAAGGAGGGAGTATATACATCTTCTTGCTTGCGGCTGTGATATCACGACTGGCTTTTATAATACGTTCTCGACGGTCTTGGTGTTCGTCTAGTTCGTTACGGAATTCTGTAAACATGGAGACGTAGGGACCTGTTGGAGGCGGTTGTTGGGAATTGTGGGATTGAGGCTTTGGACCAGTACGGTGGGGGCCGGAACCGGAGCCAGAGAATGGTCGTTTACTTCCTGTTGGTGGCATTGTCGCGATCGTGATAGTGTGTGAGTTCGTGAGTTCATGAGAGTGTGAAGCTGGAGCTTGAACTCGAACATGGCGAAGCGAGAAACCTCATACACAGATCACGTGGTAGCTACCAGGCCTTTGCACGCCAAGTACAGTTTTGGTAGGGGACTGTGCCAAGTCTGGACCATCCAACAGCAACAACACATAATTTAATTTGAACAAGAAGGTTGCCGAGACTGATATCTAGTGCGCAGGCGCGACCCTTGGGAACTACAAAGTATAATCCGGCTGAGGTTTGCGTCATTTTTACATTCTAACAATTTAGTTTCGATTATATGAGCAAAGAGTAGTTCTCTCATGCGAGCTTAATATTAATATGCAGTCTCCCTACAAGTTTGTGAAGCCGCGATAACGTGGTTTCGAGACCACGATAACGCTAGAATTGAGTAACTGCAGTGTAAGGAGCCGGCCGTGGGAATTTTGGAGGTTCTGCATACTGCTTTATAGAATTCTTAGAGTATCCGAGGATATTAGATGCTAAGTTTTGAATTTCCTGTATAATACATACAAATAACATGTACTTAGGAGGCCAAGTCCCGGTCCTTCTAGTTTCTATTGGCTCACAATTATGTGCGTCTTTGTCTTCTACCCAGCCGAAGTTTACATAGTCCTTATATCAAGTTTTCAGCCTCATCCTTGAATATCAAAATCTCACCCGTGTCTGTATCTTGGCACAATCCCGCCAGAAACTAACGAGGCTTTAACTTTTTTTTATCTATTGGTACCTCCGCTGTGCGACTACATACTTCGATAGCAGCTGCTTTTGCCGGAGGATTCCGGATTCTCCGAGACCCTTTTTGTACCACGTCATTCAGGCCTTCCACACCCTTTATTACATAAAGAGATCTTTAAACTTTCAAGCATACTTCAAATATGCAGCAAACGAGAACGCTGACAATTTATTGGCTTGGCAAATTCCGTGACCACGGGTTGGTATCGACTATCGAAAAATATGGCATCCGGTGATTTTATTGGTTAACTGGTTCGCCAGTTCGCCAGAAAAATCCAAATACCTTTTTGGGGCCCGTGCCGAATGTTGCGGGCTTGCAGGGTCCCACGCAAATTGACTGATACAATATCAACAAAACGTTAAGAATCTTTTTCCAGCCGCATGCACGTCCTCGAGGTTGAATTTTGGGAAGAACGTTTTGACTCTTCGCGAGGCCAAAGCGACTCTAGATTCTCGAGTGTGACTTGTGTACTTGGTGTGTGACTCGAGAAGGCTGTATCTTTTCTAGTTCCTGTCGGTTTGGGATTCTTGAACTTTGTACCACCGAAGCTACTATGGCGTAGATCCTGTGTATCTACATTACATACCTATCGTACCTTAGAACGACACTATAAGATACCCAAGAATGAGAGCGAGTGCGAGTCTCTGGAAAACAAATGATCGCGTATATATTATGTATACATATATGTATAAGCCTGCCCCCTCCCCATTCGACAGCTCTTAACGGCTGCCTCCCGTCCACTTGGGAAAATCGGGTTACACTTTTGGATGAGACAGACATATAATAGCATTGTGCTGCCATTTAAGAACTTACCGAAAACCGCATGCGAGTTGCTACTTTCTTTCTTTTCGGATAATAACCTTTAAATATACGTACCTTCCTTTATAAACTTTGATATAGCCATAGAATGGCTGAACCAAAATATCCATAAAACGAAGTTCGATTATTGAAGAACTATTATCCTTGACAAAAGTTTTCCGACGACACAAAACCCGATACTTTCTATCAATATTATTACTATGAGGATATTAGCAGCTTCGCAAACTTGCCCTTATGTATTCGATTTCGTCGCCTGTCTTTTCAGTATATTCGCTTTCTTCCCAACAGCGCAAGGGATAAGCACCCTAAACGCCTTCACGGATGCGAACTGTGTTTTCCGCCCGCGAAGTCCGCAGCCCGGACATACAGATGGGGAATGTCAGAGTATTGTGACGCCGAATACTATATCCGTTAGTATTGAGTCGTTAGATCCAGGATGTGCAGGTATGCTTAAAACTACTGCAACAAAACTTCCTCCGCAAAATATTGCAACATGTAGTAATGGCTAAATTAACTTATTTTACCACGATTTGGGGTCTTAGTCACAATTTACGCGGATCTTTACTGCTCTCAAGAACCTATTGCGAAAGAAATCAATATCGGAGACTGTGCAAACCTCAATGGAATGCTCGTTAGAAGCTTTTCGGTCGATGGATGTCCGCCTGGAACACCAGATTATACAGATTTGTTGGGAAGCAATTCAACGACTACCTCTTCGAGTAGAATTCCTTCGGCCACATCAAGTAATATACCCTCATCGGCACCCACGCAGCCTTCCGCGCCACCCGCGAGCTCAGAGAGCTCTAATAGAACAGCAATCATCGGAGGCGCTGTAGGCGGTGGCGTCGGACTATTCATGGTGGCTGTTTCCTTAATCGGGTGGTTTTTGTATAAGAGAAGTTCGAAGAACGAAAGAATAATAGAAACGGGATGGCCTGATATACCCAGTGGAGGATACGGTCGATACACTGGTGACGGAGGACCAGGTCCTAGCGGTTATGGTACGGATGGAAGCTACTTCGGACTTAATACTCCACAAGATATTGGAGAATTGGAGGCAAATAATAGTAGTAGGACTAATATTAATATCGGGAACACATATTTTAAAGGACAGAGTAATCCAATGATTGCGCAGAAAAGGGCTGGAGGGGGAACAAGGAGTGCTAGTGGCAGTGGGATATTTGAGAATCAGGTTGCGGATGATGTGCCGCTAAGAGAGATTCCGAGACAAGAGTTGGAGGCGCCTGTACCGATACAACAGTCGATTAGGAGGGAGCAGCAGAAGCAGCAGCATAGTAGGACTTTTAGCCTGGGGAGAGAGCGGTTACCGGATATGCCGAGGGTTCCAGGGGTTGGGGAGTAAATTCAATTTATATAGATTAAATGAGTTCATGGTCTGTATATCAATCGACCTTCGAGCGTGGCATATGTGATTCCTCCGTAAACTCCTGTTCCGCGTATTTGTGGGGGGTTTCTACCACCATCAGGATACCAGAAATAGTTCCGAGAAAGAAAAGGTTCCGGTAGCTTGCTACGACAGCTATTCTATCGTGTTGAAACGGGAACTGCAAAATCCGATTTCCTTGATACCATAGCCAGTCACCGAGCTGTAGAATGATTGACATAGAAGATAATTGAAGCCAATCTCCGGATGTTATCAAGGAGAGGGGGTCCGTTTTCAAGGATAGCGGCTTCAATAGCCAGTCTTGCAGTGTGTCGAAATCTAGTGAGCAGGTATATCCTCGGAAACGATCTTACACTCTTTGGTAGCCAGCGACCTACATACACAAGAACTACAAACATTAAAATTCTCCCCAAACAATAAAATAATTGCAGCCTTATATTCACCACAAATCTGAGATGCTATGGGAGAAGAGAACCAATTATGGCTTATGAGAATGTTCGGGTACAAGGCAGATCTGCTAGACTTTTCTCCGGATAACAAACTCCTAGTCTTGAATTCTGCACGACCGATATTGTCAAGATCTGGAATGTAGAGCCTAGATCGCTGCTCGGCACTTTGGATGTCTAGTCTGATTGCTTACGTATACGGGGATCGAAGAGAGGAAAGCCAGAGAAAGGAGGCCTTAACCAAGAGTCAGCGAACGATACTCCAAATTCCACAATTGGTGTTCGCCATAGCCTTTAACTCAGGACCTTTGATCCCAATTTTGTTTTTGAAATAACTCGCCCTTTCATCGCTTTCCAATCAGTATTTGATAAGGAAAACTCGCGTCCTCTTTCTCACCAGTTCTGTCGCCCACATATCAACTTCTCACCTGATGGGCCGCTGCTGGTTGTAGGGGAGGGGGGTACGCTCAAAATTTGGGACATATCATTCCTATAAGCCATAATCGGCTCTATTCTCCCATAACATCCCGAATTTATGATAAACATAAGACTGCAATCATTTAATTATCCAAAAAGAAATGCCTCCCTTTGTGACGTCTGGGAACGAGACCAATTGTTCCCAAGGATATGTCCCATAGTCCCACGCTAATAGGCTCAAGTACAAAATACAAGCGCGAGTATCTTGTTATCGCTAGATATACCAATAAAGTCGATCAATCTCCCGTCTTGGGGCTCAAAATTCTAGACCAAAGACCTCCACTCTTGTTTTGGAGAGTATGTCTTCGGAATATATTTAGTTATCATGCGGCGAAACAATGATTTAATGATACTGTTTTCAGGAGAGAACACAAGAAATGACGAATAGAGCTGTAACGGCTTCTTGCGTACCACAGTTTGGTGATATTGAGAAAATCTCTTCAAGTCGTATAAAAGTGCCTTGAGATGTTCATCATACGAACGCTAAATCAAATCACTTCGATATCAGTATAGTTATCGGTAGAAATCGTGAGTGAGGTTTCGGCATACTTCCATTGTACTTTCCAAGTACTTTACCATGGTAAGAATTTCAAGCGAAGGATCCAAAATTATCATCAACTCCATCCAATAAAGTAGGTGCTTTTCGAGAAACCATAATACTAAATCCGACTTGGCCGTTGGCAGCTCCACTAAAGCTAGGTGGTTTATCCAGTAGTAGCAGGAATATCGAAGATGATTTATTGCGTATTTGTCTTCCGGCCTAAGCTCTGTTATATCGAAGTCCGGACGATTCAGGTTACAGATATCCGTTTCCAATTCTGTTTGGAGTTGCTGTAAACACCGGGTAAGAATCTCTCGATGCCGACACCCAAGGCCATTGGGTATTATGAGACATGAGCCGATACTCTTATCGAGGAAATCCTTAGTTGATTGGTGAGCAAAGAATACAACGTGGTCTTGGATGATGAGGAAGGAGCCGCAGTTTTTGACTTGGTCTTCAATCTCGCCTTCGCTCATTTCCAGAGGTAGCCCAGCGCTGCAGCTACTATGGCCATTTCCTGCAAGCTCACAGGCCGAAACGCCACCAACATGATTGACAATATCTGGGAGCATAACTTGGTATCGTTGCTATTCTCGGGGCCTTCTAGTTCTAGATGCTTTAGCATCTCATCGTAAAATCCACCTAGTCTCGATAGAATTTCGGTTTAAAGTGGCCACAGGTTGATAGCAGTAGAGTTTCTCCAATTCTTTACAAGCAAGACGCTAAAGCTAGAGTGCTAAGTTAGCGCTCGGAAGGTAGTCTTGTGCTATGACCGCAGAGGTCGATTTGTTGGGGAGCAGGGCCATATTGATAACAAGCAGTGGAGTCGCGAGCCAGCAAGAACCTACTAAGTTGACTCCATCACACTTCAGTCTCAAATCAACCCTTTAGACTCTGCCACCACAGTCACCCTCCCAGGAGCGATACCAACTTACCGTCACCTCCCACGTTTTACCAAGACCCAAAGCTTCTCCTTCACACAATCGATCAATCAACCGCCACCTAAGCCATGAGACTGTACGAATCTTCCCTTCTCTCTTACAGTCTGGTCCTCCTGGTTTTCCAACAATCCGTTACTGCTCGTCCTGTCCCTCGCTCAGAGCCCCCTGTTCCTAAACTGGAGGCTGCCAGAGATGTTTTATCCAAGGGAACAGCGAACTTTATGGACTTGGAGTCCGCCTCGGCCTCTACCTTCAATGGTTTTCAACCATGTTTCTCCGTTACCGTAGGAGCCGGAAGCGCAAGAGTACAGTACGCAGTATAAAAAACCTTACTTGCACCCCTCTCTTCATTAGCCTCGCTACAAACCTCGCCAATGGCACGAGCCTATCAATCGATCACCTGATTGTCTACTATCTCACAGTTGTCATGTTCTACACGGGGTCATACACCTTGGATCAAATATTGCCTTCGGAAAACGTTTACGTTTCCGCCGTTGACAGGGCCAGGCTATATCGTGAGCATGGCTGTAAGAGCATACCGGTACCCGGCGACATCGAAATCGAAGAGGAGAAGGAGATGGGACTACGTTTGAGGGCAGACTTTTCCCTCATCTTTCAGAACGGTCTATCACTCGCTCAGTCGATATTTTCGGCTTGGTTTTGGGCAGCTGGTCTCAATTCCATTCCCGGTTTCCCATGTGTCAGGTTCGAGGCCGCGGCTATCTTGGGGATGTTTTCCCTTCGAGCACACCCTTGGCAACTATTTGCAATATTCGCTACTATAGTATCCGTTATTATCTTCTCGGCTCTTCTCATCATCCACGTACAAGACATAGTACGTGGATATAAAAGTGTCCCAGCGGCGACGGTCGTTACGCTACGAATTGGAGAGCACAAGGGGTCTATAAACCCCACCCGCTTCTCTATTTTCAAGGCAGTATTTCGGCCAGAGGCTCCAAAACTCACGGCTTCCGCCCACGGCTCTCGTTGGGCATTCGGGATCTTTTCACGCTCTGCCCATTACTTCTTGGTTTACTTCAGTGGGCCATTAACTGCCCTTCTGTCCGTCGAACGGGTGATTACCAGAAATGGTATCACAACAACTCCAATTCTTGCTAGTACTGCACAAATACTAGTCCTTTCGGGTAGAGTGTTTGCCGTTATGATTACGGCGTGGAACTTTCTAGCGCAGAAGCTGCGCTATCATGAACATGGTGCCAGCGTTTTAAAGGGACGGGCGGCAGCAGGTGGCCCTCCCTTCCCTACGTTACACAGGCAGGGTGTGTGACTTTGTATGTGTCTATGTCTAGTATTTGAAGCTTCGCAAACTTAAATGTATATATACTTTGATGCGCTTCTAATATCTGCGGTAAATGGGTTCACGTTCAAGCTCTCTTGCGTGATATCTAGTCTCACTATCCACCGTCATGGTATTTCCGTTATCTTCATGTGTTGTAGACGTGGTATTCCCACCAAGATGTTTGACGATTTCGTTGACCAGAATAGGAGAATTTCCTATTCGAGTAAGTCTATACTGTCAAACATTCCCAGCTTCTAAATATACAACGTGTACAACGTGCGACAGGTGTTAAACAACTCTGGAATGTTAGCCTCAAGATCAGGTGCTGACAGCCTGCAGCCCCGTCAGCACCCTTTTTTGTAGACTGGTCACAATTTATTTTGTAGCAGTGGATGTTACTTCAAAAGCTATCTACCATTTCTTGCTCGCTTATAGAAGTTATTCATCACCGCAAAATCTAAAGATGCTATCAAAGAATGCTAGATCTACGCCTTGCAAATCCCACTCATTCCCTAAATCCAAGCCAGGAACAAACCATTGTGCATCTAGCGGCATGGGTCCATCAAGGCTGAAGCTTGTCATCGTCTGATGAGAATTGGAAAGAGTATTGTTTGCAAAGATTTGGTCTTGTTCGTGCTCGGTAAGTAAGTTTTCAGATGGGGGTGGATCATGGCTGGGGGTTGTTCTAGGCTGCAATTCCGCGTATGTGTCTGACTTGGAGATTCCATCTCTCTGGATCTTGATTGTCCCAAGATATGGAATATAGATCCTCAGCGTAGCACCGCCATCACTAATTTTCCCATTGTACTCTATATCTTCTTCGTCGTTATCATAGGATGAATTGGTAGTGTAGTTGCCACCTGAAGCGGCATCAGCCTCCATACAAAGCAAATGGCGAGTAATACTGGCAATCTTTGTAGCAGTTATATCATTTCGAGTTCGAGCTGCGTCCGTCATATTCTCAAGGACTTGCTCTAGCATACCACGGTCGCTAGGTCGTTGATGAGTAAGAAAGCTAAGAAGTTCACCTCTTCCATCTGGCTTTTTTGCCCTTCTGTGACGAGCATTGATGTGGGCTAGGCATAGCGCTGTACTAGCTGTGAATGCAAGGAAGTCGAGACCATGACAAAACGCCCCGACAGCTCGAGAGCCTCGAAACGGGATGAACCGTGATAGTAACTCGCGGCTAGCGATGATGGCAGTGATTTTACTATAGTCGTACTTAGGATCGGTGGATGAATGGAGGAGGTATGGAAGATGCAAGCGCTCTAGTAGATGGTAGTGTGTGAATTGGTTTATTAATCGAATGGTATCTTGTATAGTATCCATGTCGTCAATAGCTCTCGACATAATATCGGGTGCTAGCCACCATTTCGGCGGCATTAAAGCTGCAGCATCCTGCAATAGTTTGTCGATCTCCTGGGTCACTTGTAAATCCTGCATATCGGCAGAATTTCTCTGTATTATTCGTCCGGCAGCGGAGCAGTCAATTCGTTCCAAGCGTTCCATGGGAGTTCGACCTTCCAACGCTGCGGGGGTGGCGAAATTAGCATCCGCCGTTCCTTGTGGTAACCCTAACATCAACGAGAGATATCGGTCAGATTGAAGAAGCCGAAACCACATTTGTTGCGGATCGATACGTATTCGGGTCTCGGGGTCAATGAACTTCAACAGCGGTGAATTACTGCATTTTGCTTTGTCGAGACCAATCATTTGAGCGAGTACTAATGCCCGCCGCATCGATAGATACGCACGACGTAGATTTCCTTCGCTATTTTGGAACATGCTCTCTATCAAAACACTCTCGATGCCTTCTATTGAGCCAACGAGATCCTCATTACTGGTAACCAGCCGAACTGCTGTTTCAACAGCCCGATGCATGATATCGTGATGAGAAGTACTCAGACCAGCAAGTTGCTGGATAGTCTCAGGGGGGAACCCTTGTAGATATGCACCCATCATGATAAGCTTCCGTGCGATCAAGACCGGATGGGTTCTTAGTGGCGGAGGCTGAAGTATATCTTCTGGAGAAGGCCTTCCAAAGCCCATGAGGCCGGAGTACGGTGTACAAACCACTCCGCAGAAGAACCCTGTACTTCCAACTCTGCCGCCCAGTAAAACATCTCGGTCACCTTGGCTGGGCCAAGCTTCTAGAAGGGCCTGGGAGATCTTAGCGTATTTATCCCCAGTCCGTATATCTCGGTGCACATCGATTGTGTCAAATATCAAGGTAGACCAGCTGCAATATCCGGTACCTGGTAATTCGGGAGCCGTAACTAGGCTCTCGGAGCGGGAAGGTGGACTAGGCCGCTGAGACTCCACTTGAGTTCCCGGCGGTATATTCGAGGTTACATTTTCTAATGAAGCTTCCGCCGGGTTGCGATTATTTGAAGTGTTTATCAGCTGTCCAACGAGCTCCTCGACTAGACCAATTCTATCCCCAAGTTGCCTTCGATTCTTCGCGGGACCTTCAGGAAATTCCTGGCCAATGCATGGACTTCCTCGGCGTTTGCAGCTGTCGCAGATACTATCTGTTGGTATCGAAAATGTGCATCTGATCTTTTTATGCTTGCACTCCCAACAGCTCCGTGTGCCCTTGCGGATTCTTCGTCTTTTTTCCATAGTTGGTCTCAAACTGGCCAAGCTAAGATATCAATTGCAATCCGCGGCTGTGTTTCCGAGCCGGGCTTCGATCCCGGATAGAAAGTCCTGTGGTTTCTGAGATGAAACCGAAAGTTCGAAAATACAGTTCGCGCGGCCGGCTGTCACCCTTTTGCTGCGGATAGTCTAGTGATAATTAGGTCGACGGTCGGAACAAAGACTATCCGGTGTCGAGACTCGAGACCTGCCAGCACTGTAGTTAGCTGCGTTAAGGTCTTTGCTCCGCCGCGCTCGGCGGAACGATCGAGAACAACACAACCCACATCTATGGATTCAACATACAGCAATTGCGCAAATTAGTGCATGCAGTGCCAGGAGACCGATCCACATCGAGCTAGCCCGTTGTTCGGGAAATTTGTAATAACGATAGCCAATAGCTTTGGAAAGTAGTTTCTGTTTTGCCATTAGTGCGCAGCTCGAGTTCAAATTGTAGAAGAATTGAGATCTACTGTGGAAATATTTGGAGTAACCGCACGTGCGGTCATTGAAAAAATCTAGCTGCGGACCAAAATATACAAGGTGCTTAGCTTAGGGAACATGGACACCCGAGCCAAAGTTCCACTAACTTCTATAGCGCATATGCTTAGAAAGCCTCATCATCGTCGTTTATTCGCTTTATATTCAGCTACTTAGATATTTTACTATGATTCTATTCTATAGGTTTTGCACAAGTGGCTGCCCCGATCTCTGTGTACACGAAGGAAAAACTTGCTATTATCTAGCTTACAAAGGAAGTGGCCGAATACAACTTAGTGAAAGTAGTGCTGTAATAAGCGTATAGAGCGAATTGTGATCATCAATTTACATGCTTACATGTATACAGTTATAGTAACTGATCTATATATCGATATTCTAGTGCTTAATTAAGCCTTATCGTTCCAAACACCAGCCAAAAACTCCTCTGCTTGAGTTATTTTGTAGTCTGGCAAAAGTTTGTTCCAGGCATCATTAACCCTATACGCTCCATTAGAAAGAGCCAGGAGTATACCGGAGGCAAAGGCCTGGGATATTAGTTCAACTTGATCGGCTGGGATAGAAGGATGGCTAATTTTAGGGATCCATGAGCTTTTCAAGTTCCCGGCTTTGAGATCATCGACTTTGAGTTTTTCGACGGAAAAGGGTCCTTTTTACATGTAATGTCAACAATAGTATTCTGACCAAGAGTTAAATGTTTGCCGATAAGGCTTTGTATTCTTACCTCGAAGTTTCTCTCCAAGAGCAATCAACTGTCCCACTGTAACTTCATCACCCTTGATTCCTCCCACAAGAGGCCATGGACCTTCATATTCAACAGCCAGAGCCACGATATTGGCAAAATCTTCAACAGTGATAAGGTTGATCGGGGCATCCTCGCTACCCTCAAGTATGATAGCCCGACGGTTGTCAAAGTCGATCTGGAGCTGGAAAGCAAAAACGTGCTTTGCTGTTTGGTGTGATGCGGCAAAGTAGTTGGTGAATAGTCCGGGTTGGAAGAGACTGTATTCTAGTACCTACAATAAACCAACTATTATTAGAATCTCGAGCTCGTGGGTATATACTGGGCGACCGATATGAACTGACTTGTTTATCCTTATTCAAATCTTCGAGGTACTTGCGAATATGGCCTTTTCCTTCGTACCAAGGTAGGTAATCAAGACTCGACCTATTACCAATCAATTAATAAAACAAGGCAATATACGGTTAGAATCCAAGCGATTAACTTACGTAGCCCACTCACTAGGCGCATACCGCTTCACACCAGCCTTGACCGAAGCATCAATCAGGTTCTTCTGAGAAACATTCCCCGAATCCGACTGCGAAACGATAAAGCAGAGTACAGTATGAACACCTTGAAGGACCTGTACAAGTTCCTCTACATCATCGTAGGTCGTTTGCACGTGCGTTACGCCCCTTGGGAGTGGGGTTGAGGGAACATCCTGTAGAGATTTGTTGTTAATTTCGGTGTGCACGTGTATGTGTCTCGCGAGGAGACTGACGAGGAGAGAGGTATGTGTAATAAGAGTTAATCTGCGAACCTTTCGAGATAAAAGAATGATCTCGTGTTTTCCGGTGGCAACGAGAGCGTCGAAGACTTCTTGGGCAACATCTGTTAAAGTATATAGTTAAGTATACTACTTTATTGTGCGTGTCACATAGCAGTGAGTTACGTACTGCCAGTTCCTCCAGAAATCGCAATTTTAACCATTTTGACAGAGATCTTTTATATGAATAATTGATCGAGAATGCAATAAAAGGGCTTAGTACTGGTAGCTATACTATGGATGTATACTGAGCAGTGATGGTAGGTAAAAGGTAAACTTCGAGTCATGATGAAGAGGAGACTGGCCATTTTATAAACTTAGGGAATCTAAACTATGCTTGATGGGAATGAGAGAAGAATAATAATTAATTCGCACAAGATGTCATAACCTACTGCAAGTACGCCATAATCACATATCGGTCCAACTAGCGAGGTCGAAACTAGTTCCGCCGAAACACGGACATTTTGTAATCGGACATTCGGACAACCAAGGTGTCTGTACTATTCGACCGGAAAATAAAGATAAAATGTGTTGGTTCACAGTCACCCGGCTCCATTTACACTTTACACTGGGTCTCTAGACTCTCTGGTCCTCTAGTCCATAGTTTCGTGCATGATAACCTTCTAAATCAACGGCGGCACAACCCTTCATTCGGTGTTGTTTGTTGCATTTCCGCTTTCGTCCAATCAACCCAATTGGTCCGTGCATTTTCTTGGCTTCTTCAGGGGAACCATATCGATTGATCCCAACCCAACACCCCTTTCGCGCCTCGATATCAAAAATCCGCGACATCGAGAAACTACCACCAAAATGTCAAGATCCTCCGACTCCAAAACCTCAAAAAAATACGCCGGCTCACCAGATTACCCCGTCTTCCCTAACCCCATCTTCCTCTCCAAATTCGCATTAGTCAGCTCCGAAGAATCCGGCATAACCAATCTCGATACAGATCTCTACAACCGCTGCATCCTCCCTTACAACCCACTCTCCTACCACAACAACAATAAACACAAAAAAAGACAGAAAAGGGATACGACAGCTACAGTAACAATCACAAACGAAGATAATGGCAAAGAAATTCCCGTCCCAAAGGATACGAATCCTAAATCACCACGTCCTACATATCAAATGACTGTAGCACCGTGTAAACGGGCTGCGGCGATAAATGCGAATTGTTATTTTCAAAATACAAATGGTACTTTTTCCGGGTTACAGCCTTATAACAGTAGTTTTGAAGTTCAGCAAAAGTGTTATTGTGAGATTTATCCGTATTTTGATTCGATCTTTGGGTGTAACGAGTGTTATCGGTTACATGGTGGAATTGAAGGTAAGCAGCTTTATCAGGTTGAATCTTTTGTTACGAATGAGAATGTAAATCCGATGGTATGGTGAATAGGATATCATTACTACCCCCAAAGCTACATGGATGCAGTATCAAGCACATACTGTAACGCAAATCCTATCACAACAGCGTTCTACCCCTTCGTTTCATCATGGTCGAAAACAAACGAGTTAGCAAAAGTTCCGACGACAACGGCGCCGGATGTTTTGGGTACACAGACGGAACAGAGTCTTTATTGGACATATGCGGCTGCGATGACGGGTTCTTCGAATCCTAATGCGGGGTGGAAGTCGAAGCAATTCACTTGGATATCGGTTTTAGCGACAGTGGCGTTGAGTATGGTAACATCGGGGTCGTTATGAAAATTACTTTGAATCCATATAATTGGATTATGGCTTTATTCGGCTGAGGATATAATTATTATATACACGTAATCATTAATCATTATCTACCACAACGACTGTCGAGGGTACAACGATATTAAGATCAAGAAAACTCGTCGACAGTGTCGGAGATCACAAACAAATATGCAGGCTAGATGGGTATCAGAAAAGAAAAATGCAAAAAAAAAGGTATCAAGCAAAAACAAAAAGCAAGATTCAAAACTTCCTCCCACAGAAGACAGCTCAGGCGTAATCCCTATACCGGGAATAGTCTGAAAAGTCCTCAATGTAAGGCGATGCAGGTCGCTTAATGCCATGTGCTGCGGCAAACGTGTAGTTTCCGTTGGAAGCCCCTGCAGGTCGGTTCAGACGAACTGGTGGTCTACCCGGTTTCAACTTCAAATCGGGCTCATACTCATCCGGTCGAGTACTATTCTTAGTACCGTCCCAGCAATACCTCTGCATGCATTTCTTGCACTGCTCGGTAATGGTCCCTCTTCTCTCCATTTCTCTGTGGATAACAGCGCAACCGACACAGGCTGGCCATTCGGGATCTAGCTCTCCGTCGCCTTGTGTTGCAACCATATAACCGTTGTCTATGAGCATATCCCTCTCGAAGTCTTTATAAGCCATTCTAAAAGTCGAAGTGTTGGAGAATGCGGTATATGGGGCGTTAGGGATGTAGACAACTAGTGGGCTGGGTACCCCAGAGACTTTTTTGGCAGTACAGCCGAACCATGTTGGACGACTGTTGAGGCCTTTGTTGATGAATGTGTGGATATCTGGGACTTCGGGGAAGGAGGTTCCTCTGGCCATTAGACCTCTTTTGAAACGGTGGTATGTGGCTACCATGGAGGTTCCATTTGGCCAGTTTGATGGGAGACCGTTGTCGTGTCGGACGACGTCGGCACTATTGTCGTTGGCGAAGATTACATCAACGCCTCGATGAGGGACGAGAAGTGGGTTGAACGGGATGTTTTCAAGATCCAAGCCACCGTCGACTAGAGTCAAGTTCTTGCTTATGGCGGTGGGGTTGTGGTCAGGGTTGAAACCATAAAAAGGATTTGGAGCCCAGTCTGCAATATCGAATTCGATTTTTGAGAGGTATTCCAAAGCTTTTATGACAAGATTCTTCAAAAACCCTCCTCCAAAGATGTTGGCGTCATTTCGCTTAATATCGATAAGAACCTGGTTGAACAAAGACGACGAAGTTCCCATGACGAAAGCAGCGTTATCGAAGCCGTTGATTAGTTTTCCACCTTCTTCTGGTATACCCTCGTGATAATCAGAGCCGAGTAGTTTGGTCTGAGAGAATGCGTTAACTGATGGATCGTGGGAACCGAATTCAAGTGGATTGATTTCAAAGACGGTAGCGTTAAGATGTATTAATGTATCACCATCGGCGCGGCCATTGGCGAGGAACATTGGGAAAGGCATCTGGAAGTTTCGGAACTTCCTACAGTTCGCAATGCTGGAGAGGGTGGTATTTGGACCTCCATCTGGCTTGTCGATGAAGACTCGGGAAAGCATTAAGCTCCTATACTCGACTTAATTAGCCCTAACTCATATAAATCCGTCATGTCGAAGTGAGATTTGCTTACCAAATATCAGTCAGGGTGATATCAAACCCTGCATCGAGCTTCTCTTTGGCCTGCGCAAATATACTTGGATAGTATTTATACGACTTCCCTAACGGACTAAAGATAGAATCTTCAAGCTTCCACATCCTCTCCGACTTCTGAATCTCCCCAATAGATGGGAACTCATTAACCGCCATCGACCCAACCAACCACCCACCACCACTAAGACCAGACAAATAAGTCGTTCCCTGAAGTAATCCACCAAGTCCACCGGGTCCCATAGCCTTTGGATTCCTCGAATCAAATGCCGAAATGACGCCAGCACCGTTCAGCATTGCTCTATACCCACCACCGGAGAAAGCCAATCCAACAGTAGGAGTATACCCCTTCATAAAACCCTTATGATCAAACCCCTTCATCCCAACTCTTCCCAAATACTCTGTTAAAGCATTATTTGCAACTTTCATCCTTCCATTAACCCATGAAGCTTCTTCCTTTGCAAACTGTCCCCCTCTACGTACGGAGACAATTTCTGAGGAACTCATGACTTGGAATGGTCCATATCCGGTATTTGTGTTATACCCAAAGATACTCTTGATGCTATCGATGAGATCTCGGGTTTCTAAGTTGCGCTTGGTTGGTTGTCTCCCTGTTGTCGTCTTATCTCTTGGAGCTGGAACAGCATGGGCGAAAGATGTGAAGAAGAGGAATGTTGTCAGTGTCACCAGGAGCAAGGACGATGAAAGGGTAGCATCACAACCAAGGTGTGGTACACGCATGATGACGATGTATATGTCTCAAAAGGACAGAATAAAACACCGGAATAAAAAGAAGAGATAGCCAGAAAGAGAGAGAAAGTAAGTAAGAGAGAAGAGCCCGACGTCAGAAGGGGGGAAGTGGGGTGCCGGTGGGTTTATCCAAAGGATAGAATTCCTGCCGCGGGAAACAAAAGAAGAATCTGGGGAACCAGCCCGACCTTATGTATCCAAATCACAGGAAAAGAAAGATACAAACAAGAAAAAGAACACTTGAGAAGGTTAGGTTGACAAATAACGGTCCATTGTTTCCCAACAAGTGACTTAACAAAAATCAAGAAGTTAGTAAGAGAAAATAGAAAGGGTCGAAGTGGAACCCCCGGGCGATAGAAACCAAAAGAGACATATTGGGGTATAAGAGAGGTTGACGACATATTGAACGATGGAGCCCACCAGGTAGTAAGCTGGGTCTGAGGATCGTTGGTGGGAGGTCCTTCTCACTATACTCGAACAAGGTGGTGCATAAGTTCCCGGTCACACGCGCATGAAAAAGTGAAATTAATGCGAAACAAGGTAGGAGGGTGCTACGCTGTTACGGGCGTTGTGTTGGATTCTGTCGTCTCCGCTGTTAATCCGAATCGGGGAGATTCGCTGGATGAGGAAAGCCAATGCATTCGGTTAGTGAGCTGTGACCGGGATCCAGCATCGAGGATGGCAGCTGCACAAGTGCGTGGGTGTCGGTTCAAAGGTTGGCTTTGATGCTAGTGGTTGGATAAACCCGGGTGAGGATTTGTAGTATGTAAGAGTTATTGGAGCTCTGAGGTTTAATTCAATTGATCGAAATTGAATTTCCAAGATATTGGTTCCTTCGGCAAGGCTGTTATTTGGTCAAGAACAGTTCAGGCTTCCAGGCTTGTTCCTTGAATTGATTCGATATGCAATGTATATGTATATCATATTGCATGAACTGATATCCGGGTTATTGGGAAAAACATATGATGTGCAATATAATGCACCGACGAAATTTGACATATGCAGTTATATGGGAGTCGATGCACATGTTCGAACGTTCCCTCCGAGCCGTGCCACCTACGATCGTATACCCATTCTTGAACTGATCGATCGATTATCTGTCATCATAGGCAGCCTACTGCTTACCCCGGCCAAATACAACTATTTCACGATTGCATGGCTATGCACATGGTATGTCTTATCAGCTCTAGGCGGACGTGGCATCGGAAAGCTCTGAGCCATGGCCATATCTTGTCATCACCAGAGGTGTAAGAATAAAGACGCACCTATACTCAAATCAGTATCTGACAAGAACGACAAGCCGGGCTGGAGCTAAGTAACGAGCAGCATGCATCGACGTACCTTGAGCGGAAACCGGAACAATCCGTCTATTAAATTCTGAGGAGGCTGGTAGAGAAGCTTGGGATTACTCGCGTGAACTTTTTAATGTTTCATAGAAACCCGGTCAGGTAGCCTCGAGGTATTTATTACATGGGCCACCCCCTCACTTGGCTCTCGCTTTCAATAGCGCCCTCTATTTTCCCTAGTAGCATCACTAGGTAGCTTCCCGGGGGCGAGCTCAGTATACGAGCGTCTGGGTGCACGTGGTCAGATCCTATAAACAAATCATTACGCAGTCATAGATCGTAAGAGACACAATAGCCGATGGACGATATCCAGGAACCCCGGTGTTGAGCCGTATTTCCCTCCATACGGTGTGTCTTATCTGTTGGCTAGGATGAAATGATACGTGGAGTATTCGACGAGAATGGCAGGTAAGGATATTTTGCGATTCTCCCCAACGAGACAATTCGTTTACGGCCCCACAAAGTACTGGCATCAGGGCTGTATCTCGTGGCGTGACTATGCTTGAACCCAGCGGGGTAGTCGAATGCTTGGTGTTCTCGCTTTCCTTTATATTGTTTGTTTTGGGAGAGGTGGTATTTTTTGAAGTTGGGATGCTGGACAGATTTGAGGGCCATGATAATTTCCTTGGGGTTGCATTCGGATATCTGGCGCCGGAAAAGCTCCCGAGCTAGTCAACCAATATGATCAAGTGAGGCTGTTAAATCGAGAAACCCATCGTTCTTAGGAACGTCGACGGAGAACGAGAGAGTATGCCTTTTGAAAGGGCTGTAGACTAAGGTATGGTAACCATTCCGAAGAACGAAGGAGTTGGAACCGTTTCAATGCCCAGAGACCAGAGATAAGATTATCTCCGAAGAAGAAGGTACCGAATGAATGATATACTCCGAAGGGCCCACTTTCCGGTAGGCAGCTACAGCGCTACGATCTAGATTCCGTCTGATCTTCTAGACTGTGACGTACTTACACATTAATATTTTATTCAACTAGAAGCATCTAGTATGCGGTCGGAAAACGGCGGGTAAGATGTGACCATTCCACTGGAAAAAAGAAAATCCAGGCACCATGGCCAATTGCGCCAAGTGAATTCGAATGCAAGAGTTGACCGAATTCCGAAGCACTCGTTATAAATTTGGACTTTGAATTTTACTAATGGAAAGACACTTTTAAATATTAGTTTTTGGGATTTTGATTACAAACACTTTATCTTCCTGCAGTATCTGGAATGTCCAGCAGAAGTGCAGCCAAGATTTGCGAGGTAAGAGAAGGAGTTTGATTGAATTGATCGAGATCTCTTGGGTGGATGTTCGGTGTTTTGTGTTCGTTTAGACCAGGGGTAAGCGAGCTTGAACTAATCTCTAAAAATCCCCGAAACCTCAAACCAGTTTCTGCTTCCACCCTTTGTTCTACACCGTGCAGATATGTAGATCCTGTGTACAATACAAAGTGTATGTGGAAGTTAAGGGAATATGAAAAAGGGGAGAGGTGTCGGTTAAGGAAAAGTCATTGATTGGGTCGTGGCATTTTCTTTCGGAGCCTCTGTTCATGTTTCAGATTTTTGCTTTTATGTTAACGACATGGTCATACGACTTACGCTCTCCAGGTTTCTAGACTTACTTAAGTAGCTGCGATACTAATTGCCTCGATAGCTCTCAGAGGAGAAGAAGAAATAGGGTACTGAATATGCAACGTAAGAAGCCATTCCGGGATTTTTGACCATCGCATCCTGGCTTAGTAGCTTAAGTTGCAGTTGGGGGATCCCTTGGATCTCGATCTCTCGCGAATGGGTTTGCAATTCGAATCCTCAGAAGGACAGATGGAGTTGGACCCGAGTAACTCGAGCCTTGTTGACCACTAGGACGAGAACTAGAAGTAGATTCTCGTTCTCGTTCTCGTTCTGGTTCAGGCCTGGGTCCAGGATCCCCATTAGCTTCTCGGATTCTTTGGAGAATCGACGGTTGAGCCGAAGTTCCTGGTGGCTGCGTGGTGGGCAGGGCACCGGTATTCTGCATGTTTACTCCGCCAGGCCAAGGTTGGGCCTTACAGATCATTTATTGGGTCGGGGTGCTTCTGTTTGAGATCGATGTAGTTGGTTAGTAGAAGAAACAGGCCAGGCAACATGTCACAACAGATTTTAGAGATGGCCATGATTCATGATTAACGTAGTAATTCACACTAAGCCAAGCAAACGTACCGAAGAGCTTTAGAGAGCTTTAGAGACAAACAGTGACGGAGTTAGATGGACGTTGTCCGTTTGGTTTGATTTGGTAGGATTTAAAGCTTGTTGATTTGCACGTTGGATGAGGTTGGTTGCAGGTTGTCGATGGAAATCACGCTCTCTCAATTGTGTTTATCATCTGCTGTGCACTGTGCTGTGACGGTAGACACTACGCACTGCGTAATTTTGTGTTGATGCATGATGTTTGACCAGCCGACTGGATGTCAAGTCTGTCTCCTAGCCAGACCCTTCGACTGGTTACGGAGCTCTGAAGTCCACAACAAGTAACTACGCTCAACCGGCAACGTTCATGGGCCGCCTGTGTAAATTCGAATACTGTTCGGATCATTCGGCTGAGCAAGATTCACAGCCTTTACTAAATAAAGTACCATCTATAGACGGGATGTTTGACTTCTCATGCTGCCTAACTCGACATTTCTCTCTAGTCCCAACGTTCAGCTGTCCAGCTTCTAGATTGGCGATAGGTTAAATTTTATTCAACTCAATTTAACGGCTGGTAGGAGCTGGTCGCTGGAAAACGGCAGAGCCGTTACTGTCAACTGCAGTCCTGGCCATGGTTGGTGCTCGCTCACACAGGCAACTTGCCGAATCCGCCGAAGAGATAGGCTGGATAACGAGTTCCCCGATATGGGTTCTACTACTCCGTAGAATTCAATCAATTGAGCAGCTGAACCCATAACCTCCCCGAATAATAACAGGTCATGTTATAATAGATGAAGATGTCTCCGAATGGGAACCGTTAACTATGACTAGGACTTCAAAGTTCCTACTCTTATCGATATACAAATCGAAACCGTTCCATAAAAAAACATGGAAACGACAGCATTCGGAACAAATGCGTTCTGTAAATCTCCAGGGTGCGATTTCAACCACCAAGGGACGAAGAAAACTATGGGAATCAGATTCACAATAAATGCCCAAATCAATATCTTGAAGAGAGCAAATCCTTCTACACCATATATTCCCCATGCGGACTCTTTTAGTTTTGCGTCTGGATTCGATCCTACCCATTTTGGCATTACGGTTCGAAGACATTCGTTGCAGTTCTCTGAATCTTTAGGGGTTTCGTAGAGTTCCATTATATGCTGACGACTAATCGGTCGGATCATGGGTTTGGGAGGCTCGCGGGTATCTATTTGGTAATCGCGGTCTGACTTGTCTGGTAGACTTTGAAAGATATTGTCACAGAGCCCGTCACTATTAGAGACTAACCTGGTGCTGTACCGTTTAAACTAACCAGTAATAAACCCATTAGCATTGGTATATATGTAAATAATACACTTAATCAAGTTTTGGATATTGACAATCTGGCTGAATGAATGCTTCACTTACTCGAACCCACTGGATGTCACAGATCGTGGTGAATGAAAAGAATCGACGCCAGCCTCGAATCAGATTGTAATTCTCACGAATGCTTTGGAAGAGGTCACTATCTCTGTGAATACCCAGCATCCTGATTACTTTCATTACAGCTCGGTTGTCTGTACAATGCACCACAAAGAAGATATCGAACTGGCCGGGTAGATTACTCATGTTGATTGAGGTCCCCTGGTTGTTGCCTTGCCCTTGTGAAGTTATATTGCTATTTGCGCCCCCACCCACACCCCCACCCCCAAAGCTTCCAGCTCCGGAGCTCATGCCCCCAGAAGCCACGATCCCTCGATCGATGAATTTATTTGTGTTACTACTGGTAGAAGGATTGGATGGGGTGCTCGACGATGCGTCCCCAGGAGGAACCGAATTTAGCTGGGAAGGTTGGCCACGTCTTTGCTTTGAGGAGTCAGAGCTACTTTCAGTTTGACCAAATCCAGAGATACCGGAGCTATATGCTGTCATTTCATTGCCATGTAACTGACTGGCCTTTTTGGTACCACTCTCCTCTGCCTCCAATATCAACGGGGCGCGTTTGATTTTATCCCGCTCGGACAAAATCTGGAGCAATGGTAACAAAGTGTTTGGAATATCTATAGACATCTCTTTCGTGCCGTGCTACACATCAAATCTCAAACAAACCAGCACAGATGAGTAATGGTACATAGTAAACTTAACTCGAGGGATGTATAGACTTACACAATCGAACCATAGCCGCGTGAAATTGTCCTTACACCTCCTTTGTGGTTGACACAAAGGCCAGAATGATATAGGTTGCCGAAGAGTATCCTCGAGAAATACTTTCCAGTCATTTATATGGACAGATAATCTTGTGTCGGGCGCCTTTGGGTGTCTGCGGAGTTTGTGAGCTAGATCCAAAGAACCGTTCCATAAAAGATTCCTGCTGATAGCTCCTCTGACTTGTTCGAACATGAGACGGCCTATGAATGATTTGAGATTTTTAACGCCGAGGTTGTTAGGGTTGAGATTGCTCCATAGAGGACTGTTGAAATAGTCTTCGTCCAAAGCGTAACCTTCTCGAATAGTAATTCCTTGTTCGGTTTCTGTTGTAGATCGGTTTCTCACAACGAACCAGCCATGGTGGGATCTCCTAACCCTGTAAGAGGATATCTCGGTTCGCTAGAAGTCGCTGGTTTTGAGTTAAAGGCTCTGTATGCGCACTTATATTGGTGTCTTGATCTTGAGTTAGAGTATAAATACCTGAGCTCCAAGTCCGAGTCCAACACGTCCCTTGATGGCCCCAATGGTGCGGGTTTGTTGTGGATCGACTTCGAGAGCCGTTCTGGATGCATGTTCTATCTCTGAGTCTTTTTGGCCTTCCACAACCATCAGTAGGATAGCACTCTGGTTGGCAAGGTATCTGTACGAAAGCGTCGATTTAATATCTAGGCCTTCTGGAAATATCGAAGACCGAAGGTTTTCTGTATATATATATACGCATGCATTGAAGCCAGGTCGATTAATATTATAATCATAAGCCAATAAATAGAATAAACGCTAGTCCTGAAAAGAGCTGCTGGAGGAGGGAAACCTACCGTCGAGATCAAGATTGAAATCGAAAATCGAGAGATTCGGACGGTTGCGACCGAATAACTCAATTCTGAGAACATGAGGCGAGTACAAGTTGCCTACCACCAACCACCCCCAGATACGATGAGGGTATTGCTGACTATCGGTCACCGACCTCTTCAAAAAATCTACTGCCTGTATTACTCGATAATTAGTTTTACTACTAAGCTCCAAATGGATACGTGCATTCTGTAGATCTTAATTAAATAATCACAATGACTCAACTAGTACTCACCCGACTATGAATGTCAGAAAGCCCATCAGCCCCCAATTCTTTTTCCGCCATTGAGAACTTGAATGCCGATAGCTCAGACTTGAACTTTTCGGAAACAGGCCCAGGATTGGGAATGATGGATACATTGACATGTCCTTCATCATCTGTTCGCCGAAGAAGTATTTCCGTGTTGAAATACACACTAATGGCCCGGGGGGTCGTGAAAGTTATCCCAGTAAGGCTTTGAAGTACTGACGACTTTGAGCTAATGTCGCTGCTGAGTAGGACCAACTATTTCTTAAAAAAAACAAAAAAAACATCGGAAGGTCAAATATGGTTCATTAAGACGCAGCTTTGGAGAAATAGCTTGGTGGTGCTGGTGGTGTTTTATATACCCGAGAAATAAATCCACCCTTGTTGATGCCAAATTCACTACATCGCTCCATAAGATCCCAAGGTTTGTTCCATTCCTCGGAACCTAAAATTTCATGGTCGATAGAAGTCATTGTTCCCCGCAGATCCGTCCCCGCGAATCAACGGTATAACTTAAAACGCTCAATCGTGAGTTGTTTGTGTTCGATAACCGGGTGAGAAAGTGGGGTCGTATGAACTGGTCCGGTATTTTGATACGTATTTCGGCGTTAAGGCTTCGGCATCGAAGTACTTTAATGTTATGATTCTTTAGCTTTGCTTGATAGTTTAGTACTGATTAGTGCCATGCGCTTGGTAGTTAGTTTGGTTAGCAAGAGAATCCAACGTTGCGCGTTTCTGTTCCAAAGGACCGGAATGATGCTGGAAACCAACCTCTGGCTAAGAAACAACATCGCCAAGACGTTTTTCCGAGGGCTGATGGCGGCTGATGTTGACTTCTGCTGGCTCCTCTGAATCCTATAACAATCACTTGGAACTATTCTAATTAATTACTTTTATATACATTTTTGACAATCTCGTATTGAAATTTCAGACGCTAGCCTCCCAAAGAAAGAAACAAAATAATTATTATCACACATTGAATGCTTCGCAAAATCGAACACTAGTATGCAAATTATCTACAGTAAAACTCCCTTTTAAAGTTCGTTTCGGCCAGGCGTTATGTATTCGTTGTTCCCTTCGTTTTCCCTATGGCAGTATTTTTGTGGCAAGTTCGTATCCGTCAAACAACCTTCTTTGGAACCTTTCGTATTCGTTTCGACTGATATCACAGGCATTATTGTGCCGCAGATGCCAGCCTCTTTCTTTTATAACGGTTGCAAGTCCCTCTTTATCGTCAGCAAACGGCTGGAAGACTTGAAAGTCTTTGCAGACCATTTTTGGAAGTTTGTCGTTTGACTTTTTGTGGTATTTCTGGTGGTAAGGCTTAAAGTATCAGATCACCCGAAGTTTTTTTTTTTTTTTGCTTGTCCACGTGGTCTAGGACTCTCCCTCGTGGGGGTACAAGATTCCAACGGGGAAAGTGCTCGATTATCAAATCCTGGTCTGGCACGGATATGGGTCTTGAGAAAAGGACGACTATTGTTCCACCAAGGATGACCTTCGACTCTGAAAGTTCAATATTGCAACGTATTTGTAATTTATTTGGTGAAGTTTTGAATTTGCTGGGAATATATTTGGGTATCGTGGGGTATTTTGTGATCTTTCTAAGACCAGTGGAAATTATTGTATGTAGGAATATGCAAGTATGTAAAAGTCTTCGGAAGACGGACTTCGGGTATGACGGCCTAGAATATTGACATCCGGTCTCGATTCATAATACGGAAGAGAGAGCCCAGCTGGTCTGTTTGTTTGCGTCTGATTACTGACTTCCGGGAGAACCAGAGCTCGACGACCCGCTATTAGAGTCCTGTGCAACACGCACAGCCGTTTGCTGTCGTCCTTGGCCCTGAACGTTCGTAGTCTCGGTCAACCGGACTTTGTAGCCAAAGTACGAGGAAACCCACTTCCTCTTCCTCCCTTTCTTTGTATGTTGATCCTGAATAAACCGTTCCCACAGGCGGAAGTAGATTTGGTCGGTTGGGTGGTTTAACCAGAGCTCAAATCTTCCGTGGGGATAGACGTGAGCCTTACAGGGCATCCTGACGGCCGGCCGGGGAGTGGGAAAGTATGTAACTCTCGACGAACGATGGAAGGAAAAAGGGAAGAGGGGGGTTACGTAGTGTATGCGAGAGGATATATGTGAAAACCCTTTCTACGAACGATATCGTTTGGAGGAAACGTTACGTCGTTGGTTGGATGTAGGGGGATCGAAAAAAGGGTGGCAAGATAAGTAGCACCTACGACGAGGAGGTTGTTTTGAAGTGGATGCAATGTCAGGCCTGCTCCACCTTATAACGGTCTAAGCTTCTTTGAGGCCAAGCTCAAATGGCGACATCAACAACACATCTTGGGTATGTCTCGGCGACGCAGTAGATTCTGACACCATCGCGGTCTGGCGGGTTACTGATAACGGTCCGAGAGGTTATTTGATGGAGGGTGAGTCGTATTTGCATGTGGAGATATGTGTGTGGGAGTGTGAGTGTGTGAGAGAGAAAAGGTATGGGCTAACTTTTTGGTTACGGCACAAAAGTGGCTGGGCTATTCTCGCTTTCACACTTTATGCATGTTCTCTGAGACTAATATTCAAAGGGGAAATACACTGCATTGGAACGCGAAGGAGGTTAAGGCTGGTGCAAGGGTAGTCCGGGAATAGTACGCATGATATCGATATCTCTATTCTATTCGTGAAACCGTTCATCCCCAGATTCTATTATTTTTATATAACATCCAGCTGGGAAATCTCACAGTTAGCCTCGAACGATGAGCTTCAATGCAATGAGGATCGATGCAATGGACGGTATGGGAGTATATATACTTCTTAGTATACAAAAGAAAGAATTATATACTAACTAAGAACGGAGAGAAACATCATTGGCTGACCAATCCCTGGCCTTATGCAGGAACTTGCGAAATTTACCCCGCAAATGCCGCCATGATTGCTTGTTCGGTAACAGAGCCGACAGCTGATTCCACCACAATCTCCCCAAGCCCGCTGCCCGTTAATCCGACCTGCTGGATGATGGCCAAAGCGGATGTGAGCACGGCTGTTTCGAAGGCTGGGCCATATCTCTGACAGCCTCACCAATGATTGTGAAGACCCTTCGCTTTGTTAATTCGACCCTTTCGTTCAAAAATATGGCAATCGCTCTGTTCGTGTCTATATCGAACAGTTTTAATGCCCGTCTCGACATACTATGCTTCCCGTGGGGGTCCAAGTCTAGGTCTTTGGTATGCACCCAAATCATGTTCTTGCTGGGACCCACACTATCCGGTAGGGTCCATTTCCATTTGAACTCTTTCTTTTCCGATTTATTTTCGACAAGGTGTCCGGGGCTTGACCACTCGGAAACGGAACTCCCTTTTCGTGTCATTGGTGCCAATGTTGGCTGGGCCTTTCTTATCTTTACCTGCTCGAATCCTGACGAAATGACCTCGTGAACTTTTCTTGGTATCTGTGAAATAAAGCGGATTGTCTTGCATATCTGTTAGTCTTTTAAAGTTTATTGAGGTGTAGGCTGTAAGTGTAGTTGAGTATCAATTGTTTCGTTTTGATGGCGTTTCGCCCGGATCGACTGAAGAGACCATTCGTGACAGGAAACCAAATTCGGACAAAAGTGTAAGACGGTAGTATTCCAATAAAAGGTTTTTTGGTGCAGAATTTTTCGTGGGTCCACTCATTTCTCATTAATTTCCTTCATTTTGTTTGAACTCAAGAAATTCCTCCCCCATTATATACTTACGTGTAGTATATTGTCACAAACACTATAGTAATTAGATATCTAGATCTAGTATTCAACAGCATGCAGCTAAGAGATAAATTACTACTAGAAAAGCTTGTTTCCTACTCAAGACCTCGAATTTTTAAAATAGTATTCATTTTTGCCACGAGGCTGTTCAAGAAGGCAGTCAAGCCGCCAGCGTTAGTGACGACTTTGATCGACAGTGCATTCAACAGGAGCCATGAGATGTTCGCTAACGCTTCAATCATGGACCCTGATTCCTAGCAATACTATCTTGATAGCTTTGGTAATTCAATCCAGTCATGATACGAGAAATTCAATAATTCAAGTAACAAGGTAGTCCAGAGTAACAGGGCTTTGCGAGGCGTTTTGGAAAACAATGAGAGGCTTTGGGATGGCAATTGCGCAAACGGATTTTTTTGAATTTTCAGCTGGGTGCTGCATGGTGAAACGTAACGACTCCTTGCGTCTGCAGGTGTGTATTTGTAGTGGCCATTTCAGAATTTCGATTCGGCTTCGAATAGTAGCGTTACGCATGTTTCGTAGATAACTCGATCAAGGTATCGAGAAGTCGGAGTGAAAAGAAGTAACAGTCGAAGAATTCAAATAAAATAAGAATATCGAGTTACAAAAAGTTGTATTTTTGCGAGCGTAACACGTCGGTTTAAATCCTTCCCCCTTATGAGGCCTCACCTCAGTCTCCTCTTTCATTCTTTGGATTCTGATTCGTGCGGTCGCTCATTTCCCTGATCACATCATCGACAGGTCAATCTGTGCAACAATGGCGTCATTTAGTTGGATCCCTAAAACAATTATCCAACAAAATCAACACAGGGTGAAGCTAAGACGAATTAGGAATTGTGTTGGCGGAGAACCTTTTTCGTGTTGGCAGTTCTATCACCGTGAGACCAGTTCTATACGAGGCCAGTTCTATCATGTATCGCTGTGTGCTGCATGCTGGACGGTCGACCGACGGAGCAACACAGGTAAATCACTAACAAATGCAATTCAGGTGGGGTGACTACTTAAGATAAGTATTTGTAAGTACGTGAGCAGGTGAGTAGCTAGTAGTTACGAGTCTCAAGTTAACCTTTTATAGTTATGATTAAGTCCGTGGCACAGGTTTCATACGCATACATATTGGTCCGCAGAATATATTAATATATATATAGCTTTGGATATCAATTTTGAAACCGATTTTTGAAAGTTCATATCAACCAACACCTCTTGGGTATTGAGATTGTGTAATATGTGTATATATGTACTCAGAGCTATTAGACCAATGTAATTTGGGATTCCGTGGCTAGTATGTAAGCATATACTTGCGGTCTGATCGATCGTGAAGGGTAAAAAAAAGGGGAAATTTTTTTTTTCTTGCAGCATGTGAGAGTCATATATATCTTTGATGCTGAAGATATAGCACTATATCTTCATAAATAGCGTCCGATTCTCATCAGCTCAAGCGTACCTAAGCACCCATCACCGGGTCGCTGGGCGTCCTATTGTTTCGGGTGATCATTCCGATAATTTCCCAGCCTGGACGGCTGCCCGTCTAGCCTTCTTCGATCTCATTTTCTCCGAGATACCTCTCTTTATCTTTTTCCCGTAAGCACCTTCCTTATAGTTGTTGTTGCCGACATCATAACCTGCATAACCATAGTCCGGCTTCGGTTCGGGCTTGGTTCGATCCACGACAACTGGCTTTGGGGGTGGTGGTGGGACGATCTTGGGCTCAGGGTACTGGACTTGGAATGCAGTGCAACCTCCGAAGGGCCCGTTTCTAAGAGAAGGATATCCATTAGCATATGACTATGATCAGGACCAGCCTTCGGCTTGGCTTAGAGATGAGTAGCCTCGGATCTAGGCGCTCTCAATGCAGAGAGGGACAAGGTTAGGGTGAAGTTACTACAAAGATAAGTATATATTAGCTTATATTAAAACATATCAATTATATAATGGAATAAGAAAGTGATTAGGTACCGGTGCATGATTTTCACATCTCATAATGCAAACGTGTTTCTTATTGCCGTACACGCCTGCGCACTTGGTATTCGGAGGAAGTTTGACTGTGAGGAAATGGGCTTGGCTGTTCGACGCATAGTTTATGGAATTGTGACCGCTGGGAGGTTGCTGAGTGATAGTAAGCCAAGGACCGAACGTATTACCGGTACCGTCCTCGTTTAATCGACATCTAGACGCCCCAATGCGTTAATGGTGAGAAATACTATTTGACTCGATGCCGCGGAGATCCTGATATATTTGATACCTGAATGGTCCCGCGCCGTCATCATTCACTTGATTTGACCTTATGGTCAACGTGCCTCCAGGACTACACTGAGGAATTTTGGCTAAAGATAACATCAGAGGCGTTGCTCAAAACTAAAAGCTAAAAGAGAGACGAGGGTCAACATACTACCCCTCTTGAATATATCTGCGAGCCAGATTGCCGGCGAGTTCCTCGCCCCTACCCCGTTAGGTATCGGGGCCATAAAGAAATGATAGTTCCGATGGTCCCACATGAGCGGACTTCCATGGAGATTGGGCGGCGTGATTTCATTTTTTCTGTGTATATCGTTGTAATGGAAGATGTTACTCAGGGTTGTTCCGCACCCGTTCGCCATATATTTACGGGGTATGTGCTTGAAAGGACTTTGCCAAGTGGCCGGGATGATTGGGTCACTGAATACGGTGACATCCCACTGTCCTGGATGCTGATGATGTCCGTGGTTTTTGATTGCGATATCATCATAATGACCAATGACCCCACCATATCCGGCTCCCGGGTGCTGACCAGCTGGGGTGTTCTTCAAGTCTATATCTCCAAACGGCCAGTAAAACCTGGCATGTGCAGAAGCCTGCTGGATGAAGATCGGCAGGACAATTGCTGCGATAGGGATGCTTAACTGGACCATATTTGCAGCGTACGAGCTTAAGACTGAATCTTGAAAGAATGAATGTGTATAAAAAAGAGAAGGAGTGTGATTCTGAAGAATTCAAATGAGTGAAGGTAAAATGAGTGTGAAGATGAGGCCGAAGCTGCAGCTGCTATCCATGGAATGCCGTGGAAACTGTGAGCATGATAACAATAGGTATCAGTTGATAAAGCAACCTTAGGATGGTTTAAATAGAATTTGAAATTCCCATGATTTCGATATGCACTCCAAAGCAATGCTAGCATGCTATCATACATGGGATTTCAGATTAGATGGGAAAAGGCACTCTCGTGGTTTCTGACTCGGGGTACAAAATGTTCGACCAAACGTCTATAGATGCCGGGTTTGGCTGATGAAGTTGTTTTTTCTCTGCACTATTGATTAGCTTTCGGTCGAGATAGCCACCACTATCTCCCTTGCGATGCTTGGCATTTCGAAGGCATCTTTTCGCTAACGAAAAGTCGCCAAGGAACCTGCATCTGCATACGCCTCCCTTTGTGACGTCTGGGAACGAGACCAATCTGCATCAGGAAAAATTACCCGGTCGGGTTAGGTCATCTGCCAAACAGCAATGCGGATTTGGGATACGTATTCTGTATTTTAGATGCTTATCAAGCCATATATCCGTATCCCTGTCTTGCTTCATCGTAAATGTTTAAAACCAAGGCCTGCGACTTATCCGCAAACCGACCTGCCTACCGACGAATCGACCTTCTGGTTCCCCGATGCGTCTAAGAACAAGTCGGCTCCCGCATCAGCCAGCATCGTTTTCCGGGTTATAATACAAGAAATAAGGTGTGTGGGGGCTTCCATTCTAATCCGACAGTCAGAGCCGTTCCCTGAGCGCTATACCTACAAACCAGCCATATTCGAATCGCCGCTATAAGTCGTGTAAGAAGGCTCATTCTAAAATACTGCTATTCAGATGTTGCGAACTTCCATCTATGATACTAGCTTTGACGAAGATTTGTTCATATGAGACAGTCCGGTATGAGTTGGAAGTAGTGCTATTAAATGTATCACTAGCCAGAGTACATCTCCTTCCAAATCGTTGTAATTACTTCAGTAGTAGTTAACGGCCGGGCCTGCCGCTGGAGCGGCAGCCTGCAACAGCCTCTAACTGAACATTCGAATAAGCAATGACCCCAGCCGTAAATATTCATGTCATTTGAGCCCAATTCATCAAATATCTCGTAGAAGGCGTCCTGATGCGTGTAAAAACAAGTCTACACGACTATACTAGCCTCTCTATATTTCCAAATGCCGGCTTCCGAGTCGACAATCTTATAGTTATGATATAGACCAAACCTCAGGATGCCGCAGTAGGCGCTAAAATCATCGGCAAACACTTCTACGCTAGTTTCCACCTTGATTATGTGGTCGGCTGTCAGTCTGAGCCCGCCTCGGACTGTTAAGTTGGGTCGTCATAATCCGTTAGGTTAAAATAGGCTTAGGTATATTAAAGTTGGATGAAAATTTATTATATTATTATTTTATAGACGATGTATAGTAGGTCTAAAATAGATTAAACTGAAAATAGCCTTTCAAAGAGACTCAAAATAGGCTAAAAGCTTGCAACGGAAACACCAGACTGGGCTTGGACTGGTTCATGTTGCGGCCTAAGCAACCTATGTGCCGTAGGTATGGAAAGTTGGAATCAGCGCCTAATTCCACCAGTATAGAGCGTAGGGATCTAGTGTTGATCCTTCGTTATACACGCACTTCAAATCCAATATCAAAATGGTCCACATTCCGTCTATTGCGGCTGTTAATTTATCCTTTCTGCAGCTGCAGCAGTGCAATCTGCGGCGGTGCCTCTCGTCTCCTTAGACACCCTAGAAAGACGGTCTCCCAATGTCGGCGCAAACTCATTTGTGTCCGTGTCTTCCACAGCCATCGTTGATCGCCGCCATTATATCTATGATGGTATCAAACTTGTACACATTGTAAATCCAGTTATATATACAGGTGTTAACCTAGTTATGTTTGTTTTTATGTACATAGTTTTTAAAGAAAGACTATTCGCAGCACTGATCGGTTTCATGATATATCTTATGATACTGCAGTTTGCATTCCAGTTTATCTCGTAAACCAAATGCTACCACTACAAGGAAACCTTTTGAATATTTATAAAATAACGAACACATATGCAAAGATTATAAACTACGGCGTATTGTACTAGCACAAGTTTTAACGTGGGAGGATGCAGGACTTAGAGATGCAATACCTTCCACGCATATCTGATATAGTCGGTGTATGGGTTACTCTTGAGCGTAACGGAATAAATCCCATTTATAATTATTTAGGAGTAAGAGGGACCAAAGTCATTGCAGCGGTAGAGCGAATAAAGGGCAGCTGGTTGCGTATAAATGGCCTGCTTGAGAGATAAAGTTTTGTTCGACATATTCGAAAGGCTCTGCACGGGCTTCTCGGGTGATTTTTTTGCGAGATTTATTACAAGCTACCTTGGTTTTTCAATCTAGTTCATCGATGCTAGTGGGGTCCACGTCCGGTTGCATTATTCGGGCCTGGTCAACAAGTCAATCTGTGCAACAATAGCATCATTAATTTTAGTCTCGGAATAAGACAGCCGGCTCAAAGCATCCTTTAGTAAAATTCCTAAAACAATTATCCAACAAAACCAACACACACTAGAACTAGGACGAGTCAGGGATTGTGTTGGCGGAGAACCTGTGGGCTGTGTGACCGAGACTAGGCTGTGCAGCTGGTCCAGGCCTGGAGCGACACAAGTAAATCACCAATATTATAATCACGAGCCAGTTCCACGAACACGACCTTCAGACGTCACGAACACATCAACAAAGAACAAAGAGGGTCCAACCACTTCTCAGTCATGCCCGCCTTCGGTGGCCTCTCCTTAACAGCAGCCATATTTAAAACTACATTTATCATTCGAAAACTTTTCATTCACAAACACTCCAAATTCAAGAAACTGAACAAAGGGAGAAGAAGAAGAAAAAGATTCATACGAGTAGTCTGGTGGAGCTCCGCGAGTTTAATGCGGAAAGTCACACGCTTATATCGTAATGTATAAGCTAGGACTACCGATTCTGTTAAAGCCAAAGGAACAAAATATAGAAGAATGGCTGACTTTCTTTCATATATATACATCAATTCAGGTTTCGATCCCAAATCATATAGAGGCAGACATATGCATGCACATTCTTCATATACGAGATCGATATGCGCTGTACCGCAACGAAATAATGGTTTGATGTTCCACAAACATAGTACAGATGCTATAGCAAACAAAGGTGGCAAACTAGCACTATTTCCGGGCCACGTCTAGGGACAAAGCAAACCCATATCGCCGTGTTTGCTCTTTTTATCAGCTTGTGTATTTGAAGTGCTTTCTAGAAAGTTGGTTCAAAAACACTGGAATTTCGACACTTCTCCAAAACTTCCTAGATCCGGCTGATCAAAAATTTAACACAAATACACCCCGACACTCAAGACGTCTCGATATCTAGAGATAACCAGCTAGTAAGCGGCCGAATCCCAAAGCCCATCAATCTAGAAATTTAGGCACCCACCCAGTCCATCATTGCCCAGAATGAGGTCTAAATATGCATATGAGAGGTACGAAGAACCAAGATATATAAACCTCTAGGTTATATAACCCCAGAAGCGTAGCATGGCGTGCTAATAATACCGGTAATGGCAAATCTTTCCAGTTCTCAGTACTTTAGTTACTCTGCCCCAGATATCGAACTAGTTGTAGGAGATGGGGCAGAACAGACCACCGTCAAAGTGCACGAATCCGTCATCGCCCCTCCTTCAGAATTCTTCAGAGCCGCCCTCAACGCTGGACTCAAAGAGACAACCGAAAAAAAGATCTACCTCCCCGATATCACATGGGTCGGCATGGAAGAAGTTCTGAACTGGCTATACAAGAAAGATATTTTGGAACCAACGATCCGCGAAAGCTGGTCTCGGGGCTACCGCGAGAAACTAACGGCACAATCCACCGAAAAGTTCGTTGCGGTCTTGCGTGTAGTCGATTTCCTTCAAATCTCGCAGCTGAAGGATGAATACCAGAAGGTGTTGGAAGGGTTCCTTAAGAAATTGCATTCGGGCTCTCCGTTGTTGCTTGAAGAAGAAAGAGGCGGCTTCATTGCGACCATACTCCATGAGTTTTACAAAATCGGAGGGGAGATTGATGATGATGTGTTCTATATGTTTATGAAGACTATTAAGATGCATTGTCCAAAGTTTCCTGAAAGTCCCAGTATGAATGGCTTCAGGGGGTTTCAGGAAGTTGTGAACGACCTGGAGGAGCCTAATGCGAAGTTCCTGCATGTTCTTTGCAAGGCGTATAGTTTTTTGTGAGACAGTCTCGACACCGGGTACACTTATGGGAGGTCTGAATGTAGGTCCTTGGACCGTTCGTTTCGTATCGAAATATCATATAGTATGTGTATGCTAGAATAAGCCATATGGGCTTAAGTGTTAGATGGATTGCAAAAGGCTTTTACGAGCAATAAAATTTCGGCGTTTTGAGAATCTTCAACTTAAAGTGAAGTTACTCTAAAAATAAGGGACCATAATCGTGACTTTGTCCGATGCGCATAGTAATCTTAATCTACTCCACGAAGATATACTCAATATGAAGTAGACCATCTAGCAGCAA
Source organism: Arthrobotrys conoides (assembly GCA_036971725.1). NCBI lineage: Eukaryota > Fungi > Ascomycota > Orbiliomycetes > Orbiliales > Orbiliaceae > Arthrobotrys > Arthrobotrys conoides. The sequence goes on from JAVHJM010000008.1 coordinate 2,032,100, forward strand.
GCATATTCAGCTGACTGCTCACCGTTTGGATAATGATTATTCCGCATAAACAGAAAGCCAATAGTCGACTAGTTTCATGCCTAGAGGTAGCGTCCATTATAATTAGGCTACGAAAGTGAGAAACAGCATGAGTCTAGGAGAATCATCTATAGGCTACCTCTGTGGTCTCCAGGCTTACATGCGCATATGGCAAAACAGGATCCTAGGACGAGTATTCAAATGTTGAAAAGTTATCTCGTAAACTAAATTCTACTGTGTAAACTCTCAAGGGCTTTCCAACAAGGTTGTCGCCCCAAACTGACAAGACCGATAGATACTCAAAGTTTAGAGGAGCAATACCTATGATGTCGTTTCCGCCGCTTCCCACAGGTAGATGCGATATAATACTAGAGCAGATATTAATAGCAGTCGTTCCCCCATTGATCTTTCTCGAAACCGGGCGCTCTTTCTCTTCAAAATCTTTAAAATCTAGCTTCTGCAACGATCTGCTTTTTAGCTCACCAGATTCATCCACCAACCCTTCTCAGAACCAAAAACACCAACTAAAACAGCACCAATTAAACACCCTAGAAACACTATCACAATGGAATTCGAAGGGTTCCTAGAATCCGGAAAATACTCCGATTTCACCATCATATGTGGCTCAAAGGAATGGAAAGTCCATCGAGCAATCATCTGCCCACAGTCCGAGTACTTCGCGACTGTTTGCGACAGCAGCTTCAAGGTTTGGTTGTCCCATTCTTATATCTGCGATTCGTTTTAGATAAAAAAAGTATCCTATAGATGAAGTTTCTTTGGGCTGGTCACTAACCATGGAAATTTCCGGAATATAGGAAGCAAAGGAAGCCGAGATCAACTTGGCCAATGAGATACCTCTCGATATCGAGAGCATGCTCAAGTTCTTGTACACTGGAGACTACACAGTTGTCGAGACAATTGAGCAGCCACCATCCAGCGGCCTTGATGGTGATCTCGTATCCTCACTATCCGTCCTAGCATTGGGCGGAGACGCGGATGAAAAAAATTGGCTTGGTCCGGATGATCTATTGAAGTCAGGCAGCCCGGAGCTAGCCATCGCAAAACCGACTACGCAGACCTCCCAAAACATCCGCGAGCAACGTCGCCATATCATCATGTACGCTCTGGGAGACCAATTCATGATCGAGAAGCTCAAGGTCTACGCGGCTAAGAAGTTCCAGGACAACATGCCAGATACATGGATGCCTGATCATTGGCAGTTGTTGGATGGAATCGAAGCAAGGAATTCACCAACAGACCAAGCTCTCAGGGCTCCCATCATGAAATTGTGGCTCAATGATGGACTCGAGCTTTTCAGTGGTGAGGAATTTCGCGAAAACTTGGCTCGCTTCCCGGCAATGGAGCTCCAATTCCTCCGCAGTCACGCTACAAACATGTACACCCTGATTTTGGGCCTTCGAGTTACGTTGGGGGTCCAGACCGGGGATCTGGAGGAGCGAGACACCACCATTCGTGGCCTCAATGAACGAAGAGACAGCGTCAAGAGCTCCCTTAGGGATATGGCTTCATCCATCAATAAAGCGGCGAAATGCCGTCACTGTGGCGTAAGGTTTGCTGGCCTTTTGGAGGAACAGTCGACGCTGGATAACCATCAGGTTTGGTATTTGCTCAGATGCAAGGACTGTCGAACCAAACACCCACCAGGAGGTGTTGGATTTGGCTTTTAAAGGCCATCTTGCTATACGAATTTCGACATGTTCAGCATGTTTCTTTTTTTGTCTTCGTATCTTTTGAGGAGAGATTCGACTTGTTTTCGCAGCATGTCGCAGCGTTTATGACTTTTGTCTTAAGCTTTCTGCCCTTTGCAACATCTTTTTTATTGATACAAATTTAAGTTTTTGTCTCAATACAAATGCCTGTACCTTACTACACAAGTTGCACTTAGCACCAGAATAATCAATCTCATTGATTATAAATTGAATGCCATATTGATCGGAGATTATGGACTTCCAAAGATCGCAAAACTGATACTAGAGAACCTGTTCACGCGTCAACACTTTAGATTAATGCAGGGGTACATGGATTCAAAGACCCAGAGTGTATTTTTGTAACATAATCTAGTAAAAGTATAATAAGATACATCTTCAGATGACTGGAGGTTGTTCTAGAAGAAATGCCATGCAGACACGAAAAGGGACTAGCTAGGGAGCCTCCACTGACGAGATAACCCATAACGAAAATAATTAATAAAGAGTACATTTAAGAAGTTTCTTATTACTATTTGGTGGGGCCAAAGGCATTGATATGGCGGAGTCTGATGCAAAACCAAGATGTCTAGAGTCTAGAAAATTCCCAGTCTTGAACCGAGAATTTGTGCAGACGCACGAGCAGGTTGATCGAAAACTGTAGTAGTGTAAAGCTGCGCTGCAGGATACCAAAGATGTTCATCAGGGCATCATCTCGAAATAATTATAATGGTTGCTGGATGCTGATTTTATTCAACATGGCGTCTCGTTTCGGATTTGTAGGGCATTCTGACGAGAAAGCTCTGCAAACTCTAACCGTGGATGTGCTCGTTGCAACGGTCGCCGCTCGCTGGCTTCCCGAAGTACTCGTTTCCTTCGCATCAGAAAGTCCCATATCGATGAGGGCGTATCGTCTTCAACTGTTTCGGATGGCAGTAGGCTCGACTTGCATGGCATTTTCGATTGTAGTGGCCAGCAGCTTGGCAAATGGATATTAAATGAAGATATAACAAAATTCCGAATCCGCGAAGGAAATATCAAATAAAATAATAATAATAATGATAACAAAAGGAAGGTCGAGAATAAAAAGATAAGACGATATATAAAAAAATATGGATTATCGTAATTCCCAAATTGCCATTCGGTGGAGATAAGATCTTCTTTCTCTTATTCTTTCCCTCAGTTCAGCCGCAACCGATGTAAATTGGCACCGTTCAGAGACGTCGCGAGTCGCTCTTCGGTTTCGCATCAACCAATCCCAAATCTCGCGCGGGGTCTCGTCTGTTGCAATTTCCGGGGGGAGAAGCGTTGCCTTGCAGGGCATCTGGTGACTGCTGCCCTTCAAAAGCAACCGCCGGCCAATCCGGATATATATACTTAAGTATATATATATATATCTCTATATATATATATGTTCAGGGAACAGAAAGGGTTTCCGGCGTTTCCAGTTGTGAAAGCCGCCTTCTTTCGAGCTCTATCCTTGCTTCTTCCAATTCCTCTTGCTGGTCTTCCCACCGATTCATCCGCGTTTCGTAACCGATGCTTTCGAATACCCCAGCGCCCCACGGATTGAATGATTGCGGGCACGATTCGGATTCGTCGCGAACCTCCTTTCGTTTTCGCAATAACCAGTCCCAGATTTCTCGTGGAGTGTCGTCTCTGGCTATTTCAACGGGTAGAATGGTTGCTTTGCAAGGCATCGCAGGCGATTTTGAAGAGTTTAAGGAAGCGGGGTAGCATATTCTAGCAAGAAGGTTTTCGCATGGGGGCCTCTCGAAAGGGGAAAACGCGTTGTTAGCTTGTCGGCGGCCTCGGACCTTTTTTAGAAGGGTTGCACAATCGTATGCAATGGGCATCTGGAATATGTAGGTCATGGAGTCTGGGGGCGGCTCGATGATGTGTGGTACATGTAACTACATACTTGAGTGTGTAATTATCGTACGTGCCTCATGCGACCCCTCAGAAAAATGATATATCATTAGTAGTCTGGGTGTGTGAGTACAGTGCAGGCAGGCGGGATTCTGAAATATTCGAAGGGACGAGTGATAAAGTTGCACACGACAACCGATGCACCATGCACTGCATCCACCTGAAGAACCTTATTTTTTTTCTGATGAAGCAAAGACACAGGCAGGTCTTCCGCCTCAAGCTTAGGGTATGCTTTATGAATTTCCATACATAAGCCACCCATGTTCCATAAAGTGCTATCTCTGGCTCGAAGCCGAGCGTTGCACGAAAGCGCCGTGTTCTGTTCACATGAGTAAATCCCAAACTGCTCGTGGGCTCTGTGGTTGAAAAAATAATAATCGGAAGGTGAAGCACTAGCTCTGCAGGGCATATCCCGTATTCGGTTCTCAGGCCTGAGCCAGTAGTGATGGAACTTGCCGGTACTCTTATCGTGTACCGGCAGACCTAGCTCGTATCTTGGATAGGATAGCTGCGAGAAAAGTATGGCGGCTTTAGCATTGATCCACTACGGGATCAATTCACTTCGATTTGTTTTGTAGGGACGATGTCTCGACTGGACTGCGCTGAACCCTTCCGCTTCCGTCGGTGTCTTCTTATTCGTTGGAACAAAGTAAAAGCGGCCCGCAGGGAAGGAATTGTTGGATCTAACTGTATTGACAACTTCAAAAAGCTGTTGGACGTAAAGCGGCAATGGCCGGCCTCGAGCCTCTCATGTCAATTCATCAGCGCCGTGATTTCAAATCCCCAGTCAAAATATATTTATTTGCCCCCATTCTCGGCCCTGATCCTATCGATTAAAGCCCTCCCGGTCGGCACGATCGTGTCGTCCGAACATACAGCCATCATATTTTCCATTTGCCGGCTCCGAATAAAGGATAGCATAGGACCGACCCCGCGCGCCAATCCAAACCTTGCAAGGGCGCTATGGTAGCTTGAGCTTGAGGTCTCCGCCATATCTAAGAACTTCATAATCTTCGAGGTGTCGTCTTTGCAAGGCATTTTTTTCTTCTTAACGAGATTGATGGATCGTGAGGTTATGAGGGGTGTTGTAATTTTAGGTAAAAGTTTAGTGGGACGACGGTTTGATCAGTGGAATCATGTCGAGGGTAGGAAATGTTGGTATGTTACGCAACATCTGTAAGATACAAAGAATAAGCACTAAAACCCTTATGTTAATTGCGATTGCAAACTGAGCTGGAAATTTTATAACTTCTAGCGACATGGGATTACAGTCAGATGAATGATTGTATTGATAACTAGATTCAAGGGTAATTAATAATATATATGCTTCTAGCAGCTAGATTTGGAGGGAGAAAAAAGGGGGGAATAGTACAGGAGTAAGAAAATGGTTAACGAAACGAGGGTCCATGCTATGCTCAATATCAATGTTCAATGCAGGAAATATAAAATGCGAAAAACATGACAATAAGAACTTCGATACCCAAAGATTTATCGCTATAACGCCAATCAGAACAGCAATCTATATATCCCAAATTTAGGTAATGCTAACTTCGCTGAATGTTAACTTTCCGGGTAAAAAAAAAAAGAAATGCAGGCCCTTTTATACATGTATGTGTGCTTTTGAAAAGTTAAACAATAGGTTGTATTGGTCTCGTTCAAGTCGTTGAGCAATCCTATATCATATTGAGGCGACGCATGATCTGCTTGCTGAAGGCCAGGAGGACAATCGTTGCAACGGTTAGTGGTACGGCAAATGCCCAGTAAATCCAGAACTTATCTGAAAGTGACCAGCCCTCGTCATTACCACCGCTAGCACCGTCGCTGCTGCCGCCGCCGCCGCCGCCCCCAGCACTCGTGCCATTATCCCCTCCATTGTTGAAAAAGCTCATGCTGAAGATTGCCTGAAGTTGAAGTTGGAAGTTAAAAAAGTTTAGTTAGAACATGGCTGGGAGAGGTTTACTTACCGAAACAAACGTAGCAGGCAGAAAAGCTGCTGTTAATGCTGCAATAACCTTCATGGCTGCGGAATCGATAGCCGCGACATGGCTGTGATATTGCGCGACGGTATTAAATGCCTATAGCTCGATTGTTACATTTTTTTGTCCTCCTCGAAGTTCCTAGCCCAAGTAAAGAAAACTCACAAGTTGTATTTCGTTCTGATGACGGGCTTGCATGGACTCGGAACGGCACTTGAATGCATGTATCATCCCATGGTAGAACATAAGATTGTCTCCAATCTGCCTCATGCAAACCATCTCTTCTTCCGGTATATTTGGCAACCAACTCACACGATCTCTTTGTCTCATTATCATCTGCTCCAGAAGCTGAGTCGATACTTGAAGAGTCTCGGTGCTGTGGATAACGTGTCTAGCGGCTTCATGGAGGTGGTCGTAGTCGACTTCTGGTTTGCGCGCTTTAGGTCGGGTCTGTGACGAGGCTCCGATGTTATTAAAAAGGCCCGAATTGACTCTCTCGATGAGACCTGCCTTTTCCACTGTTCGGACAACATCCCGTATTCTCCAGATAGACTTGTCGTATAGATTAACGATACCTCGGATAGCAACCTGGTGGAACGCGTACGGATCGACGACGAAGTGGTCTGGAGACGCCGTATCCAGAGTTTTCCTCATGCCTTGGACGAGGTCCTCGGGGCAGTCCAAGCAAAGCATGCATTTCCGACCGGCTTTTTTCCAGGTGGTAAAGAATCCTAGTTTGTCCCAATCGTAGTCGTAATCCTGCGGAAATTTCTTCCCGGGTTTTTCGAACAGCTGTTTGACAAGAAAGCGAAACCAGGTATCTTAGGTAGAATCTTAGCACAGATGCGTAAAACTTCTTTAAAAGTCAAAGGCGAAGAAGATAAAACCTAAGCTTACCATGTCGGCCAAAATCTTCGTCACGACCGTCGCTGCAGCCATAATAGCCGTTTGATTCCCAGTGAACCTTAGACCATATGTCGTTCGGCATCTGATAGAACTCTTCGAGCATATAATGAAGGGATGTCGATGAGGGTTGGTTACCCTTCAAGATATCAGACTCTGCGAATCTAACCTCATCAAGAATGCTATTAACTTAGGTTACCAATAACAGCATTGATGAATTGACATACACAAAAGAAGGGGCGGTCGACACTGAATAAAATCGAGGTTAGCCATAGCGTGTGTGCAAGAAAAGTGATACGTACTTGAGCGAAGATAGCTTTCAAGATCCTCATCCTTAGCTATCCATCCATCTTTGCCTGCAAAACCCCCCTTTAATCAGAAGCACACTCGATATTTCAGAAGGGAATTCCGTGGCCTACGCTGTTCATAAATTTTGGCTTTTATAGACATTGTTGCATAAAACGCGTTGTCACATCAAATTCCTTTCCCGGAATTCCCCTTTTCCTTAGTTTCAGCGTCGAGGCCACTTGAGCCCCCAGCCTTCCAAGAGATTTTTGTCGAACAAACCCCGGGGGGAAGGCCTAATCGCGGGCCGATGCGAACCTTCTTATAGGGTGATTGGTAAACTACCTTTGACCTATAGCTGCAATAACGGAAAGGAAAAGGATTCGGATGGATGCTGATTACGACGGCGAAGGGGCTTATATTCAAAACCTCACGCGCGAGGCTGGCAGACGGACAAGTTAACTTAACTGGATTGCCATTGGAAATCTGAAAGCCTTGGGTTAGCCGTGGACACGGCGCTTCAGGCTACATGGGTCCCGAACGAAAATATTAATAGCTCCGACCGTTCGTCACACAGAGCGGATCCTTAGCTATCCAATCATATGGAACCATGAAGTCAATACTGGACAGGCAGGGTTGCAGCGGCCCGGGATTCGAATTCGCGTTCAACTTGATTGTTATAACCATTGAATATGAATACAATTCCATCAATTTTACGAGTTCGAGGCATTGGTCTAAAGAACCGCGGGCCTTGCGGCCTTCCATGACATCTTCGGGCCCGAGTTCGATTTCTAGGAGTATTTGAGAACCTCCCATCATACATCAAGCGCGCGTAAATCCAAAGGATCTATCAGCCTCGCAATAAGCCACCGCGCCGGTGTGCGGACATTGTGGCTGGCCATTCGATATCCTCGGACAAGTTTGCGGTTCAACACAAGAATGGTCGAGACTAGTTTGTGGTAGGCCTATAGGGACCCCTGAGGTAAATATCATATGCTACAGTTGATTAAGTTTATAAAAGAATTAAGGATTAAATCCAGTATTTCCTGGCACGAATATCTTGGTCAGTTCAAGTACAAATGACCTTTCTTCTACCGGCTCATTTTGGGAGCCAGATTTCGGATTACATTTCACGCTTATGAGAGACATCCGAAGCAGAGAGTCAAGAATCCGGACTACCTACGCCCTATAGCCCAAGAAGGACGAACTTTACGAGGTGGACTGTAGCACAAGAACAGAAAGAGCCGAAGCTGCGAACCTTTTAAGATAATCCCATCATTCATTATGGTACCATAGCCTCTGGGATCATGTATCACTTAATAAAATACTTGGTTAGTACACCTGTTGCTTCTCACAGATCTAATCAGGCGAATGGGGACAATAGAAACCGATTTCAGTGATGTTGACCTGACGAGATTCGACTCCACCGGGGGTGGGCAGTTTGAGTGTATATTTATGGTTTACAAATTAAGAGAATGGATCACAGATCACGTATCTGCCTGCCCACCGGCCACCCGGCGCATTGACTTCAAGGTCGGAGTCGAGTCTACCACCCTGGCTAACACCTGTTCGTTAGCCTAACTGTCACTAACTTAGTAGCCTGCATGGCTAACAGTCAGTAGCCTTTTTGGTTAGTTCGTAGCCTGAATTAATACCTGCGAAACCCTTAATTAAATATTATAAGACGTCATATGAGTCGGATAATATTATCTTGTATAGTCGAGAACCAAATAACAAAAGTTGGAAACCCGATATAAATTCCCTGAATGAAAATGTATCTTACAAGATACCGATCCGCACGAAGCTAGGCTCAAAATGCTGGCAATTTATTTTAAACGTATACTTATTATAATTGAGGATATGCTAAATAAGAAAGCTTATCTCGTACACGTACCTACTTGAGTAGGTGATCTCGTTCCCAGATGTCACAATTGCAAGTTTTATATAAGGGGGCATCCCAGCACCGGGAATCCAAAGGCTTATGTTATCTCAGATCTCAGATCTACTAGAATTGGATGGCTTTGCTACCAATTGGCACCACCCGCTAGCTATGCTAAGAATTCAATAACTTGTATATGAAAAGCGGTCGATTCCCGCTTATAACATGCTATTTTATACATAAGTCTATTATCCCAACCTAGCCGGGGATTAACCGCTTTCGGTAGTCTAGTCTTTAAGCCAGCTTGGTCGTGTAACTAGACCAGGAGCCTGCAAATTACCTGTTAACCTGCAGTCAACCTGTGAACCAGCTACTAATAGCATCTATAGACTAGCAACTTGTGAGCTAGCCAACCTATAAATTAACGGCCAATGTGATAGCAGCCACTTAGCCCGTAAATTAGTCGTTAGTAGGCCAGCCATACAGCCAGCCAGCCAGCCAATAGCCTATAAACTACTGTGCCGGAAGGGGGAGTATCTCGAAGACTAGTGAATTCATGAAATACCAATCATAAAAACATATGGCTCTGAATATGGCTCTAATGCGTATTGGGAATTAAAATACAGGTTAACTTCAGTAGTACTATGATTAATCTTATTGATACTGTAGTTCTGCTGTAATAATATCACCCCGTTTGCCGGTACAGTATAAACCAAGTATAAACCAGCCTGCAAACAGCCTGCCTGTGGGTCAGTAGCCTATATAAATTATAAGCCAGCCAGCCAGCAACCTGTGAACCACTAGCCAACCTATAAGCCAACAACCTATAAACCAAAGCCTAAGTACACATAACCTCGAGACAAATAGCTTCCAAAACAAACATTCAAATATCCCAGTTGAAAAAATCATGGAAGAAGTTACCAGGCCAGAGTGCACATCCCACGAAAATTTGCTGCTAGGGACAGGAGTCGCAATATTGTCCGCGGTTAGTTATTCTATCTCTTCTGCTTTCGGATGCGTCGCGACTAACATAAGAAAAAAAAAGTGCTGAAAATTAATCGATTGTGCAAATATCGAAGTTAAATACATGCATGTAACGAGTATGAATCCTGGGCCGGCCTGAAGAGAACCTGACGCCCGTATCCAAATTTGCAAACTAGACGATCTTCCACGAAGCTATACTTTAAATGTGGCCAATTCATCTGTGCGACTGGCGACAATTTACACTTTGCAATAAATTAATTTTATTTTAGAGGATAATTTTATACTAGCGTCTTAGCTAGATTTATAGAAGCACGGCCCCGGGCCCCACTTCTTAGCCGCTGATAACTACAATTGGTGCTTCTGGTGCGATAACCTCGGACTGTGGTGGTAGTACCTCCTGTACCACTTCGGTTTCCGTCTGTACTTCAGGTACAGGCTCGAGTGCTGGAATAACCGGTTCTTGGGGGTCCGGCAGCGGCTTACTATCTTCGCCAAGCTGGGTAGCGTACTTGACCGAGTCTTCCTTGAAGGCATTTACCCATTGAACGCCCCTAACATCATCAACAAGAATGTGATCATCTCCGTCCGCAAGTGTCTCTACTAGATCACTAGAGACGGGGACAAAGTCTGGCTTGGCTTCGTCGTCACCAGTGATCCTCAGAGATTTCAAAGAACAGTCGATAACCTCCCCCCCGATGAGCTTGGCTCGGTTTGCCGGGTCCTTCAAGACATTTTGGATTGTGTCTACAGAATCAATGCCTTTTAGGTCATCCGTCTTTTGGAGCTGGGAGATGAATATCTTTGTGGGTTGATCAACAATCGAGCAGGCAATGATGAAGTAAGGCGAGAAACTCTCGTCGCCGGGTATAATACCGAACAAGTCGCCTTCCGGACTAGCTTTCAAAAAGATTACCTCCGCATCGGTGGGAATCTTATTGGCCTCGTGAACTCGAAGACGGGATACGCCGAAGTTCTCCAATTCCGAGTAATATGCGTGTAGAAGACGGTTATTACCACTGGCGTCGCCAACGACAGCACCAGAAGCTGGATCCCACATCCATCTGGCAGGTCTTCCACAGTTACGCCCGCCGACTTGGGAATCGAGATATATAAGACCACTTGAAGAGGTAGCAAAAAACGACCTATCCATGGGACTCATAATAACATTGCTGACAAACATTCCTTGATCAGCTGGTGCAATCGCCGGGTTTGTGGCCGAGACTGTTTCTGGAGGCGTATTTGGCTTGGACGGACTGGTAACGACTTCAGTTCCAGGTGGACTATTCGATGAGCCCTGTGGATCCCGCTTTTGGATATCAAGGTCACGTCGGCGCTTTTCGAATATAAGCCCCGTCTCGTCCTTTGGCTTCGATTCAGCCCATCGATCAGCCTCTTCTTGAGTGATTGGAGATCCTTCGACCAAGGTTTTGCCATCAATTGAGCTTTCGAGACTACCGCCACCACCGTAACATCCTTGAATAAGAGGCTGCTTTGGGACGTTCCAAATAGCGAGTTGTCCGTTCCCTCCTGCGATACTTGGAAGACCTTCGAAGTAAAGTGTATTTTCGAATTGCAGCTGTAGCGGGATCCCGGGGCATCGATCGTCCCCGCTGGCTACTTGAGCGACTATCTTATCACCGACTGGGATCTTTGCATCGATTCCAGTCCACATCCTTAACTGTGGCTTTTCAACAAGGCCGACGTTGTGCTGCCATTTCCCGTTGAAGAGGTCAACAGACAGACCGAACCTTGTAGGAAAATCGACATTCACCCAAGCATCGATGCGAATGTTACCATTGAATACGCGTCTAATCTCGGGTTCCCAGCCGGATTGAGTAGCTTCGGCCTTAATTAGGTCAAGCCTAGCCTTAGGAGCCGCCCACTTCATATGAATTCCTGCGTTCATCTGGGCGCTGCCTTTTAGGGTAACATCGAACCAAGCGGCGGTGCGCAAAGTCGGGGCAAAGTCGATGACACCGGGAATGCTAATGCCAGCTCCTAGTCTAACTTGGAATATATCGAGAGATTGGCTGTACTGGTAAAACCCTTTTGCTTCCAAGCCCAGCTGTAGCCCAATATCCAAATTGCCATCAATATCGAGGAAGGCTTCTTCTATTCCATTGGCAACGCTGAAAGTAACCTGGCCGTCAAAGCGAATATTTCCATTGATTCCGCAGTCGATACAATAAAGCTCACCCTTCAATTTATCAGTATCAGATTTACTGATGAGAAACCCCTTAGAGCCACCAAATTTCGTCAGAATCGCTGGGTCTGTGACGGGCGTTAACTTGTAAGCCTTCAAGGTCGCTTCGTTCGGATAGTCAAATACAATATTGGTGTTCACGGCGTTGAATGTATTTTTCCCGTTCACAATACGCCTTCCAGTTCCTTCGAGAGCATCAGCCGCATCGCTCCATGCCCCTTGAACAACTTTGAGAGCATCGTCGAAAATGCCACCTGCCCATTTGGCTGGAACTTCGATGACATAGTCGCAAGCAGCTTTAATGACACCCCATATATTCCAACGCCGTTGAAGTTCGGCACGCATGATGAGTGAGCGGCGTAATGCTCGGGCCTTTCGAGATTTGCCCCTAATTTCGTTATCGGCAATGCTACGAAGAAGGTCGTCTTCGATTTGCTTCTGATCTTTAACGACAGTCATATCAAAGAACTTCGACCCATCTATTTCACTTTCATCAACTTGTGACGCTGAGATGAAGGGACATTGGCGCTGGTCCGGCGAATTGACATTCTTTTCTAGATCTCTCAGAATTCCGACTCCGACACCGAAGCTAGGATCATTTAGAGTGAAGACCTCTTCAGAGATGGCGGGCCGGACACCAGGAGTATCAACAACCGCGTCAACTTCGGCTGGTATGGTAGTACCATCATCAGCGACCACTATTTCGTCGTCACGGGCTTGTAAACTGCGCTTTGTTGTAGTATTCGATGTGAGCGAAGCACCCTCTTCAGTCTTTCCGGTTTTGAAATTCTTTTGAGGCCCCGGAAGAAATCTTTTGAAGCCGAGTCCTTTAAATGCTGGAACCGGACTCTTGTGCGGAACTTTGGGTCTCTCTGTCTGAGTAGGGTGTTCCGTCGGTGTCTCTGTAGTGTTGAAGACTTGAAGTTGATCTCCTGGGGCCACCGCAACTTGACCCCAAGATACAGTACCACCTTCAATAGCATCCCCCATCTTCACATCCTGATATCGTGCCACCGCCAGCTTCTTCGCCTTATCAAGAGTAAGATCAAGAACCTTAGTCACAAATTTTTCATCTCCGTCAGCATCAGTCTGACCCGCACCACAACCCTGATATGACACCAGATAAAAGTCCTCCCCACCCTTCGGCCAAGTATCCTCAACAATCTTAAAAGCTTCCTCAGTCTTAAACACAATAAGAATTGTTTGCGGAGTGCATGTAAGACTATCAATGACTTCAGCATCCATCAAATCCACAGCTTTGCCCTTAAATGCAAGATCCGCCTTCGCGACCCGACGATCTGCGTTCTTATCTTCCGCATCACCGACGAAATGGAAGACCTGCTTCTTTTTGGCTTCGATGTTTTTGGCGGCCTTGGGGTTGAATGCTTTGGATTTGGCGTTTCTCATACGGCCGCCGTGGTTGTGCTTGCTTTTGAGAGCCTTCCCGGATGCAGGCTTTTTAGTCGGGTTTGTGCCAGGTTTTGAGGCGCGGGGCTTTATGTATGAACTAGAAGTGGAGAATTGGGTGTCGGAATTGGAGGTTTTATATGTAAGGGATTGAGACGCAGCTTGTGGTCCCGGCCGCTTCATGATAGAGGCTTCGATTGCACTCGCCAGAGCAAGGACAAAAGCCGCAGTCTGTACTCCAACCTTCATCTCGGAACTGTAAAGTCCGTAGCTTTATATAATGTATGGTTTAGGAAGTAAATGGTAGGTTCATTTATGCTTGTTTGGCAATGCGTCAAATTCATTCAGTACGAACCCGCAGTGAATGGGAGGGGACAATTGTTATATAGATATCATAAGATGGAATCGATATAAAAAATAGACCTTTAGAAAGGAGGATTTATCAAGATATTTCCGTGCCAATGACGGTGTATAAATGAGAGTATCGAATATATTTGGGGATTTTGGGTAGCGTGAATGAATGAATTCGAAATGAAATGAAGTCAACAATGAGACGACCTATCAATATATATTATAGCAAAAAGAACAAGATCGAGTCTCATTGGCTTTGTTCTTCGTCCGTATCTTCATAGCTCGCGCGAAATCTTCAAAACGATACTGTTACAAACTACCAGCAGTATATCTCCAATGTTACCGCCAAGATGCAATGCATGATTCGCTTAAAAGCTACAAAACCGAGTTCTATCGCGATATCGCCGATATATCGCTAGCTTCAACTATAATAACCAAAGGAGAAAAAGGTTTCTGACTAGAATTCCATATATTATTCAAAAGAGAGAACCAATGGAGGCTCAAAAGATCGACTTTGTAGATTACCGAATACGAGCATGTTCGAGAAGTCCAGGAGCTCCTGCTCAGAATTCCAGAATACACCCCAATGTAGAAAGAAATCCAGATGCCACTAAGCTTTCGAAAACGATCTAGACAAATCATACTTGACCATGTTAATAAAATGGCAATCCGTATATTATCCTTCATTTCTCCATCTCATCTTGCGACTAGGATAGCTCTAATCTCAGACGAAGCCCCTGTAGTTGCCTTTTGTTGTCGTTTGTGGTATTATCGTATACTTGGCGCGCAGCTTGGCTACCGTTCCAGACTCCCTGCACTTGTTCTGATGTTTCATGGACGATTATAATTGGTCAATACGCACCATGGATCAATCGATATCGGATTCCGAGTCTTGAAGCAAGCTTCTCCAGTTTGCACCATCATAAGTTAACTATCAGTGGGTAAAAATAGTTGCATGCTATAGTTGGAGTTGTCTTGACTGGCTATACAACAGATCTGAGTACAAGACCGCAGTAATTCGCCGTTAATGCACCGCAATCTTGCCCAGCTCAATGGCAACAGTTTGCCATGCGAATATCTATCTGATTCTATAAGTTTGCGATTACTAGCGTTACCAACCAGGACGTCGCTCTTCGCACCTCAATCGAATTTCCTCAACGATTTTGAAAATTCGAATCCTGTTCCGAAGTCCAATTGGTAACCGCTGATCAAGGTAACGACCCGGCATCCTCAAAGCCCTTACCAAGCCACCCCAGTCATTATCAACGTCCGCAAGTTCAACTTGCGCTGTATCAATATCCCACAGCCAGGGCACAGCCTCCCCGCTCAATAACCTGTCTTTCCAGAACCGGGGGGTGAGGGCTATTGAGTTACGCACTTTCGAGGAACAAGAGCGTAGGCATTGTATCGAATGTATATCCAAATTATCGCGAATTTCATCATAAACCGGACCAGGCAGGGTTTCAAATGTTGAATGGTGAGATGGTGGGCTCGTTAATCCCGAAGCAATACCATTCGTGTGAGGCGCTGCGACACCGTTGCTAAGTCTTGTGGCTGCTGGTTGTGGAAAGGGCCGGAAGGGAGGTCGAAGTAAAGAGAGGATTGTTGCGGTATACTCAATATAATCCGGCACATAGATCGGGTTTGCAGCTAACCACTAATTATCACGAGAATGAGTAGCGTTAGGATGAAACCTGAATTACAAATCTTTAAAGAGGAAATGGGAGAGATACCTCTTGTCCTAATTCAGCCATCCACGGTGTGGACCATTGACTTCTCGCACCATAATACAAATGCGGCCACTCGATGTTTACCAGCACACTCGACTGTCTTCTTTTCGCTTCTTTGATAGCATCGTATAGCTGCTGGATATTGGTGGGTATTCCGAAAGCCCTAGCATATGCAGAATCTGTGTAAGGCCTTCGCCAGGCCAGCAATCTGGCAGTAATAGCTAGGCACGCGGTATGAACCGGTACTCTGAAAGCAACGCCAGCTGAAGGTATGTGGACGTCAGGATCTCCGAGCATCCTGTAAATGCTACCGGTCACAGACCGCGGAAATGCGACTGTATCGTATTCATTCCACACTCCTTGGATTGAAATACCGATTGCATAGTCTGGTACGAAATCATATTGAATTGGTCTGCAGTATGGTGTTATAGTTATCAGCATTTCAAAATCGATCCAAAAAGATAAAATTCAAAACAACTGCTTCTTATCAGACATACACAACATCAGGTAGGACCGTGATCACTTGAAATTCTCTTATCCACTATATTATATGAGTATCATTCTAAAGTCAGCAATATTCTTCATGCCGCACCTCCATAAAGGGGGATTATTCTGAGATTCTACGGACTTCTCACCCTGGTTTGCTCCACGCCCAAAGTGGCCTCATTATAAACGAAAGGGTTGATCAAACGATACTCCTCCGAAGAATACTGCCCTAGGGAGATAATCCTCGTGCTAAAATCATCTTCGCAGAGAGGTAGCCCACAAAACGGACAATAGAGAAATGCATTACTTTGGGCCATCCCTATCGGGTCATAAATTCGGAGCAGAAAACATTAAGCTTTCGAAGGTGGAGGCCGGGCTTGTATGGATCATGGATAACAATGAACCTATGAAATACGTGCGTATACACCGGCATGGATTATATAATTATATACTCACCAAGCCATGCAACGTTACGGACTATTTTCCTCAAGACGTTTCTTTAACTTTTTTCAAATGAGGTTCAAATACACATGTTTTAGCTGCAGACGACCAGCAGTAAGTCCCGAAGATCACAGTAAATTACTTTTCACGATTTCAAATATACATTAGATATCATCAATACTAATAAGCGACTCAAGCAGTTAACCCTAAACCAAATTATAACTTGTTTGTATGTGTTTGGTATGGAGGAGTGATCTATTCGAATAACTCATATGCCATAGACTGGAATAATTAATTATAATCTATGTTGAGACTGTTGGGTAAGAGTTTTCACAAAAAGGAGTTTCTGCACAAGGGTACTATGTCCCTATGACCCCCCGTACCCCCCGTACTTTCCATCCTTATCAAGTGCTTTCTTGATGTCGCTTACGGTATACCAACATATTTCATGCTCAGGGATCTTATAAGTTTTTTTTTTCCTTTTTTTTCCCTTCCTTCCTTCTTTCCTTCTTATTTATAAAAAAAAAGCCCCTCCCTCCCTCCCGAGCCTTCGGGGTAGCTCTCACTCCTGAAACCCCGGCCTGCATCTAGGTCTAAAAGACAATAAATATGTTAGTCTCGATATGAGAATCGTTAGAGAAAAACAAACAAACATAAACACAAACAATAAAGATGTAATCAGACGGCAGGCCCGAGCGCGCTAATCAAGTGTGTTTTTTTTTCTGCAAAAACAGTGGCCATGGATGTTCTTGGGCATGTCGCGCGGTAGAGAGCTTGTCGTAAACCGTGTCCAGAGAGTCGTAAAAGACCCTGCTGGGGGGTCCGGATTACCGCCACCTCTGGGAACCACTGTCCGACAGGTTGTATCCCGCCTTGATCCCATAACCTGACTTCCACAAGCGTTGATGGAAGCAAAATAGCCCCATTTGCTGTCTGTATCTGGAGCATGGGAAAGTTCTGGGCTGGGGGCTGAAGGGTTCCGACGTCCGTGGTATAAAGGGTCAAGCAATCAGATCCTGTATCATCCAGGACCTGGATGTAAATTGGTGCACCAAGGCCGCTAGGTGACCTCACCTCCATCCATAGCTGAGTAATATCAGAGCCAGCAAAACAAAAACAAGAACGTATTTGGACTTACTATACTTGCTGCCGGGGGCTGGTAGACGCAGCTGTCGGCATACATTTTGCCATTCTGAAAAGAACTCTGTTAGTTTATGATAGAGTAATGAACAATTGAATTAGATTGTCAAATACCTCGAACCAGGCAAGACGGGTAACATCCGCGTGATAGAGGTCGATTGCTTTGCCATCTTGGTATACCAGACTCGGACATCGTCCGGCCTCATAGTCGGCTAAAACGGCGCGTATATTCGGGATCTGTTCCTGGCAAGTCTCAGGGTCATCTAGCATGGACTTTAGCTGTTCAATCCTTGGTTTAGGGTCAATCGGTATTTCCATCGCCGGTCGCCAGTCCTGTGGTTGTGGGGTCGCCATCGTGAAACTCGGTTTGTCTCGTCTATCTATCGACGAATGGTTCGGGGGCCAGGTTGAAGCTTGCTGGGTAGATTTTTTTGGCAGCAGTATGGCAGCAAGTGCAGCGGTCTTTAACGTAGAATCCTGATGCTGCGTTCGAGAAGAGGTTGTTTGATTCGGAAGTACTCTACTAGCTCATATCCTTACGTATAAATTGCCTCGTAAACTAGCTCAACAAGACCAAACCAGCCTGATGACAGAGATCTCCTGTTGATCTCTCTGTATCTCTATCTATATATTATCACTTTCCTCCGGCCTCTCTTTCTTCCTCACTTATCATCCGTTCTATCACCTGAGGCCTTCTCTTTGGTGGGCTGTGTTGCCACAACACACGTGTCCCCACCAGGTCCCCTCTGCTAAGGCAGTTCCCCGTCTACAACCACTCTCACTCCATAATATTGTTTAGTGTATAAAAATTAAATAACAGTTTGGTTTATGGTTTAAACCACGCTATGTCAGTCACTACTAGTAATTCTATTATATAATATAGATGTAACTTCTAAAAAAATCTTATAAACTTCTATTTAAGAAATTAGAAAGAACATAATAAAGTCCTATCTCCTAGCTAAGTAGGTACTAAAGTACCAGCCCGGAATAGGCGTCTAGAGCAGCGTTGTGTTACACCCAAATCCATGAAGCCCAAAACGTCTCCCATAACAACCCCGATTCGGTCAACACCAATTATGCAACATTCGACACCAATCCGAGAATGGACAGCCTCAAAATAGCTGACATGACATCTGCGATTATAGTTCTCTCAGATGCTTTTATTTTACTTGAGATATCGACAGTATTCTATATATATAATTATATTCCCTTCTCGCTATAATTCAGTACATCGATTCCCTATTTTCTTGCCGTCCATCTACATAGGTATATAGCTATATTATTTATTTATTTTATATTATTCTTAGAGCTGGTCACCTCTCGTCCTAAGATCTATCATATATTCTTCATCATGAGGACTATAGACCTCCTAGCTTTAGCCACCCTCCTAAAATTCAGCCTTTCAGCACCCCTCCAATCAACACCACAAAATACACATGCCATACAAAAGCGAGACCAGCAATTCGGCATGTGTACCATGGATAAAAATATACAAATCCCAGCTTTCCCGAACGAGGAGTATGTATTCGGCTTGGAAGTCCAAGAGCCATTACCTGGCATAGAACTAGCCCTCCACAAAAGACGACGTGAAGCATTCTGGGGAAACCCGTCCGGAGATCCTAATGACGATAATGCCTTTTTTCCTCATTGGTATCATTGGATAGTCTACGATGGGGTTACAAATGATCTTAATCAAATTATCATCAAAGACTCCTATGAAATTATTGAAGATGATGTATGGGGTAGCGTCAATCATGCTTGTAAGTGTTAAACATACCATCCCATTTACTTCGAGTGACCAAATAACTGACAGCGTATAAATAGTTGAGCCATTACTACTCCAACAATTCCTTGGGAAAATGATGGGTATGGGTGACCCTCTAATCCCCACCACAATGGTCGAAAACACCGCGGAGTGTGACCACTGGCAAACCAATTTCAACGGAATACCCCGTCACTACCCAGCCGACACCACCAATTACGCCAAAAACGGCCTCCTATCCGTAATTTACCAATACCTCCCAGGCGTCGACCAAGCCGAACCCGAAAGATACGCCAATGGAGAATTTGTCGGCTTATCAGTTGACCTAACTGCAATGAAAACCCGGGTGTTTCAAGCAAATATGCAAGAAATGTTCAATCAAAATAAAGATGGCTATGCAAAGGGAAGTAGTGAAGAAGATCTTATCGCCCGCATGGCTGATATTGAAAAAGTCGCTGCTGTGTTCGACCTCATGCGTAGGTCAAAGATTAAAGAAGCGTACAAGAAAACATGCTTGAGGTTATCCCGCGTGATGTACGGCATCGACGACTACCTTTCTCGCGGTAACAAACCCGATTTTGCATCTTCAGGTGCACCGTTTAAAATGTCAAATGGCGATGCATACGGGTCTTTTGCAGCCGAGTTCCCAGCATGGATTAGAAAATACCTTGAAACTGTCGGTATCAGAGCCCATGCTTTCGTAGAAGCTAGGATTGAGAGTTTAAAGGCCGATCTTGCGAATGATGCGGTTACAGCGAAGAATAAGCCACAGGTTTTGACTCGTCTAAGTGCTTTTACGGCGGCACAACGTCATTCTGTTCCGTTCCTGACCCTGCCTATTGAGACTATGACTGAGTTTGCGGCAGATGCGAAGCAGAAGATTGCGATTTATAAGATTGCGGATACCGATGCTGATCCCTTTGCGAAGAGGCCGTTTGTTAATGTTGCCTAGGTGTCGTTATTACTATCGCAATTGATGTAGACCTGGTGGGGGTTCATTCTCTTGATTGTTCAATAATTTTGTATAGATAAGGATGTCAGATACCTAGGTAGCTAAATGGTTAAATAAGCCACCGTCATGATCTGATTATATTCAGGCTTCTTAAGTTCTACTATGTTCTCTCCTACTTCATATTTTAAGCCATGTGTGGTGAATGATGTCCTTATCTAAATGACTAAAGAGAGACAATAGTTTAGACACGTCAGTACCACTTATAAATAATACTATGAATATATGATTACATAGATATTCAGAGGACATATTCCACCCCTGAAAAGTATTCGTACAAGAAATGCTATCAATTATTTCATTATCCAGCCCCAGAAGGGGCTAGCGCATGAATAAAGGCAGCAGGTCATTACGTCCTCACAACTTGACCCTACCAGCCTTAATCTCGCTCCAATCACCATCAGTAAACAATTGATATTTCCCATCCTTCAACCACCAAACCCCACCAGCCTGTCCAGCAGTCTTCTCAGGATCAACCCCCTGTTTTCTCAGCCCTCCCTTGACAACCTTGTTATTTCCCGTCCTCTCTACTTCTCCAATAACTCTGATAAACAGGGGTAATGCGTATCTTGGGAGGGTCTTTTGGAGGAATGTGAGTAGTTCGTCAAAGGTTGCTTGGTCTTCTTTGACTTCTGGGTGTAGAACTACACAGGCAACACCGGCGTTTCCGTCGTGGTTTGGAAGTGGGACGCCGAAGACGGCGGAATCGAGAACGATTTTTCTTGGGTGGGAATTCAGGGCGTTGGAGACTTCCATCGTGGATACATTCTCGGATTTCCATCGATAGGTATCGCCAATTCTGTCGTTCTATACGGGCGATGTCTGTTAGTGATCTTGCTAAGCTATATCTAGGGGCAGAGTAGGGGGAGTGAAACTTACAAAATAGATCAGGCCATCATTGCTAACTGTCAAAACATCACCAGTTCTAAACCAGACATCGCCCTTCTTGAAGACATCCCGAAGCAGTTTGCTCAAGCTAGCCTTTTCGTTCTTATAGTACCCCCTATAGCTCGCAGCAATATCGTTCTCATCAAGCTTGAAGATCATCTCTCCTCTCTCACCATTAGGTACCTTCTTGCAGAAACCAGTAACCGGGTCCCTCCAGATTTCTTCGGTTTCATAATCAATATCCACAATTGCCGTCTTATTACCTTGCATCAGATTCACCAATGCACCCGCAACACCAACAGCACCAACCCCCCAATCACCAGTATTCATATTCCAAGTAGCACTCATTCCCTCAGTCGCAGCATAAAACTCTCCAATAGTCTGAATCCCAAACCTCTCTCGGAACTCCTTCCACACATCACCTCTAAGCCCGTTTCCGAACGCTTTGGTGACATTATGGTTCCTATCATCGGGACTCGCAGGTGCAGTGAGAAGGTATCGACAGGTTTCTCCAACGTATTGGATAACTGTTGATTTACTAGCACGGACTTCGGGCCAGAATGTTCGGTTTGAGAATTTCTCGCCGATGCAGGAGGTTGCTCCGACTTGAAGGCAGGCCATGATGTTGAAGAGGGCGGCTGAAGAGTGGTAGACTGGCATGGCGGTGTAGTATCTGTCCTTGCCTGGGTTTAGTTTGAGCCAGAGAGCGACGAATTTGGAGGCACCGGTGTTTTTCCACCAGGTTACGATGGCTGGTTTTGGTAGGCCGGTTGTTCCACTAGAACGACAGTGTTCTATTAGTATCCAGGAGATATACGGTTATTAAATTAAAACTAGGTGAGGATATTACGAACCTTGTGTATACGAGAGCCGCCATATCCGCCAATTTCGCGCCACTCAAAAGAGCTTCCTCAGGCCTATCCAACCTCCAACCGGCCACTTTATTCTCCAAAGCCTCATCAAAGATCACAACTTCAACCTCCGGCAGGGCCTCATTGATCTGCTTCTTGACCCCGACCGTCTCCTCAACCCTATGCCCCACAATCGCAAGCTTCGCGGTGCTAACCTTAACCACATGTACCAAAGCATCCCCCGTCAAATTATAATTATAAAAAGCCGGAATCCCCCCAACAGCCCACAACCCCATCCAGATAAATATCATCTCGGGACAATTCATAAAGTCGATAGCAATGATATCCCCTTTCTTAACTCCACATTCGTCTCTAAACCAGTTTCCATGACGGATCACAGCTTCGTACCCCTGTTTGTAAGAATATTCTTTCCCTTGAAACCATAACCAAGTCCTCTCCGGGAATTTTTGAGCATGTTCCTCGAGGACGTAAAATGGATGTAAACGGTCCCGTTTCTCGCGGATAGCGCTTTGGATACGACAGAAGACGAGGGAGGATATAAGGTGCAAATCGGTCATGAGGTGGTATTTGGCATCCAGGTATCCAGCAATCGCCGGGACGGTAAGAGCGATAGCTATGCACCAGTAGTAATATTATAATTAGCAATCTAACAACAGAAGATACAAATATTTAGACTCCAGAGTAGGGGGAAATACCTGCAGTTGCGGCCGCCATTGTGTTGTCCTTTGTTGCAGTTTCTTCGAGTGTTTTTCGTCTTTGGCGTTTTTATGCGAGGGGCGTGGAATGGAATGCGGGCTGGAAACGGTAGGACCAGGCCTCCTTGTGACCGAGACGGGATTCGATTCGCGAAACTTTAAAGCTCCCAGCAGAAGAAGCAGGTTGCGTCTCTTTTTAAAAAGCGGGAGAAGACTGATATGGTTATTTGAGATTTCGAGATTCTAGATTACTAGCTATAGCTACAACTGAACCAGACGGGAAAGTTAACTCCAGAGCTACATGGAGGAATGAGGAGAATTGAAAAGGGAAGGGAGCACAAAGGGAGGAAAAGGGAAACAAGAATAGCAGGTGGCCGGTTAGTAAAAATAAGGAAACTCAGTGGCTCACCCGATACCACTTGCACCTGGGCCGGCTGGGTCTTGGAGACGAGCTAAAGCCATTTCCCCAGCTTTCCTGGGCCTGCAATCAGATCTGGGGTTCCGGATTCCGTCCTTTGGATGCGCCGACCCCGAATTCCCTTCCCCCACTAGAGACAGTGTGTACTCAGAGCCACGGCAGCGCAACTTTCCCCAACGTTCAATCTGACCGAGTTCGGCAATTAAGGTCTTAAACCTTCAGCTGTCATGCCTGGATTTGGGGGTTTAGCGGTCTGCCCCACAGAAACTTATTACAACCGTCTGTGGGGAAGCCGTCTAGACGGTTGTTTTGGTTGGCGAGGCCTCGGTTCGGCTGAAAACGGGGGGTGTCTTGTTTTTGGCATCTGAATGATATCACCACATCCATCCACGTACACTGTACCACGTAGGGAAGAGCCGTTGATTGGATCCAGTTCCCGGCTTGTTGGATTTGAAGTTAATATGTCCTTTACAGGCGTTGTGTTACTAGTAGTTATCACCAACATGAAGGACATGTCGGGGAAGCTGGATTGTACGATTATCTGCATTTTGGTTCCTCAAATTCTCGGGTATGGCGTCTTTTAGAAGCTGTGCGACTGCAACAGTTATATTGGAGGTATACATTGTTTGATTCGGATTTGTACAATTGTCTAGAACGTCAATTTCAATACTTATATAATATATAAGTAGATATGCGCGCACCCTTATTAAATGACATTCACGAATTCGTAGATGCGTAAATGTTGTAATCAAATGTTGGAAAGAACTCGTACACAGAAAACTTGGGAGTTCTGGAGCCTGGGTTTTAGTTTTCTGTATAGTTGAGTGAATAGGTAAGCAAGTAGTTAGCCTACGAAGGCAGCAAGGACGTTTCCAACGGTACCCATCCAAGTCCTACTGTCGCCATTATCTTGCCGTTCCCTGTTCCGCTTGCTGTCTGGGGGGGTTGTCTTCTTTCTCATCCGCTCTATATCCTTTCTCGCCCAAAACTCGTCAATGGGGAATCTATACTTCACTCCTGCTGCCTCAGGGTCAAGTTTCATATCCTCCCCAAATACTTGCTCGCTCTCAAACGGATGCATAGAATTCATGAATAGCCACTCATCGTCATCGGGAAGTCTAGGAATGGATATATCCTGAGGCCCGGTTTCTTCTTTTTCTTCCCCTTCTTCTTCTCCGCCCTTTTGCTCTGCATCTTTCCACCAGTTTCCTTTCATGTATAAATGCTTTGCCACATGTCCTTTCAAATCCCGTTCAGCCAACTTCCCACGTTTTAACATCTCGACTCCAAACCACCTCCACGCCTTCAATTTCACTCTGTCATATTTCACAGCCAGTTCCCATGCCGTTCGTCCGTCTTGATCTTCAATGTCGACATCAACACCACAGCCAACTAGAACCCTAAGCATCTCTTCATCACAAAATGGCCCGAGCGTAGCACAATGCAATACCGTCCACCCCTGAGGATCGATAGCGTTGATATCTGCGCCATTCGAGACCAAATACTCGAAGTTTTCTTTCCATGCCTCGTGTTTCTTTTGGAATTGCGAGACTCTGGAGTTAGATGATTTTCTCGGTGTATTGTATTTAACCGAACGGCGGATGTTGTTATGAAGAATCGTACGACCATAGTCCGTTCGAAGGTTCGGATCACCCGGTATCTTCGATTCAATAAGACGACGCATAGAAGCTATATAACCCGCTCGAGCCGTAGCGTAGAAAGCAGGGTATGCTGATGTTATAGAAATCGGTATCTTCCCCAGCGGTTTCGGAACATATTTCTCCAACAGAGGATCCCTCGCCGCGCCATTCTGCAATAAAAAGTCAATAACCACAGGGTTATCATGACCATACGTACAAGCCGATACCAACGGCGAGTTTCCAGCGATATCTGTGTCGTCGATTGAGGTAAGACCCGATACAGATGAGTATACCGTCTTCAGAACCTTCTGCGTCAACTGTGAGTCGAGATTTACATACTGGGTTGTCACGGCGGAATGCATGACTGTGGCTTTACCGCGGAAAAGGTCGGCTCGGGTGTTAATTAGTAATGAAAATATTCTCAGGCAAGTGTTGACTTGATACGATTTTACGTTGAGGTTGAAGAGTAAGTTGAAAAGGGTGCTTCCACGATGATCTTCGGCTTCTGGGTCTGCGCCGAGATCTAGAAGATATTTACAAGCATCGTAGCGGCGACACCGAACTGCTTCCTACTTTCGATTAGTCTAGTCGGTTCATGAGATACAGGAGGGTCCAACTTACGGCCAATAATGTTCGCCCACTTGTTTCATGCACGGCATTTAGTAGAAAAGCATTTGCAGCTAGAGTATTTCGTAGCTTTTCAAACTCTCCTCGCCTTAGGTACTTCAAAGCCGGTTCGTCGGATTTGAAGATAGCTGGGGTAGTAAACTGCATTCCGAACCCATCTACTTTTTTGATGAAAGCAAATGTTGCAGCTTGATTATATAGCCATGGAGCAGGCGTGAACATCATCTTGTATCGACTGGCAGATTTGTCCTTCGACACTATTACGCTTGAACTCGTCTCATCTCGTTGGTGGTGCGTTGAGAATATCGATATTCGGCCGAATGGTGTTTCCCAAGACCAATCTTTCGTTCTCGTGTTATAGACCTCTTGAGGACTCCGATCTGTAACAGAGTATGCTGGAGGAGGGCCCCTGGTGGCTTCTGACACGTCGGCATAGGCGTTCTTAGTAGAGAAGTCCCGATTCAGTGTCTTCTGCATAATCTGCCTTGCCAGTGGATCTACGGCATGTGTAATTTCCAAGCTCCCAATTGTCGCCAGCGATTCTGAGGCTTCAAAACGACCCAGAAGTTGAAGTAAAAGCTTTTGTGTTTCCTGCTCTCTTTCTTTATGACTATCTTCCAGCTGCTTCAGTCGTACTTCTATCGCACCAGAAGCCCTCTGACTATGACTTTCCAGATTCTTGAGAGTGTCAGAGTTACTCCTAACAATAGCTTCAATCTCGACTGCATGCGACTCAATCGTCGTCGCTACAGCATGGGTATCCTTTAAAGCTTGTTTTTGGTATTCTGCTAGTGATAGCACTTTCAGCGAAGTTTTACTATTTCAATTTCAGGAACGAGGGTTTAGCTTGTTAGCACAGCCAGGAGATCTCTAAAAACCAACGTAATCCAAAACTCACTAAGTAAAGCGTACGAGTGTACCGTGTCCAACGCCAACCCTAAGTGCTGTATTGTCCTATCGATTATCTCCAGCAGCTCTTTCGTCTCCTTTTCCCGAAACGGCCAGCCAAGTTTCCGAAGTTTTGTACGGATTTTACTCTTTGTACCGTTGACATCCCGACCATTTGACGTAGAGTCTATAGTCCGGTCCACAACAGCGTCCCCATCACCCTCTTCCACGCCAGGCTTCGAAACCGATCCCACCACATCCTCCATAAACGGCCGAACCAGTTTCTCAATCCTTTCAAAATTCCCTTTACAATTATTAACACACATCTCAATCACCTCCTTCTCATGCGAGCTAACAGAAGGATCATTCAAAACCGGTGAAAGATCCGTCAGCATATGCGACAATATATCGGTATTCCTCCGGATCTGCAGAAGTGTCTCGGACGACGTTTTGATAGATGTTGAGAATTGGTGGAGGGATTTGGTAATCCCTGCCGCCATACCCAGGAGGCCTAGGGCCCCTGTGGCGATGGAGAAGGGGTCTGCCATTGTGAAGGGTTATCGTGTGATATTATGTTGGGTGGGAGGTGGTGGGTTCGCGAAAGTCATGGTTTGGTCGATTTGAAATGGTCGGGCGGGGTTTGAGGTAAGATTTGAAGAGAAGACTGTCGAAAGTGTCATAGCTTAGCTTCGTGATGTTTGGAGATGCTCTGATCCCTGCTCGAGACTTGGCGGGCTAGCCCGATATGATGTATCAACACCAATGCTTGTTGTATTTTGTTCTCTCGAAAGACATCCAGAGGTGCCCGCTATGCATGACCCTAGATATAGATATGTGAATATTAAGTTGATCTGTTATAGGGGTCCCAAATTTCTTTCGATATATGGTTTTACGAGACTATATGCTTTGAAACTTATAATATAATGAGTGTTTTTGGTAATATCCCAGCATCAATTTTATGGATATCTCGCAATACCCTAAGCAATCGCCAGAGGCCAGTTCTTTCATTATCAAAATCGATTTCTAAACTTATATCTTCTATAACTTTCTTCCCTAAGATTCTTCTTATAAAAATAAAAAAGAATAGTAAAAAAAAATATTAAAAGAATATCGGCCTCGGTATGATTCGAACATACTTCTCTCGCACTAATTGGTACAGGGAGCTCACCCCGTCGACACCCACAACCTCTGCTGGCTAGGCAGAGGCGTACCGTGGACCATACCCGGGAGCAGGTCACACACGACACGGAGACGCGAGGTCTGTACTCAATTTTATGCAAGCGTTCTACCAATTGAACTACAAGGCCTTTCTTTTTGTATGGTTGATTCGGGGAGGTTGGATGTTATAAACTTAAACTCGTATTTGTGATACAAGTGTTACACGAGTTGCGGTGCTGAGAATGGTGGTTCATAGTGCTCTTAGGTTGATATTGGCAGTACATCTATAAAAGATTAGGGAATCATACTGATAGCGTTGATTGCCAGCCAATATTGACATGCTTGTGCTAAGGCGAGCCATTATAATGCAATGGTCTTGTACGAGGTTGTCACAGACAAGACTATGCAAAATATCCAACACAGACAACACTAAATGAACTAGTCTCATCCCCCAGATGAATAAAAAAGAAAAGTACATAAAAGAATCAGATGGAACCTAAGTAATTGGAATTGGACAAATCTTAGTTAGTAAATTGTTAGCTAACCCACTAAGCCATCTTCCGGTGCTTGTATTGTACCATCCTTCAGTTATATACCTAGGTACCTCTTACCCTTCGACAATACAATTGCAACAGCTAGCAAGTGCGTTGTACTTATGTAGTCACGCTGATCCAGTTCAATTGATATTCTAACAGTCGATCAAGTTTAAGACAGCCAACGTCTGGAATTTCAGTCAATAATATTACATACTCGGTTCAAAGGTCAGGTGATTGATGATGGCAATGAGGGCCTTTACAAAGAGCAATTTGGATCCATCATCATTAAACAAACCCTCATATACTAAACTGTCTACTCAAGCATCGATGCATCGATATCGATTCTACCAACCGACTTGCCTAAATAAGTACTACTTATATATATCACGGAGGCTCTTCTTTCCGATATTATCAATGAATATCAATGGTAAAGCGAGCCGTATTTCTCTCTCTGTCAGAGATATTCCTCTTCGAAAGCACGATAAGGAGAATCCGAGAGATTTCTCTAAAAGAACAGCGAGCGGAACGGTTATAAAGGGCACCCATGATGATCCTTTCCTTCCACCTCTTCCCTACCCGATTCAAACATATAGAACATGTATTATGAAAGATTTTGAGAAGGTTATCTTTGGAATGACTTGGGCTCCGGATGGGCAAAATGGATTGGATTCTACGAAGCGGTGATTAATCCCTTTCACTCAAATATTATGTTGAGATACCATTGAATCTAACTTGTACTTCATTCAAAAGCATGAGCATCCCGTCACCAACGAAATCCACTCCTATGAGAGCAGTCTTTTCTGATATCACCTGTGCCTCCCTCATCCGTGAATCCGCATTCATCAAGCACTTCATGGGTCCAGTCGATCCAGGCTCTCCCTCCATCGCCCAAGGAAGCGACCTCTACATCCCAACTACATATGGTTGGTTCAAATACAACCAAACATCCATCTTGCCTTACCAAATCAATAGGGATTGTCAAGTAGACTACTTCTACTTCACTCCAGAGCTCAAGAGGTGTCAGGATAGTCAGTCATACGAAGATCTTGAAGAGTCTTTGGTCCCGCTACCCATCGAAATTGTTGGGGTTTGCTTACTCCCCATTGTACTCCCTACGGATCACAACGCTGTCTTTACACAACAGTTCCTCATTGTTGAGGACCCTTTCCCACTTAGTGGTCCTGCTTCAGAGGATATTGATCTTGTTATTGATATTGAAGGATTCGCCACAGGTGCTTTTTGGCCACATCCTTGGGGTTCCTTACCAGTTGTTGAGAAAGGAAGGCATCGAGTCCATCTCAATAGCCGAGGGATGATTGAAGTAATTGCCATCAGTGTTATGAAGGCATACAACGAAGAAACTCATATCGGAACAGTTGGAACTGCGGTTTGGTTTGGAAGAGGTAGCGTTTTCAACCACGGAACAACTGTTGAGGTCAACTTTAGAGACCAGCAATACCATATGCTCAACACGAAAGAGGATATCCTCCAAATGGTCGCCTTGACCTTCGGGTTGGAGAAAATTGCAGCAATGTTCTCAGAGATGGGTGTTGTCGTCACTGGAGTCAATATGGCTGTACCGTCACAAGAAGTCATCAAGATTGTCACAAAACTTGGAGCCCAGAAGGCTATCCCAGCAAAGAACGGGTGGAGTTGGTTAGCTGTCATTGAGTTTCTGAGAAAGTTGAGATATAGAATTGAAACGGAGTTCTTGGATGTATCGAAATGGGAGCAGTTGGCGGAAGTCATTGCGTTTGCTACTATAGGAGACAAAAAGTTGAATAAAGAAATGGTTTATAATGCAGCAGAAGTTTGGAGTCGATGTCGGACAGCAGAGAAGAAAGGAATGAGATGGGCTAGCCACGGACAAGATTCTGGGAAGCAGTTATTGAAAGATTTGGAGGCACTTCCTAGATGGGAGGAGAGCAAAAGGTCGGTCCATGAGGTTCATGAGGCGGATTGGAGGATTAGAGGTTGGCCATCGTTTATGGAGATTGGGAAAATGAGAAAGAGGTTGGATGAAGCTGTTCCGAGGGTTTGTGAGAACACTGCTTTTTGAGCGGTGAAGCTATGATCATGAAAAGAATTGGTTTACTTTAGTTTTTGGGGTAAGTTCTTTGATACAGAACATAGATTTAGTATTCGGCAGCTGGGTATATGTGGAACTCGAACCAAGATGGCCGTTTCAATGCAATTGTGATTCTTGATCCTTCGCCGATTCATTCCCTATCAAAAGCCCTTATTTGACCGCCACCTTATTGCTCCCCCCCATCCTCAACTTTAAACACCAATATTGTAATCACACTTTATCACTTCTCATCCTCCGCTTCCCTTGCTTTCACGCAATCAGGGCATAGGTTCTTTTCTCCACCAACCCCTCTCTTAAGAAGCTGCCCCTCAAATGCCGCTTGTAGGCTATCGTCTGTAAATACGATAGGACAATTCGGTGATATGTCTTTATTGCCACTCTCACCCGCCTCTGCTGCAGCACCATCACCATCAAATACCAGCAGGAGTGGTTCAGACTTAATCTCGCTTTTTGACGAAGTGATTGAAGACGGTTGTAGCTCTCCAGGGGCTTCAATACTGGAACTGTTCAGCGTGTTAGTGGCACTTTTATCGATAACTTGAGATGTAAGATTTGTAGGAACAAAGTAGGTGTCTTTGGGTTCGAGGGTATCGATGTGGATCGAGTAGTGAGAGCTATAGCAGCCTGTACATGTGTGGATCTTGGGGGTTAGGCTAGGGTATATCATTGTATCTTTCGTATGAAGTACTTCCTATAGCTACTTAAGTGACTAGCTACTTGATCAAATACACTCTAGATACGTTCAATCGCTCGAGATTGCATAGATTTAGCTGTGCGCCAAGCTTAATAGGAACTAGATTAGCTAGTACTATAGTAAGGTTAATTCTGCATCCAGAAGATCTCAGATCGATGTGGATTGGCTGGCTATTTAATTAATTCATCTTAGTATTAATATTGTATGTTCATATACTACCTTTAAACATTCAAATATATAACGTATTCCACAAGCGAGCGGCGCACACAAGCGAGCGGCGCACTTTTTCAGCGCTGTGCTGGATTTTGGTTAACCCTTTAACCATGCTTGAATAATATGATTGAAAACTAATTAAAATATATTTAGTAGGCTATATTATAGTTGTTTATAAATTTATATATTATAATTTGGTTAATTGTATTTATTATAGCACTACAATCAGCCGCTATTCTTCTTTGTAGAATCATTATATTGCTCAATATTAGTCTATAACTGAATATCTACTTAATTTTAAACTAATAAACTATAAGCAGTCTTTATACTTAATATTCTTTTATTTTAAAGATGCTTTTTTCTTGCTTTATATTATTTATTTAATTTTTAATTTATTTTTTGAAATATTAATATTTTAGATTGAAGTAGTATTACCTTGTGTATTATTAGTTATATACCTTTATTAATTTGGTCTATAATAATTAGTATAGTAAAAAATTTATTAGTAAATTAATTTTTAATTAATTACATTTGTATAATAATTTATAAAGGATTTTTTAGTATCTTTATTATCTATTCCAAAGTAGTAATAAGGCGTAATAAATATAAAAAGAATATTAATTAAATATTTAACTTTAAAAGTATTTTTTTTAAATTATATAATAGAATATTAATTCTAGTAAATCCACTTTGTATATTTTTAATAATTATTATAGTAGTAAATGTTTTTTGAAAAATACAAAGAAATTTAAGCTTGTTAATATAACTAATGTATTAACATATTAAATTTTTGATCTAACAACCATAAGCAACTTTTAATAATCTAAAACATTTAACATCAAATAATTAAAATAAATAAAATGAGTAAAAAAGTAAATATAAAAGAATAATATTATGTTTTTATATATATAATTTAAATTCAATAAAATAATAACTTTTATAACTATTTAATATTAATAAATAATAAGTGTTGATAATTTTTAATTTTATATATTAATTAAAATGTTTGAATTACTAAATTTTTATATTGTTATTTATTTAATTATTACTAATAATTATAATTGTTTAGTTATTAGGTAGTTTATATTATATATATTAGTATTTAAAATAATATTAATTAGTTAAAATAATAAATAGTGGTATTAATTAGCTTTAAGTATTAATACCTTAAATAACTATAGTCCATTTTTGATTATCAGGTTATACTAGCATGATTTTGTTACTATAATAGTCAAAACTTGTGATAATAATAGTATTAATAATCATTCTTATTACAAAACTTATTTTATCAAAATTATAAATATTAGTGTCCTGAATACCATATTTTATTTTAATATTGAGCATAAATTAGAACTAATTAACAATAATTTTTTTATTTTTATATTTAGCATATTAATAATTATATTTTCAAATTATAATTATTTAAAATTCTAGTTTATACTTAACAAGATTTAAAAACCAATTCATATTAATAAACTTAAATTCATTAATATTTTAATCTTAAAATAATATATTTGCTATAATTTTTATATAATAAAGTCAAAAATAAAAAAATTATATAATTATATTAAAAATAATATTAATAAAAATTTGTTTTTTTAATATTATAAGTCTGTATATTTTAAAAGTAGTTTTGGCTTTTAAAATTATATTAATATATTAATATTAAAAAATTATTTTTAAAATATTATATATTTTAGTAATAATTTTAAGATTTAATTTATTATTATTATTAAGTACTTTAATAACAAAAGTAAGTTTAACTTTAGTTATTATTTGTAAGAATTAGAATTGTGATGAAGATAGTTGTTAAAAGGGGTATTGAAAGGGGGGAGATTAGTGTTGTTGAAAAAGTGCGCCGCTTGCTTGTGTGCGCTGCTTGCTTGTGGAATACGTTAACCTCTATACATACGTACACACGACGTTACAAATGAGTAGGCACGCGTAGTCCAAAACAATCACTCGCGATTGAGTATGAAAAGTTTCAAAATATTTTATTACACTTCTTGATAGAAATATTAATCTCAATGTTGATTACCTACACGTCTTTTCACTCGAATTTCGAAACCTGCTAATACGTTCTTGCTAGTTACGGATTCGAAGAAGAAAAGTGAGTTTCAGCATCCAAGAGCATGGTGGGAGAATACTGTTTCAGCACTCAAAAAGTGAACCACCTTGAGATAAAGAAATCATATAACATGCGGTCAGGAGAAGAGGGAACTCTTCTACCTAGAAAACATGGAGTAAGAAAACCCTCCATAGGAAAGTAACATTTGAACGCATAAGTATGTGTAGAAGGAGAATAAAAGAATAAGAAATCCCAGTCTCCCATGCTTATAAAAAAACCAGAGTCATAAAAGGAAAAGAAATATGTTGGGCAAAAAACAGGCGACGATGCATAAATATCATCTACCCAGGATAATTGGCCGGATTGAAGATATCCTCCTCAGGGGTAGCCTCGTTGTTGTAATGTGGATCGTGCTCGGCTTCAGCAATCTCCAACTGTCGCATGAGAGAATGAAAAGGCTCTTCATAGCGAATGGAAAGAAAAGGTGGTCCACCCATGTTTTCCCAATCAGCATCATGAACCCTAGTGATCGGTGTGTTTTCGTCGTGTTCAATCCCCTTAGTATTGAACTCTCCAGCAAGAGCGAGTTCATCGCAAGCGGCTTCGATCTTTTCATAATCGCTGTATTGGATGATGTAGGGAATATCCTGGGTAGCCATTATAGCCAATTCTTTTGCCTTCCCATTATTTTTAGCTTCAACCCATTTCAATCGAGCTGGCCATCCGATGGCTTCGAAGTCCCTGAAGAATTTCTTCAGAACGCGAGACCAAAGTTCTTGGAACTCAGGACGGTTAACGCCACTGTTTTGACGAACGGCTTCTAGCAGTCCGAGAGCAACTGTGTGAGTGAGGTGGATCGTGATGCCCTTGACTTTTCGCATGATTCCGCGGAGCTCAGTCATGGTTTTCAATTGACGGAAAAAGGTGATGACAGCGATCAGGTCTCCGAGAGGCTCATTGCGTAGGCAAGAGTCACCATCCCAGAACCAATGCTTGCTGACGTTGAAGGCACTGTTTTCGCTGAAATAGACACCGCACCCAAAATGCAGCTTTGGTGGGGATTTCTTAGTCCCGGCTGGCTGGGGGTCTTCTATTGACGGAGTGTAATGTTGTGATGAGACCCAGACTTGGAGTGATCCCTCTTGAAGAAACAATCCGACTGGATTCTCATGGAGCATAGGGACGGGTCTGGAAGCGCCGGCATAAGTAATACCAGCAGCGAAGTCATGAGGTGCGAAGACGGCCATGACATTGTCTTGGACTCCTTTGTTCCATGGAAACAACTCCTTGACGACAAGCGTTTGGATCCAGTGAGTCTTCTTGATATCATGTGGTAGACAGAAGGGGATCATCGTGATGCCGATAGCTTGCATACTCCCTTCTTGGTTGATATTGAAGAGCTGGCTCCTAGTGAACTTCTCAAGAACATAGAGAGGGGAGTCCTTGTTGAACCTGACGATTGAGCGAGCATCGTAGTCAAGAATACCACGCTCAGTGGGGATGCTACGGCGAGTAGATTTGCCGATTGGAGCAAAGTATTCCTCGTAGAAGGATTCTCTGATGAGTGAGATGTTGAGGTCCTCGCAGAAAATGACGAGGAATGGCTTTGGGTTACCAGGGATAGCAATTGTGAGCCTAAAAACGTCACATCATGATATCAATCAGTGCACATTTCCCTCGGAAAACAAAAAGGATACATGTTTCATGTATCAGCAGACAGGAGGGCAATGTCTACTTACGGTTCTTGGTCAGCCAAAAGATTGGAAGACGACCTGGGAGGAGCAAACAAAGAACCAAGCTCAAGGTTCAAATCGCTGTCATTCATTACATATGGGATTCCCTGCATAACTCGAGCACCAATTTGCGAGACTCCAAGGAAAGGACGTGAATGCTCTGAGCAAAACTTGTCCTCACTGCGCTCACACTCTGGACATCCCTCAGGCATTGGAATTGGACCCAATCGTGGTTGGAGTGGGTACCGGGTGGGCTCGGATATGCACCTACGGAATTCAAGCTGGTCCTTTATTTCTTGAGCCATGGCTGCGGATGGGGTTGAAGCAAAAGAGAAAGACTGGGAGAATGTTATCTGAGAGAAGGACAGTGAAAATGTCTCAGGGTAGCTACCAATGGGAGTAAAGAGTACTAGTAGCCGTCTAGATATCAATGGATGAGGGGTGGTAGAGTGGTGATGATGATAGATGGGAAGAAGAGGTTGGTGATGGAGAAGGAGAAGGCAGGAAAGGGTTTCGAGATGGCGAATGATCTGAGGAGGTTCTCTTCAAAGGTAGCTAGAGCCAACTACTCTCAGCAGCGGCTTCTTACTGGCATTGTCGTTGCAGATTGTACTGAAAGTAGCAGAGCGTGTTGGGGCTGTTGCATCGCCATGGCGCCGAAGGAGGTGCTCGACGACCGTATATACATCTTTGCCTGAAATATAATATATGGGCACTGGTATCTTACATTTACATGGTTTAGTCTCAAAGTTAAGGATATCATGAGGGGGCTTGAGGAGGGAGACATATATTATTATATCGAAAATATCATGGTAGAGGCAAATGCAAGTAAGTAGAGGAACCTAGCCCCAGTGAGCATCGGCCGATAAATATGTGAGCTTCCAGACATCTTCCACTGAGGGAGAGCATCTGCGGACTCGTTATATCCCGTGATTGGTTTGCTGGCGCTGACATTGAGTGCTCCTTGGAAAGTAACCTGGAAGTCGCCACTGGCGTTCCAGTACGATTCCCTCGTGAAGCTCGACTTCCCCATTATGAACGGTTCCCAGCCAGTCGGGGGGTCGTTGAAGATAATTCCGCCGCTCGAATAGCAAGGCCATTCCGGTTGTGCACCTCCAACTAGGTTTTGGAACCTCCCATTCAATAAACTGAAGTTGACGGTATCTGTTCCCACCCCGGTGATATTTGCACTCATATCTGACACATTCGGTTGAAGCCAGACGGTCAAGAGTGCACCACCAGCTGTCTCATTCCGACCTCTGGGGTAGAATATTGCGCTGTCATACTGCGAATTTTCGATATGATGGCCAGTTGTGCAGACATCCTCCAACGGAACCCAATTATTGGTCGCTGGTGCTCCGTAGTCACTTGGAGGCGTGTATACGAAGTCCGTACTGAAATTCACACTTGTGATATTTCCTGTTGAGTTACGAACTGGGGTTATATCAGTCGTCCAAGATATTTCCCGACTTGTCGCATGGCTTTTTACCGTGCCATTAGGATATGTGATCTGAAGATCCGGATATCCCAAGCTTGAGAGACGGAAAACTTCTCGGAGTGGCGCAATATCTCCAGCGTATCCTCGGTCCCAAGGTGCGAAAGCTCGAAGTTCCCAGATGAGAAAATCCAGAATACCATTCTCAGTTGTTGCTCCAATATTCATCACCGCATCATAGGTAAATGTATGATAGTGATTATCTGCACCGATGCAAGTGGAGTACTGTGTAGTCTCAGACGATGATTTCGTGAGACGGTATTTGAAGGTGAGTTGGCCGTTGTAATACCCTGAGGATGTTGGGCCGATGTAGATTTCATCTTGTTGGTTCGCTCGACTGTCGAGACATCTGGAGGTGTCACCACTACCACCGCCAGAAGTCCCACCACCATCCCCACCGTCCCCTCCACCGCCCCCATCACCACCTCCACCGCCACCTCGGCGGGCCTCCAAAAGGGGCGCGAGAAATAGAAGTGCCAGAGGTGCAATTACAGGCACCCGCATGTTCGCTGATTTCCGCGAACGATATTAAATTTGTTCTCCTGTAAAGGATATCAAACTACCTGTTACGAGCAAAAAGAGCACTGGGCGCTGTCGCATGCGCACAGTCTTAGTATCGACGGAGTGCTAGTAGCTTGATTTTTCATCATGCGACCAGCCATGACCTGGAGACTGGAAACCGGCAACATCATGATCAACCGTTTGATTCTCATAACGTTAAGCCGTTGGACCGTTGCAAGGAAATTTAAGGGGCTGATGTTTGAGGGTTCAAACATCTATATTGGCAGCGATAAGCACCAGCCACGCAGAAGCCTGGTCGTTCTTCGACGTCACTAAACTGGGGCAGAGTCGATATTACAAAAATTCAAAACATCAGAGATAATGAGATATCCTGGGTAACTAACTAACTATTCTATACTCTTGGAGCATTTATTTACAATCAGATAGAACAAATTAAATGTTGGCAGTCGAGTCTAGTACGGTTCTCATCGTCGAGCTATCCATGCTTGGGCGTGATATGCATTCTTCGTCAACGCCCTAGGTGAATTACCATACGCCGCTTCTCTATTCCTTACTTTCTTGTCCGGAAAAGTAAGAGAACCACAGCTCTCTGGTACATCCACAAATTGAAATCCCATATCTTCCGTTACAGTCAGAATTTCATCAAGAGTAAGCTGAACCCAAGGCCCAGTTCCATACAACAATGGTCCAAAGTTGATCCAATAACCATCTGGTGAAAGCAGAGACGAGATGGTCTCAAAGTAACTCATGATGTTCCTTGCAGTATCAATGAAGAAGTGTGTAATGATGATATCAAACTTATCTTTAGACCCTTTGAAAACAGTAGTAAAATCACCTTCTACCAAGGCAACGTTTGAGTTATTCATGGTCATTGAGGGGAATGATAGTTGATGAAACATGTCATCTTGGGTAACATGATGTGACCAGCCATCAACGAAGGGATAAACCTGGAAGGCATCTCTTTTGTTCTGGGCTTCGATGAAGCGGTACATGACATTCATAAATGCTGATACTTCGTTATTTGTGACCTCGAACCCTAAGAGAGGCGTCAGTTGATGAGTAGTAATACGTGAAGAACAGGAATCATACTACCCCCAAGCGCAGCCACCTCATAACCTAATCTTCCCAACCCCGAACCCGGTAATAATACTTTATATTTTGAGTCCTTTCGGTTTGGAAAGAGGCTTTGAACCGAGTCTAAAATGCAAGGAAATGCACCATTCCTCTCGTCAATACCGTCGTCGGTCCAGTCACGACCGATGTGCTTCAGAGATTGAGAAACGCTCATCTTATCAGCTACAATCCCAACTTTCTCAGAATCTGCTATGTGTTTACGCAATTCATCTCGCCCGATCTCGTAGTAATTGAGCGCTTCGTTCACAATGTCTTCGCAAAGCAAGTGATTTTGTCGTAAGAGACTTTCAGCTTTATCGAACTTTTTAGTATAGGATATCGTTCGGTCCAATAACTATAGCGAGTGTCAACTTTCAAAACTAAATAAAAAGTTGGGATCAATAGTTCTTTACCCGTTTGTGCTTTGAAGATACATGATTATAAAGTTGGCGCCACCGATTCACATCAGGAACGTTCCTCTCGAAGTACCGGCTGTACGAGAACAAAGCATCTAACAGCTTCTTTCTCGGGTGCTGATCTCCCCATTTCCCGTGACCGCGGGATAATTCTTTCAGAAGCCTTCGTTTTTCATCTTGAGCTCGGGGTGTATTTGTAGAATTCAGTTCGTCCACTTGTACCGTTAGATATGTCTGTTGAATCTTGAAAATCGGATCCTACTGGAGAGTTAGTTATACCGTCGAATGACTTAAAATAAGAGCTATGGTTAATACTTACAAAGCTTCCCGTGGCCTCTAGACTATAATCTTTGTTACTTTCTTCTTCATGGCTATTGCTATCTGACTTTGCAGACTCTGACTCTAAAGCTAGAATAATACTCGAGTTGAAAACCCATAGCAGAAAGAAAAGGTGTAGTCTTAAAGTCAAAGCCATTGTCACTGAACCACGAGGAGGATGGATATCAGTGAACCAAGGAAATTCTTGAAGCTCCCACTATTGAGAATAACCCAGGTAAGAATTAACAAGAAGACCCCGAAATATTCATAAAAGAGGGGAATTCTGTATTCCCGCTTAATCTCGAGGCCTGCTTCCTACCCCCAGACGAGTCGACCTTGCCAATTGCTTGTAATGTTATTTTTCTACCACTCGCGCAATATATGTGGTAAACTGAGAAACCTCCAAGCTTCAACAGCTGCAGGTTGCATCGGCTCATATCAAAATCAGCACGAACCGGCACTAGCAACAGAATTAATGCAGCCAAGATGCTTGGAATTAGCTCACGATGTGGATTTGTCAAGTTTTCTCCTCGTTTCGACGTCTTTTGGTGCGGTCGGACGGGTGCTCCTTGTCCAACAGTTCCGAAGCGCTGCCGGGGAAATCCGATCTGCTGCCCTGGGCTTCGAATAGCCCGTCAGGACACTTTTGAGTAGAATCAGGTAGAGGAGCTCGCCTTGATATTGACTAGCGAATATGATAACTTTGATTTTACTTCGCGGTTTTGTATTGTCATGTAATGCTTCTTTCTACTAGCTATAGCATGTAGAGTTTGCGCATCATGACCAGATACCAGCTCCTCGCTAAGATTTTAGGCCGTCAACGTTAACCCCCACACGCACATGCACATGCCTGCTAGTTTTTGTTCATGAATGATGCTGATACATGATAGTTCTAGATTTAGATATCTACTTGTCGCAATTGGCTATCCCTACGGCAAGTATTTCTGCAAGCCATATCGGCGAAAAACATCTTTTTACGTTTCTGCGCCGGTGCAGATTTGCGAACGTCCTTTTCAGTTACCTCGAGAGTGGCTAGTCACATTGTTCCCCAGCTACAGAAAACAAATATTAATTGGGAGCACATAAAGCTGTACTTTCGAGTTCACCTTGGCAGCACTTCGGAACTGCGAGCTGGTTAAAACGTAGAAAATAGCAAACAGACAAACTGGTAAAGACAAGAAAATCCACTTCTTTTTTATGCACAAGCTGACATGATAAAATACATACTTTTGTATCTATTAGTTGGCCGGATTAAAACCCCGCAGCTCATCTGGTAGCCTAGGCGCTTGCGTGCTGATAATTACATACCGACTACAGCCCAGCCAGTTGTAGCGGATTAAAATCAAAATCCAATGTTTGCTCCTGGTAAGTTGATTGCTCGTTCAGATCTGACGCCCGAAAGCTTAGAAATATCATATTAAGAGGATTTTGCAATTCAGAACTTCAGCATCTCGATCGAGAGGGCGGGTCATATCATGACAGTACAGTATTGACTGCAGTACGGTACCAGCAGTTCCGAACTGTTGCGTCGGGCGCCCAGCTTGTCAATTTTCTGAATGAACAAGGATGGAAGGGTACTGGCCCAGTTCGAAGCCGGGGTATCCCACGCCTATGCTCTCGACAGACAGTTCGCAAAACCCCGGCGTGGGCATACTGATAGAAAAATAGTGTAATAGAAATCTCGAATCAACCTGACCGTATCTGCAGACAATATAATAACTTCCTCGCTTGGCAATATTGCATAGTCTCTGTGCGCTTGGCCACATTTCTTCTACAAAATCAGTCATTTTCTAGGATATATGATTTAATTCAGGGACCTGTACAACAAACCATGCGGCCCAAGACTAGGCAAATATGAAGAAATACAGGCAAGAAAAGATGGGGGCATCGGGGTTACCTCTTCTGAACTGTCGCCAAGGTTATGCAGCATGGTCCGAAGTGCTCTCTCGCATAAGATAACAGGAAGACATTCGAATGGTAGGATAGAAGAACGACTTGTCGGGGACTGCACGGTAGAACTAAAAGCTGGGGCTCTTATGTCTTTCTTATCCACGGATATCCAAAATGGCAGATTTATGCACTCCTTCGTCTCTGATCAATATTCACGCAGTTTAATTGACAAATTGTTAAACATAAGTTGAAGCGAATGTCTATGCATCCAAGAATTTTAACATAAATACCTCGAAAGCATCGGCACATTTGCGGGATAATATATCGGGTGTCGATGTCGGGTTATATTATCTTCAAAGGTGACCATGACTGACTACAAGAGCTCTCATACGATCATGGATAAGACATGGTTCTATCTTGGCGGTAATGCGGTTTGAAGGTCGATTGTGGCGGAACGCAGTCTTTGTATTCGCGCTTTCCTTTCCCAAGATACCCCGGTGTTCTCACGACCGTTGACCAAATAGACGAGAAGACATGATGGAAATTCTATTTAAGGGTCCTGATTTTCGCTCACAAAGTAGTTTTTCTATATCCCATCAGACAAATCTACGGGTCGGAAAGATTTATCAATTGAGCCTTAGTATCTACTACAATTATTGAAACAATACTTTGAGTATAAGCATTTCAAAAGCTTTAGTCAGGATCATAGGCCCATTCTCTCATCATGAAAATCCTCCACATCTTCTTGGCCACTATTATCGGCGGTGTTATCGCCGCCCCTTCCCCTCGGATTTCAAAGAGGACCAGCCTCCTCGTCAGACACGAATGCGAAGAGACGCCTACCAACTGTGATCATTATTCTGATCCAGAAAACCCAGCAGAAGAGTGTCTCTTCTGCTGCGCCGATGCTGTTACACCGTTGGGAGCGGATTGTCACATTGATGTTGTTGTCTCTTGCGATACGCAAAACGACGGACCCGGTCTTGTGTGGCACTGTGATGATCCTCATAGGCGCAGTTAAGTTGGTTCTCTGTATGAGGGTCATATAATGTGGCTTCGGCTCTTGACAAGATATGTACGAGATGCTTCATTCTTTATTCTGGATTTAATAATTGACTTCGTGTTTCAGTACGCTGACCCATTATTTCTTCACAAAGTCTACTTGTTTAGTGATTTATATTGCAGCCATCAAAGTTCACTGGTCTCAAAACTAGGAGGGTACCGATTTCCCCAATTTTCAGATAAAACACTTTTGACTTTCTTTTTATTGAAACGTTTTACGAAGCCTTGATTGAATTTCGCTAAGGCCACAAGCAGCAGCGCTAGTTGCTGCGATATATTGGATGGGGACACTCTTTTTGTATATATTTTGCCGAATACATTTGTTAATACCCTAGATCAATGCTCATTTGCGGTATAGTCTCTGAAGCTCAAACTTCGTATGGAGTCTGGGATTCCCACTGTCGTACCGTAACGTTATAGCAGAAGTCGATTAGCAAATGCTGCTACGTGTATACATGTATACAGGTAATTGCGTCAATACAAACCCTCTTGAACAGATTTTCAGATCGGTCTGAAGCCGAGTTTTCTCCGAGTCAAGGGCAAATATTAAAAGCTAAAGATCCTATTTTATAAATTTTACCTCTGAGATACGATATATAAACATATACAAATCAATAGTATGAGGATTCCAGGCTAACTGGCTACTCGGCTTGAACCCCGAGGAAACTTGTACATGTACGTTACACGTTGTTTTTGTGGTATTTTCTGGCCCGCATTCTCAGCGACCAAAGGAGAAGCGGCCAGGAATCCCCTGCGAAACTCGTCGAGTAACAGGTGAACGACCCTTAAACTTGGCGCTATTTCAATGTTAATCCACAGTTCCCAAGCATTATCATTCAATCACCCCACTTTTTTTCTCAGCTGTCTCCATAATATGTATTAAAAAGATCTAAGAAAAGAAGATCATTTTGGAATACGAAGGGCCCGGACTTGCGAAACTCAACTTTCATCCCATATATTTGAAGGTATTAGAAAGCTCGGTCTCCTACGGCCGCGGACTTCGAATCCCCGCTCATTAAGATCTTCGGGTTTGGAATCCTGGAAATTGGAGCTAGGCTTCAGGTGAACCGGGTTACGGGACTACGAAAAACCGGGTTTTTTGTTATCTGGAGATAGCTTCTTCTTTTAGGGACAATATAAAATATATTAAATGCGACTTTGTCGATGGAAAACTCATTTCTCGATAGCATATAATATCTGCCTTCTATCCATGGATCCATCGGGTACGATTAGGCCGTCAACTTACGTACTTCTGAGTACCGTGATACTTTGATCTGCACATGCTGAGTAAACCAGTATCAGGACCAATCATTCAAACGACATATATATTTATATTAAAAGTTAGATTGCGTCTACGCGCATGAATTAATGCCATATTCTTATATTGTTTAAGATTTTGACATCAAATTGCAAGAAATCAAATATATCTATCGTGTCAATTCGTTCGCTCTGTGGGGTGACTAGTGAACCCCCAAATACAAGGGCGAACACAAGACCCATCAGAAAATATCTCGGAGATCAAAGCGCCCCAAGCGCTATGGCTTCACCAAAACCCAACAAATCCGCACTCTCCTTGACTGAGATTATATGAATAATGTTTATATAACAGACATCGGATATTGATAAAGGGGTGAAACATGTGAAATGCAAGATTTCTGTGGAGATCGAACCCAGAAGGGTGGAGAGACAAAAAAGACAAACGTTAATGTCACGTCGGGGTGTTCCATGGCAATCAAAGGACTTGGACCGCAAACTTGAGGTTGGCATTATTACAAACAAGAAATATGATTCCAACAATATGGCGCTAGAGGATCAGACTGTGACATCACTTCGACCCATGAAAGTTGGTTAAAGAACAAACATTGAAATTAATATGACTGGTTGGGGACGTCAGAATTGCAGTAGTTAGTAGCATTAATCTAGCCGCCGACGATATGCACTTCGCGATCATCAGTTCAGATGGATGATATAGATGTCATACAGAACCAGCTACCTATTCGTCCTACTTTTACAATTCCACGTGGGAACTCGGCGGGCAAGTAAAAGTAAAAGGTATTTTGCCTCATGTCGTTGAAACCTTTGAATTGAGGCTGAAACCCCTCAGTAAAGGAACCAATCGGCTCGAGAGCGCAGTGGCATTGGCGAGAGTTGTGTTCTACGCCATTTGTCTGAAGCTAACTCGAAGCAAAAGAATTGTAATTCACCATGTCATCTATCCTCGAGCTCGTCGCCGCATTACCGATATCAATGGTTTTTCTGGAAGAAATATTCAAAAAAATATATATTGCGAAGTTGAAGCTGAGCTCGTGAGGGGAACTCCGTAATTAGATTCGAGCCTAGACCATCCATCGGAGCTTTTAGAGAT
This sequence comes from Arthrobotrys conoides, assembly GCA_036971725.1. Classification (NCBI taxonomy): domain Eukaryota; kingdom Fungi; phylum Ascomycota; class Orbiliomycetes; order Orbiliales; family Orbiliaceae; genus Arthrobotrys; species Arthrobotrys conoides. The sequence continues at coordinate 2,076,009 of JAVHJM010000008.1, forward strand.
AATGACCCGCCCGTTGCAAGCAGCGCACGCAGCTGACGAGGGTCTGAGAACTCTGATGCTTCTCAGGGGAGGCAAACAATGACAAAAATAGTCAATTCGGGTCCGTCGACTGCCAACGCTCCCCTTTTTTGGAAGCATCTGAAGCATCACACGGGCACAGTGCGCCCTTCCCTGCCCTTGCCGCGACCGCAAAAATCCTGCCCAAACTTTTTGGCAGTGTGCAGGGAACCCAATCTTGTCCGCTTGATATCATGCAGGGGCATTGAAAGATTGCAAAAGGATGACCAGCACACTTGAGCACTGCGCACTTATAGAAACAGGCAGACTTTCGGAATCCTTAGCAGAAGGCCTCTATTGCCCATTAGCACAGAGCACCAGAAGCCGCTTTCTGGCACAACGTATAGACATGTCGAATAGGGAAACAACGGGACGATTGCTTGTGATTCTGTGGTTAGTCTTCCGTTATATTAGCACGGCGTTTTATTGCAATTTCTCGATAGTGTTCAGCACTAACCCGATAGTTTAGTGCGGAGGAGGTGACAGTTTAGTAGCGTGCGTGGACCATGAGGGCTCGCCAAAGCTCCACAATAGCTCGCCGCTAGGCCTGTTCCTGGACGCTGCATATCCTTGACAAGCGGAACCTGGTTGATATGGCGTGGCCAGAGGCAGCGACGGCGCACAGGCAGCAATTACTCACAGAAGACTGGAGCATTGTGGATGTGGAAGGACTTCGAGTTTTTCTTCAGTCAAAATATTAATCCAGGCCGCCTCATGCTCATGCCTTTCACTTCTCCTTACTTTGCATGCGAAGTACTTACATATGCAAGAGGTCACCCCACCCTTACTCTTTCCTTTTATATATTTTATTTTTTTTATTTTTTTCGTTTTCAATGCTCGCATCAGTTGACATGTTCGATGGTTGATTCTCACTGTTGTCGCTGGCTGTGCTTGCCTGTGTAACTTGAACCTGCTTCAGCTGCGGCTCCTCACTTGGCTTACCTCAACCTTAGTTATCCCACTGCCCTTCGAATCCGACCCTTTTTTTTTGTCTGCTATTGCTCTTCTATTACCTCTGATCCCTAGGATCCCTCTTTTTTTACTATATCCCAATTCAATAATTGCCGGTTCCGACGTATTAATAGCGATATCGAGTCAGTGAGATAGATAGATGGTGGATGGATTAATCCAATTGGAATCTTTGCCAGACCGATCCGCATCCCGTCTTTAATATAATATCGACTCGATCTAACAGCAACTGCAACTATTAAGTACCGCACGGTGGCTCTGGAAAACGCCTGCGGCCATCTATTCATTACGAAGATCTTAAGACATCCAACATTCAATATCCAAAGGAGGTACTCGATCCCCTAATCAGGAGGGCAAGTTGGGAAACTACATAGCGACGACGACGACTTGAACGATTCGATTAGAGTATAACGATCATTATAACGTACACCAACAGCTAAGACTCCAGAGCCCGGGGACGGTTGTCGAATCCAACAATATAACCATAGCACTATATAGTACTGGTCATCCTGGCCTTTTTTCTCTTGCTTCCTTGGAAGATCCGATAAATCGGACTACGAAGACCCCAACCTTGCTTTCTTCTTGAAACAAACGACAAGAGGTTTTGGCCATCTTGAAGCCGGGACCCCAGACCAACAACAGCTTCCCAAGCTCCCCTTCATTAGAACAATCCGGAAAAAAAATATATTTCACTCAAGTTTGGGGTAGAACTATCGATATCTGGCAAACTCATGAATGACGACTGCCTGGGAAGGTGCAGGCAAATGGCGGCGGTCGAAGAGTCCAATATCATGGATCCAGACTTATGACACAAAAGCACCCGCGGGCCGTCTTGTTAAGGCGTTAGCAAGAAGGCTCCGCGACTATCTCACTTTCCTTTTCTTCTATATCTCCAACATTACCTTCCGCCCACATCATAAACGTCAAACTTCTTTTACGACAAGTCTTACAATTTTCGCGACAATTTTCTTAATATTTAATGTACAAGTTTGTCGCAGCGAAGTCATTGATATACTCGTGGGTCAGCGGGACGGAAGTTCACAGCTCGTCTTTACACCTGAAGTCGTATATCAGAAAGTTGGGCAGCAAGTTCGATTCCAATTCTATCCGCAGAACCATTCGGTCGCGCAGTCTTCCCTCGACAGTCCTTGTTCCCCTCTTGGAGGAGAAGCATCCACAGCCGGGTTTTTTTCGGGGTTTAATTTTGTCAAAAGCGTCGACCAGCAAATTCCGACGTTTACTATCAATATATCTTCTGCGGAACCTATCTATTTTTACTGCGCGCAAGGAAGGCATTGTCAGAGCGGTATGGTGGGAATAATCAACCCGTAAGTTGCCCGCCCTTCGGATTCCATTTTTGCGCCCAGTCCCCCCCCTGCTCCGTCGTACATGCATCTTTGCCTACAATTGCAAGTATGGCAGCCGGAAGAATATAGCTCGCCTTTGGGACCCCTTTTGTTTTCTATCCCTATCCCCAGTATTATGTGAGCTTAGGCGAATAAATGGTTGGGTTTTTATGAAGAAAGTAACTCTGCCTTGGTACCTGGCATTTGCGTATATTGTATCCTTTTTGGCTAAATTTCGAATTGCAACATGCCCTGCTGACCTTCGGACAATTGTCTCGATTGATTATAGTCCGAACTCTGACACCATCAGTACTTTTAAAGCGACTGCGTCAAAGGTACCTCTTACGCAGGTACCTCTTACCCCGCCTACGCAAGACTTGCCGTCTCCGAAGTTTTCCACAACGGCTGGTGTACTTCCTGGAGCAACCAATGGAGCCGACCCGCAGTATACCCCTAACACCCCTGTCCAAAAGTCTGCATCAACCTCCAATGGGTTGTCTACGAGCGGGTACATAGCAGTCGCAGGTGTAGGAGTCCTTCTTATCGGTGTCGCAGCAATTGTCGCCTGGTGTGTGGTTCTCCGTAAACGTCAAAGAAAACAGCGAGCGGAAAGACGAACTGCCCATCTGGAGCGCGAACGTAGAAGACAGCAGCAGCAGCGGGGCAAGGAAGCTTCCCCCCGATCAGACCGCCATGTGTACCGTGACGTCGACGGGGACGCGCAGATGATTGATTTGGAAGCTCTGCGGGTGGATTCCAGTCCTCAGATAGCATATGCATACAGCTTCACGAGACCATCCGTGACCTCTGGCCAATCCAGTGGAGGTGCGGGTGGGGGTCTCCAACGCCACTCGTCAATGCTTGTGCAACGGCCTATATCACACGTTTCACCGACTACCACGGTTCCGAATAGGCGCTTCTCTGCGAACGTTAATACGATGCCTGTACCTCATATGCATAGATCCCGGTCGTCTACTGCTTCGTCCTATCAGCATCATCGTTTGTCAATGCCAAACTCGCAGTATTCGCATCATAATTCGATGAGAATTTCGTACCAAGGCGCACCTTCGACTTCTCACTCGAGACAAGTGCCATCAAGACGACACTCGACAATGTCAATACCTGTTCAACAAAACAACCGTCAATCGATTCTACGAAAACCTAGTCCTAGCGAGCAAACACGGTACGAGGAATTACAGAAAGCAAAGGCGGAAAAGAAAAAGGCAGAAAATAGGAATTCGATCCAGCCTACTCCTAGCCCCGTGCCATCTAACGGGTCAACGCCCTCACCGCACACGATGCCAAAAGGAAAATGGAAAATCTTCAAGAAATCAACATATCGACGGCGAATGGAGGTTAGAGAAATAGATATTCATGACGAAAACCGTCATAAGGGATCTATATCCGGGGCTAGCAGAAAGCCGACTCCTAGTATGATCATAAGGGCTGCATCGGAGAGAACAGGCAGCGTCAGTGCTAGTGCCAATGGTGGTGAAGGGTCTGCAGGTGTAAGTATGAGAACTGGAACCGCTACAACAGCTGCAGACACTCAGACGAGCACAAGAGGGACAACTAGCCATACAGCTGATAGTAGAGAGATGCGAGGTGGTGGGTCGATTGCTTAAGTTCATGTCACTCATTTGGCGCACGGGTTTTGCATAAAGGCGTTTATTCTCCAGAAAAGAAAGTTATATATATCAACCGACTCGATCTTTAAATTTTCCTTGCCTGCGTTTCATTTCATTTTATACAATATCAAAAGATACCCTCATTAACACAGTTGCCCAGATTTGGCCTTCTTTGCCTCCTTTGTTTTTACTACTTGGGGCATTTTATTTACGCAATTTTTTATCTATTTCTATGTATATAATAGACTCATACCTAATAGTCATTCTCAGCTGCCTTTTAGTACTATAATTAATCAATTGGAGTATTTACAATTGTATCGATATCTCGTTCCGAGCTATTCTCTAAAGCGTTCTGGTGCTCAAACTGCTCACAAGCAATAGCAAAATCGTTCGTAGACGATATGCTATGTTCCACGACTACGACGGTCTTACACTTTGAGGTTCCGCTGTGAATGATGGCGGCTGCTCCAGCCCGGCCGCTCTTTCAGCCTTCTTCTTTTGATATTTTGATACCTCGCAAGTACAGTAAAACCTGATGGCCTTCTGTGCTTCAGGACTGAGATTGCATAGCCCACTTGTGCATTCCTTCTTCTTTGGCGTACCGAATGCCTTGTCAATAAATCTGGACATTCTCCTCCCTACGTGGTAAGAGTAGTCCGGGTCGATCAGCTTGAAAAGAAGTAAATGGAATTCACCATTCGGGATGTCGATCTTTGCTGCCTTTGCCTCTTTCGACAATCTATATATCGAGACCGTAAGCCAGTCGAAACTTCAATTCCGTACTTTGGAGTGCTCTTACGGGGTAAAGTTTGGATTTGTGAGCATCTTAGCTAGCTTTAGCCATAACTGCAGATAGCTATTCCGACAAACTTGAATGGTCTGCCAATTTCCCTCGCTATCTCTGAAAAATTCCGGATTTTTGTTGAGAATCGCATATCGAACAAGCATCTGGCACCCAAGGTACTCCCCAGCCGTTTGGAGATATATATAAGTATCCTCGGTAAGTCTTAACTCCACCAATATAACTCTAATAACCACCAGAATCTTCACTATATTCAAAGCTTGATCCATGAAATGGCCAATAGGAATATGAGCTCCCTTGGCCTTATACTCGTTGAACTGCTTGACCGCGACCTCACCACAAAGCTTGGCGAGATGAATGTCGACGCTGATGTAGTTAAGATTGACAAGACCATCCTCAGGATTACGGACTTCGCCAGTACGGACTAGGTCTGTGTATGAAGGTAATTCTTCAGAGTTTTCAAAGGCGGCAGCAATTTGGGCGTCGGATTCTTTGAACGGGGAGACTTTTTCTTCTTTTGGAACTTCGAGATCGACGCCACTGGCGCCCTCTATTTCCGTTGGCGGTAGGGCGCTAGAAGTTGACGGCCCAGCTTCAGCCTTGGACGGGACGAACTCATTAAATTTTTGATTGCTTGATGACATAATGTCCAATATCAAGATTTCAGTCTCGAACCTTAGTTTCGAGGAGCTTAATATCTTAATCTCAGTGTAAAATGTGTTGTAGATGTGGAATAATCGAAGCTTCAGAAAATGCGAATTTTGCAGAGGCCCGCAACCTTCTACAAGTCGACTCTTTATAACATTTCAAAATCCAAGACATCACGACAAAAGCTCCAATATCTTGGCTCTCGCATGGCTTAAATACTTAAGTAGTCATCATGCCATTCATACTTTTCCATTTAAAAACCAAGACCCTAAGCTAGGGAAAAGTTTAGTTCCGAAGCAACTGCGCACATATCGATAGCGCCGCTATAATCAGCATCTACGCGAATCGAAATGCATTGAAATGGGGAAAACTTGTAGTTGAAGTTACCCACATTTTCTGCACAGAGATCGCACTTGAGCGACACCAAGACTCCCCGCCAAGATATATATATGCATTGCCTTCCTTGGAGTGTCTATATATGGCATTTTAGCTAGAGCCGGTACTAGGCTTCAATTGAAAGACCTGTTGAACCGTTCGATCCGTCCACGTGGAATTGTAGATCGGATCAAGTAAGCTAAACGAGTTGGTCTTTTGGGACCCGGTTGCGCATGCGAGTTTGTTAACGGTTTTGGTCCGTTTTTTCCCTCCTTCTCGGTTGGCGGTCAGGTTAAAATTTGAGGTTTCGGCTGAAGCTACATAGCTGCGGAAGACCGGAAAACTTTGGGTATTGGGGTTGCGGAAAACTAATTTTCTTCGAGTATTTTCTAGGTTTTTGATGTAATGCGGCGGGGTTTGCGATGTGGGAATGACAAATTCCTTGCATCGCGCATAAATACTCATGGGCTTCAAACCCGATAGTATGGAGAATGATGTGTCTATGTTGGCGCTAGAAGGCCGATTGGGCAGCCTATGTGATGTTCGAATGGGAAGGCTAAGCACCCCTCCCTTTATATTATGACGTCTGGGAACGACACTGGACTAAACTTCCGTTGGTAAGACTGTGAGCCTACTGAAGATCGTATTATATTGAATGCTATATACATACTTACTTACCTACATGCTTCAATCGTCCAGACCTAGTCATGTGGATCTATATATCCATGGACTAGACTTAACTAGCGTCGCCTGATCTTCGATTCGCTAGGCCGCCGGCACCAAGCCAAAACCAGGACAAAGGTTGATCGATATCACCGACTGGCGACAAGGGTGTCTACGGGGATATCAAAAATTCAAACAGTAGGGGACCTTTTATGTCAGCACTTTGGTATGTATATACACTGTCAATTTGGCTGCCTCGTCTGACTCGTTTAAGCCCTCACTTGAAACCTGGGCTAACCAATAATGCAATGTAAGCAGGTATGCAATACCAATGTTGAGGCTTCAGAGAGACCTTGCCATCTGACTAATATCCTCAATCAAAAGAAACAAAATCAAGAAGATGTTATAAATATATTTGCCTACTTATCTAAGGTCTTGAGGGGGGCAAATGATAAAATGGGCTGAATTAGTGGTTCGATATACGGGATCACAATCGGGCTTGTATCGTATGTAGCCGTTGTCACGCAAGGTACTTACGTAGCTACATTGTTAACTTTAATTGGGCATTGAACAAAATTGCGACGGAAGAATCGAACTGCAACCATGATAGTTCTCACAAATAGCAGCCAAAAATCTGAATATCGAGCACCTTAAAGTTAGCCTCAAAGTCTACCTTGAACATTACGCTGCACTGTCCCACAATTGCGAGAGAGGGAGCGCTCGAGCTATGGCCGCATATGTTTATCCTTGGCAATTGTATCGATCAGGAACTTCATGAATTCAACCTTTACCAATTGCGATTCTTACCCGGTTCCTAGATAACACCCCGGAATTTCATTCTAAAATTTATCAAACAATAGCTTTATAAAATTTATGTTTAGCCCGTCGATGTTCAAGCCGCAATGGTATACGGTAGGTGGCTAACTAGTGGCAAGGCAAACCGATTGGATTTGCGTCATGCCGAGGGAGGTCTAAAGGAGGTTTGCGAGACATGCATATACCGGTCCTACTTAGATAAGTACCTATACAATGAACGTCGCCTGCCATGCCGCATGATGCATCATGTCGGTACGTCAAGCTAGGATTCTAATCTTCTTTCTGATAACAGAACTGTTTATTGGAAAACGGTTGAGATTCTATGGACGCAATGGTGGGTCGTTGGATGCTCCAGAACAATGGACGCCAAGAAGGAACAACGGCCTGGACGGAACTTGAACTTCCTTTTTTCGCAATTTTGCAATTGACATCTCCACGTTCTCGAACTTGTCGCACAGCACCACCCCAACAGCTACATACTATACTAAAGTGAGTCCAAACCGTCTAGTTTCTCTGTATGTATCTGCTCCAAACCTCTTCCTAACCGATTGCACAATTTGTAACGGGGACCTACCCCGCTCGGTATATCTCATTCGGGACGGGTCGTGTTACATGGAAGCCAGATGCTTGTTCGAATCTTCTCCCGATTTGACCCTTCTGTTCCAGCCCTCGTCTACAAAGATCAGTACTATACTGGCCCAAATTATCTCACTTCCACCTCGTGTTCTCTCGTATTATAGGGCTTTCGGGATATATGAAAGCTCGAGGGCGAAGGTGCGAATAGCAAACTCCACAATTGGCCCCGCATTGAAATGATCAATGATCTGCCGCTTAGACGCTACTTCCTAGTATGGCAGACGCAATTCTTGCTAATTAATTGCATTAATCTCAACATAGCAAATATACAAAAGCGGTCGCATGTTAATGGTCTTGAAAGAGACTAGATACAATGGCTTGAAATGAGCACTACAGCGGCATAACGCTATTGCCTTGAGCCTGGTCCGTTCTGTAGCTGTGGCGTGAACACTACTTTTTGCAATCGGGCTAAATTTTCGCATTTCATTTCACGCCAGCTCGGATGGAGCTGCGACACATAAACCCCGGGTTTCCCAGAAGAAAAAATTGCGAAGAGGCCAGGAGCTAAGACCCAACGGCCACCCGAGGCCTATCGACTAAAACTGTTTCGTCGAGAATTGAATATTAATCCGTTTAATTGATTCACAACTTCTAATACTCCGTGGTATCTGGGGCTTAAAGATTGCGATAGTGTGGAGTTTAGTCCAACTAAGAACTCCCACGTTGAGGACCCAAAGTCTCCCTTGTGAGAGCTCTTTTGCAGGCATACACGGCCGTGCACGGTAGTCGAAATCTGGCAATCGGACTTGCATTTTGGCCGACATACATACATACTTATATCAATGGGCTATCAAGAACCGTTTGCCCCCTCGACATTAACCCTTTAGCTTCTCATTCTCCTCTTCGCCCACCATTAAGGTTTCGAACCAGCGGTTAGAACCAGACCCAAAACCACTCTACGAACCCGCTATCCTCCAACTGAACTTAGGGCTCCGGGACTGAGTTAGCCGAACTTATCATCACAACCTAGTGACCTCATGAGCGTATGAGCCAGGCCGCACCGGGTAGTAATTAATAATACACACCTCTTACTCGCCCCTCAGAGACGCACGAGCATGGCAGTTTTGCTCCCATATATGAACTTCACAGACCACGAGGCGTTCAATTGCATCCTCTCCTGCACTATATTGTCTACTGCCGTCTTGATTACTGGCTTAATATCTGTCTGTCGTCTCCGATGGCTCAATAAGGCCCGGGTGTCAGACTTCACACCTCCTGCGACCCCGACGACCACACCCGCTGCAACACAGTGCTTCTTGAGGACCTGGAGACTTCGAATGGTATCAGTAGAGATGGTTCTCAATTATTTACGGTTTAAGTCGAGGGTTTCTCCCATAATACCATCACCAGAGAAGACATTGCTTCCCAATCTGTCACAGAATGAGCAGGCGAGCTTAGCTTACCACCCGGATTCGTTACCGGGTGGGAGATGGCTACAAACTCCAACTGGGCGGCTCCGAGTATATGAATTCGGACCTGAGGATGGGAAAAGGGTATTGTTCGTCCACGGTATATCGACACCTAGTATTGTCGCTCGAGACTTGCTCTTGAACCTCGCTGCAAGGGGCTGTCGTGTAATGGTTTTTGGTAGGTCGTCCCGAACAGTGTTATCTTACTCAAGGGCACTCGCGCTTAAACTAACTCGATCAATCCTTTTAGACTTGCCGGGAAGAGGCTACTCCGAATGCTGCAAGGTAACGCCTCAAGATATGAGGCTCTACTCCGCTCTTATTGTTATGGTTACAACATCCTCAAGCGCTCCAGGTGGATTCTTACCTTTCAACATCATCGGGTACTCTCTTGGAGGTGGTATTACGGTTTCTTTCGCATCCCAGTTTCCACATTTGGTATCTTCAATCGCAGTCGTTTCATCAGCTGGACTTTTACCCTACGCATTTGCACCCTTGGGTATGAAGTGCAGTCTGATCCCCTGGATTCCAGTCTGGCTTGCAGACAAACTTCTCACGGCAAAGCTTAAGGGGGAGGAAGAATCTCCAGACGATCTCTCACTTGATGAAACTGTCAATACCACTGCATCTACGCAAACCGCAGGCGTACCTGTCGACGTTTTCTCAGTCATTCGTTGGCAAAACCGTCACCAGAAAGGCTTCATGAGCGGGTATGTCAGCAGTATGAGGAACGGGCCTATTTTCGACCGTGTCGAGGAGTGGACAGAGGTTGGTAGATTACTCAAGGCCAATCGATTTGCCAATCCGAGATGGGATGAGAAGAAGCCCGCCCAAATGCTTGTGGTATATGGAGAGAAGGATGATTTGACACCTCCAATGCTGCTGGACAGGATTAGGGGGTGTGTTGGGGATGAGCATGTTAAAGGGGTTGTTGTAGAAGGGGGTGGGCATGAAGTTGTGGTCTATCAGTGGGATCGAATTTTCCAGGAGGTAGTTGAGTTTTGGGATTTGTAGTTGTAGGCGTATTTCTTTGGCTACATCGGGATGCATATGAACGCTAGCGAGATGGATTATGATCGAATATGCTTTTTATGAGGTCACGAATTCTCTTTATTCTGCATGCATATTGTATCCATGTCTTTTGTTATTGATACCCAAGTACATAGTTTTTTTGGATTTGGATTTGAGCTTCGTTATTCTCATATCGCTATATGTTATTTCTTAAAGCTTAAGATTTCCCGCAAAGCAGCATAGTAACCTCTTCTCTCCCTGGCCAAGTATCACTATCTAGATCTAGTCCCTTGAGCATTGGCTAGTTTACTGCTAAGCAGAAACACAAGCTTACCTCTCGAATACGTGGCAGAAAGTGATTTAGACTAGGACTTGCTTTGCATAAAATAGCGTAATGGATGCTATTGTGCTACACTACTGCACTAACTACATATTATTGGCCTGCCCTCATCTGCGCCTGGTCTCGAGGCTACATATTATGGCTATTTCACGGTCCTGCATGCATGCATGGTTGATGTTACATATGGACAATTAAGTTCATAAGCTTAGACATAAGCGCACTGCAAGGCTAGGACAAAGTAAGAAGCTGTCTATTATTGAGGCTCTTCAAGCTTGTGATGAGAAACTAGACCTGTTAGCGCTTTTACGTAATTATCATTAGTCTTGTAGTATTAACATACTCACTTTAACCTGTGTGGGGATAATATTCAATACTTTATAGCTTTTATTTGTCGATATTTGATACTGTGCATGTGCTTCTTTGAATGTCATATGATCATTAATTATATCATGTCTTTCTAGAAAACTGAGGTCACAAAATATAAAAATACTGAAACATGCCGTTGTGGGCTTTGTGATCACTTTCTATGATCTCTAAATGGCGTTTATAAATTTTAATTCGTCCTAAGGTCATAGGAAACTAGACACTTTTAATGCTGTCTAGATTCGAGGCTAGGTTGACCGTGGCTTTTGGGAAGGATTGGCGTTGTTATTGTTGCATTTCGGCGGTCTTGAGGCTGCGTTAGCCGGCGTATTTCTGAGACTTGGAGATCTCGTGTGGCTGGTGCACAGCTTAGCTTCTCCATTCAGCCCCGGTTTGTGGCGTCAGCCAGTGCTAATGAGCTTGCCTTACCAACCCACGAGAATTCACACTGGTTACGCATCACCACTCTCCTCTCCCACCATCTATCTACCTCTATCCGAACGCCCTTTTTCTCCATCTCCTTCATCACTATCGCTTTTCTTTGCGTCTGCTCCATACCGCTATCTCCCATATCACCATTCGGCTTCTTCCTCCGTTACCTCAGAAGCCCCACCTTCAACTCAAAAGGAAAGAGACGACACGCGAGGTGACGTTAACTTTCTAACTCCAGGAACACCTCGGACAGCTCCATCGCTCTCGTCGCCAGCATTCATCGACAATCATGCTAGGCCCCGTTCACAATGCCGCCGGCTTACTAGGCCTGCTGGAGGAAGATGACGTCCATCTCCAGAGCTCTGCGTTGGAACAACTTGATATCCTAGTCGACGAGTTCTGGTCCGAGATTGCCGACTCCATATCAAAAATGTACGTGGATAAGAGGATGGAACCATCATATTCGGCTCTGAGGACAGCTTGGGACGCGTATAAGGATTCTTTTTTGAACGATAACTGATGGATTTTATTGATTACTGGCAGTGAATCCTTATACGAGGACCCAAAGTTCCCACATCGACAACTTGCCGCGTTGGTGGCGTCCAAGGTTTACTACCATTTGGGAGCCTTCGAGGACTCCATGATGTATGCTTTGGGAGCAGGAAATCTCTTCGACATATCTGGAAAATCGGAATTTATCGATACAATAATATGTACGGACATATATGGGAACACAGCTCCTTCTATCCCTGGTCTTCTGCTAATTAACCCCCCACTTCATAAATAGCCAAATGTATCGACAAATACATATCTATCAACAACCCCCCTCCTCCTCCGAAAGACCTACCACCTTCTCCTCCTGAGAAGGCTGATCCACGGTTAACAGAAGTCGTCGAGCGTATGTTCCAAAAATGCTATGATAATGAAGATTACAAGCCCGCTCTAGGCATTTCTATCGAAAGTCAACGGTTGGACATTGTTGAGCAGGGAATTAGACTCGCTGGGGAGAGACAACAGGGCAGCAAGGCCAAGCAGGCTGCAAATGGCGACACAGTTGACAAATCTGCCGAGCTTATGGAATTTGTCTTTGAGCTTGCAATGAACACTGTTCAGGAAATTGACCTACGGGAGAAGGTAATCTATTTCGGTATATTGGGAGTATATCTATGGGAAAGCTCTAATTGCTCGTTTCGTTTAGTTACTCCGACTCTTGGTCGATTTGCACCTTGAACAGCCTTCGCCCGATTATTTCTCAGTTAGCAAGTGCGTCGTCCAGCTAAATGACTATGGCCTGGCCGCCAAACTTCTTCGCGACCTTGTTTCGAAAGGAGACAACGGGTCCCTTCTCATTGCCTACCAGATCGCCTTCGACCTTGACTCTTCCGCTACCCAGGAATTCCTCAAAAATGTTACTAGTAACCTTCCAGACGGGGAAGTCTCAGCTGGCGAGAAGACAGAAACTCCGGATGATGATGATGATGATATCGTGGAAGAGACGGCGAAGTTATTACCAAGGACTTCATCTGAATTAATATCGAAGGCTGCCGCTGAGATGAATGAGAAGTCTTCGAAGCACTACAAGTCTATCCGCACGATTCTCAAGGGAACCAAAACAATCGAACTCAACCTGGAATTCCTTTTCCGAAACAACCACACCGAGATGTCTATCCTCAACAAAATCAGAGATTGTCTAGAAGCTAGAACCAGCTTGCTTCATAATGCCCTTACCTTTGCTAACGGGTTTATGAATGCTGGAACACTCGCAGACGGTTTCCTACGCGCTAATTTGGATTGGCTGGGTAAGGCTGTCAACTGGTCTAAATTTACGGCAACTGCAGCTCTCGGTGTTATTCATCGTGGAAATTTGAGCCAGGGTATGAAGCTCTTGCAGCCCTACCTGCCCAATCCATCATCCGGTACTGGCAGCCCATACTCGCAGGGTGGTAGTTTGTATGGTCTCGGCCTTATCTACGCAAATCACGGCGAAGATGTTCTTCCTTATCTCCTATCACAGTTCAAAGATACACAGGATGAAATCGTCCAGCATGGTGGTGCCCTCGGGCTTGGTGTTGCTGGTATGGCCACTGGCAAAATGGAAATCTATCAAGAACTGAGGACTGTTTTATGGACAGAGTCGGCGATCTCTGGTGAAGCTGTCGGGTTGGCTATGGGTCTCATCATGTTGGGCACTGCCAATCCCCAGGCCATCGAGGAGATGAGGTCTTATGCCCATGAAACACAGCGTGAGAAGGTGAAGCGTGGACTTGCTCTTGGTATGGCCTTGGTATACTACAGCAAGCAGGAGCTGGCCGATGAACTTATCGATAACCTTCTTGCTGACATGGATCCCATCCTACGATATGGCGGTGTCCTAACTATCGCCTTGGCATACTGTGGAACTGGATCTAATAGCGCTATCCGAAAGGTTCTTCATGTCGCAGTTTCAGACGTCAATGACGATGTCCGAAGAGTTGCAGTTTTCAGCTTGGGTTTCATCCTTTTCCGAAAATACGAGTCTGTCCCAAGGATGGTGGAGCTATTGGCTGAATCTTATAACCCCCATGTCCGATATGGTTCTGCATTGGCTCTTGGCATTGCTTGTGCTGGTACGGGTCTTGATGAGGCTCTTGACCTTTTACAGCCTATGCTCAAGGATACGGTTGAATTCGTCAAACAGGGTGCCTTGATATCGATAGGTATGATCCTTGTCCAACACAACGAAGCTATGAACCCCAAGGTTGCCGAGTTCCGAAAGACATTTGAGAGAATCTTGAGCGATAAGACTGAAGACGTGCTTTCGAAATTTGGTGCTGCTGTCGCTTTGGGTCTCCTTGATGCTGGTGGCAGGAACTGCACTATCGGTCTTCAAACTGCCACTGGCAGCATTGATATGGCTGCTGTTGTCGGTATGGCGTGTTTCACACAGTACTGGTACTGGTTCCCACTTGCCCATTTCCTTTCACTGGGATTCCGACCTACGGGTATCATTGGATTGAACGTGGACCTTGAGGTTCCAGATTTCCAGATGTGGAGCAAAACAAAGCCATCTCAGTTTGACTACCCACCAAAGGCGGAGGAGTCTGCGGAGAAGACTGTTGAAAAGATTGCAACTGCAGTTCTATCGACTACTGCGAAGGCTAGGCAGCGTGCGAAGAAAACAGAGAAGGAGAGGAGGGAACGTGAAGGATCAGTTACCGATTCTATGATTATTGATCCGCCACCAGAAACACCGATCGCGACCACAGCTGGGGAAGCGAACGGAGAGGGCAAGGAAGAGGAGACTGGCAAGAAGAAGTCGTCTAAGAAGTCGCAACCAAAGGAGACTGTTGGCTACAAAATTGACAACATGAGCAGAGTCCTCCCTGCCCAGCTCAAGCACATTGAATTCCTCGAAGGCAAATACCAGCCTGTCAAGAAGGTTAGTTTTATCCCACATAATTTATCATTCAAACTAAGAGTTTTAACTAACGGTGTAATGCAAACGTATCAGGTCACTGGCGGTGTTCTGCTTCTCGTCGATACCCAACCGGAGGAACCAGCCAAGTTGTTAGAATACAAGTCCGTGAAGCCGACGGTACCATCGGGCGCTGCTGGGACAAGTACAACCGCACAGGCTCCCAGTGAACCCGTAGGAGGAGGTGGAGCTGCCGCCGCTGCCGCAGTTCTTACGCAAGAGGATGACGAGGACGATGCGCCCGTTCCCTCAGCCTTCGACTATTATTCTGACGGAGAGGGCCAGTAAATTACAAGTTTTTGTTTATTTAGCTTTTGACCTTAAAAAGGACCTTATGCGTATGGAAGAAGCATCATTATATTATGGATAACTCCTGTGTAGTGGAGCATGTGTATAGGCCGTATTAGAATAATAATATTTGGCTTCTGCATTTTAATCACACCACCTGTTCGACTTGATAACCTTCTTGATATCCAACATCCGATAGAAGATTCTTAATCAATATGAGTGCTGTAGCTGTGCTCTGAGTAATAACCAAAGTTTATGTGCGGCCGACTAGCAGAGGATGCGCTGCTCTTATGACGAGGTCAGCTCGAATGGACGACACGCAACACCAAAACGGTCGCTCCGAGTCCGAGTTGGTCCAGCTACCCACTTAGCTCACAACAGCAAGGGCATGCGCAACCACTCTCCCACGTCGTGTGACATCCAAACCTCCTCCATCGATTCCACCAGACATACTCATCCGAAAACGTTAACGGGTCTAAGGAGGAAAGGAGCTTAAGTTACCTTTAGACCATGTCGCCTGCATCTCCACAACCGGTACCACCGTCTTTAATCCGTAACCATTCAACGCTATCATCGTCTCCGAGTTCTACATTCGATAACGCGCCAGGGAAGCATTACCTACAAGAGGTCGAACCGGAAGAGTTATTGATCGCAGATGAAGGATTAAGCAGTAGTAGTAGTTCACGAATACAACGGGCTACTGCTACAAAAACGGGGAACAGCGTTTTTAAACAACGATATCCATCGTCGAACGGTTATAGTTACGGGAATCCCGGTCGTCGGTATCAACAAGCTTCTATTACACCGGCGACTACAACGACGAGTATGCAATACGGAGTACCGAGTTTTCACCATTCTGCTGGGACGGCAGGGAATCCTTATTTTAATTATAATCCTTCCGATGTGGAGTTATCTACTATAGGGATGGGGATGGGGATGGGGATGAGTATGTACGAGACTCTAAATCCACTGGCGGCGACTACTATGTTGGTTTCACCTGGTGGTGCTGGTGGTACATCGGTTGGTTCGCCGGTTTCTGGGAGTGGAAGAGCTGGGAAGAGGGGTGTCTATGCACCTATCGATTCAAGTTATTATTCGGCTTATACGCAACCTACGGCTGGTGGGAGTGTATTTGGAGGAAATGGAGGGGTGGAAAGTGTTTATGGGGGCATGTCTACTGTATTTGGGAATGGAGTTATGAATGGACAAGGTGTTAATCCACGGTATATCTCTGGAAAGTCGGAGGGAGCTGTTGACGCTGGTGGTAAAGGGAGAGAAGCGGTTTTAAGAAGAGTTAAGAGGGATGCTGGGGTTTTTGAGGAGGAGTTGAAGAAGTTGGTGTCGGCACAGGAGGTGGCGTTGGGGATTGTGGGAGATAATGCTGGTGGTAAGGGTGCGAAGGCGGGTAATGGGAAGAGGAAGATGGGGATTCAAGAGGTTAGAAGGGGTATTTTGGATGCTATGGTTGGGTTGGCGGATGTTAAGGCTGTTGAAGAGGATTGGTATGGTGGGGAAGTCTTTGCGCGCGATGAACTGGTGGGCATGGCTGAGAAGTGGATTAGGAAGAGGGGGAGATTGGAGAAGGAAGTTGAGAAAGTTGAGGCGGGGAATGAAGGGAAGGAGATGGAGAGAGTTAGAGAGAGGTTGGAGGGTGTCGAGGTAAGTTGGATGACTTCGAGATAGTATCTTCGTGGAGTTTCACTTATTCATGATCATGAGGGGGGATAGGAGCAAATACGAGTTCACGAAGCAGAGTTGAAACGGCTGAAGGCAGAGCAATCGAGTATGCTAGCTAAGATTTCAGATTTACAATCTACGCTTTCGTCACGGCTGTCGTCATATACGACATCAATACAGAAGATGTCGAAGGATATGACGGAGTTTTTGAAGTCGCCTAATGCACTGTTACCTACACCCGACACTAAAGCAACGCTACCATTCACACCGGAACAAGCAGTCGAATACTGGCAAGATGAAAAGGGAGTTTTGGATGAGAAAAAGAAGGAAACAAGTCGTGAGCTTGATGCTTTAAAAGACGGTGTACTGATATGGCAGGAAACCGTGGGCCTTATCGCTGACTTTGAGGATATGATGGCAAGAGAGCTGATAGAAGCTCAAAGGCAGGCTCAAAGAGAGGCCAAACGAAAAGCAGAGATCATAGAAGCTGAAAAGAGAAAGTTGAATCGCTCTAGATCTCCGCAGATTCGAACATCAGTGTTTGGGAAGCTCGAGGATGGAAGACCAGGCTCTTCGAGTACTAGCAGTGCTAGTGGGAGGAATACGCCGGTCTCGGTCTTTGCGAATAGAAACAGGAATAGAGCTGGATTGGGGCATAGTGGGAATGGAAGTATGTCGAGTTCTACGGAAACATTTAAAGCCGCTGGTGCTGGTGGCGCTGGTGGTACGACTACGAATACGGGGGCAACAACAGCCAATCCCAACGTTCAACCGAAGATACCAGAAGTCACGGCAGCAAAACTTGTTGCAGGGATCAATAATGTCATCTCGCAGCTAAATAGTCGTCTGACACTTGCAGAACAGAAGGGATGGACATTGCTTGTTTGCGTATTGGGTGCGGAGATGGAGAGTTATAAGGAAGCGAGGGCGACGTTGGTGCCTCTGGTTGGTGGGTTGGTTGACACAAGTACGACAACCGAGACAGTTTCGAAAGTCAAGGGGAAAGGGAAGGGGAAGGAAAAGATGGGCAGTGCTAGTAATGGACGGACGAGTCCTAGCGATGATGCTCTGAATGAGAGTTTGAATGGATTGGGTATTGGAGGAGGAGGGGGTCATGGATTCGATGGACAGCTAGTCAATACTAATATCTCAGCGGACAATCATCATAATAATCACTGGAACTCTGAGAGTGAAAGTGAGATTGATGATCCAGCAGCACTTTTTGGAGCCGAGAATGGAGGAGATAGTAGTCCTGAGTTAAGAGCTAGAGCTAGTCCGAGGGTGAGGAGGATTAGGGCTCTGAGCGACGAGGAGGATGAACTGGAGTATGCTGCGTTTGCGAGTTTGAATCTCCAGGATGACAATACGATTACACCTACCACGGCTACGAGTGGAACTGGAAACGGGAGGGGAAGTGGGGGGAGCGGGAGGAGTACCGTTGTCGGAGAGGGTGTGAAGAAGGTGCAGAAGTCCGATACGACTCGAGGTGGTGGTGAGGAAGAGGACATTCATGGGGCGTTTTTGGAAAGACGGGATAGCGGAGAGAAGCCGCCACTGATATGATTCGATTCCGTTTAAGATTCATATCGACTGATATGATATAATATGCATTGGATAGGAGGTTTCTTGTGGTTGGTTCTTTTCAGCGAGCGATTGGTTTTCTTATTATTCAATATCATTCATTCTTTCATTCTCTATTCTTCGTTCATCGACTCTTGCGATCCCGTGCATGCATCAATGCATACTACATACATTCAAACGGTCGTCAACATCCTTCTACATTCTTACATAACGACTGATAACCAACATATGACCCCAATCACGATCATGACCCAATATATGCACTGCAGGTCCACGTCGCACCACATCGAATCCCCACAATATTATAGACGTTAACTATAATACGCGATATACGGCGGGCCTTGGGGTATAATTGAGAAGTCAGCCAACTCATACATCAAACTGCAAGGATGTGCTGGAGCCTTAGCCTCGCCAGCCTTGGGTTCAGCCAATGAACAAATGTCACGACTTCCACATCCACAACGTTAACATCCACACGCCGGTCGGGGTCTCATGCTCACCAAGTCTTTTCGATGCCCAATCTAGGTCTATTCTAGCCAGTACTTCCGATACCCTCGACATCGGGCATGAGTATAAGAGAGAGGCGCACCTGGAACGCCAGAATGCATTGATACAAAATTTTCCCTTTTGAAAAGTCGCGGGTGGTCGGCCGGTCACCCGTCAATACTTGCTTTGCCTTATTTTCCCTTTTGCTTCCCTTTGCTTTCGATCCCCTTGCGATGCATTGACTAGTGGGCATTTGGCATTCCCTGTCATTGTTCATGTCCAATTGCGAGACAATGTGCGAGACCAGTGCATACTGTATGTACATGTCCATACATACATGCTACATAAAGTATGTCTGAGCTCTCTCTTTCTCTCTCCCCGTGCACAGTGCAGTCATGAGCAAGAGGTATGCATGTATGGGGGCGATATGATATGATATAAGAAGCCCATCTCATCTTGCCTTGCTTCAATTGGAAGTTGGCTTTCCTTCCTTTTAAATTCTAAGTTTCCTTTTTAAATGTAAAAGACTGTTGGCCCTGGGAGTATATTATCATCATATCATCGATCATCAGTGCTTGTTCTGTTCGAAGGTTTGATTCTTGATCTTGGTTGTCGAGTTATGCATCCAACCGAAGCTATGCAGCAACAGCAGCGCCGAACGCGTAACATCCAAGCCCCTGCTTCTGGGGCTGTTCAACGGCGGGAAATCTCGATTGTAAGCTCATCTCATCTCATCTCATCCTCCATTACCAAATGATATCATGGGTTTGGGTGAAGTTAAGCTGACCGGAATTGATATTTACAGCTCCTTTGGAACACCTGGCTGCTTCCCGGTCCCCTTTCAGACAACAACACCCACAACCGCGCCTCCCAGATACCTTCACACATCGTCTCCCACGATATAATCCTCCTGAACGAAGCCTTCACCCACAAATCCCTGATCATTGATGCGCTACGGTCCACGCACCCCTATGTAGCAACTCTACCGCGACGATGCTGGTTCTGGCCAATATTCGATTCGGGACTAGTAGTCCTATCACGTTATGCCATCCTTGAAGTTCGAAGAACCAGGTTTGGAAAACGTCGACGATGGGATTTATTCGCCGGGAAGGGTAGCATAGGAGTCAGAATCGATTTGAGTCGGCGGTATAAACCCGAGCGATCGGATGTTGTCCAACGGCAGCAACAACGGGAATCAGTTACGGCTAGACCTATGTTGACTGGAAATTCTGAGTACGATGATACAGAGGATTCTTACAGCGATACTGAATCCCAGACCGACGATAGCGATGACGATGACGAGGAAGAGCAATTCCCACCAAAGACGATAGATATATACAATACACACATGCAAGCCGGGAACAGTCGTGGAGAACACGCAGCCCGTCATCACCAATCCGTCCAACTCGGACAGTTTATCGCGCAGAACTCGTTTAGAGCGTCTGCTGTCATCTTGGGAGGAGATTTAAACATGGGACCGATATTGGAAAGCGTTCATTATGCGGATGATCAAGATGCGAAAGAAAGAGTTAAGGCTTATGGAATTTTGAAGGAGGAAAGCGGGTTGGATGATGTTAAGGTACTCGTTGAAGGGAAAGGAGGGGATATTAATAGGTTTTTGACAAGAGGGGTCAGAGTTGTTAAGGTTGAGTATCCTGATGTGCCTGTTGTGAAGCAGGGCAAGGGGAAGGGGAAGAAGTTGAGTGATTCGGATATGGTGGTGCTAAAGGTGAGGGTTTGAGGAGGTTTATAATGGTAATGATGCATACCTACGTTCCTTTCTTTTATGATTCACGATCATGCATAATTGTATATTGCATTGCATACGGCGGGTGGCTTACTCTTTTCTCTCGTCCTTCTTTCTTTCTCATTTTTCATTTTTCCTTTCTTCATTCTTAATATGGAAATTCCGGCGTTAGGAGTTTCTGGCATAGAGGTGGTGCCCTTTTTTCATGGTTTCTTCTGCTTATAACTCATTCGTTTTGGCTTATAGACCTGAGAAAACAAAGGTGTGCATCGAGTGCAGACAGCTTCTTCTTCTTCTTCTCATTTAATTGTTCATCTATCTTAATATTATTTTTTGGTTGTTTCCTTGGTTGTAATGAAGGTTCCATTTGGTGGGCTTCTGTTGCAATTAATTGTATTTTCAACTGGGAGGGTTTCTTTTTGGTTGGTTTGGTTGTTTGGAACTAAACTAACATTCGGTAGCTTGGGAATTAATAGAATGTATGATTATTTGGTATCTTTTGGTCTCGATGTCATGATATATATTACTTTATCTTATTTAAGAAATGTTAGGTAAGAACTATATGTTTTATAATACGACGACAGCTTCAATATGCACTGCGCTGCAATGGTTAGGAGCGCCTATTGTCTTAATTAGATCCAATTATAAAGATACGTATACATATATATATATATTGGACAATCTTGCGAGTGAAATATCAACTAACATTCCGAAGCTTTAAGCCCTTCTGTTTCGTCATTTGGTATTACTTACGTACTTAAGTCAGTAGCATACCGCTATAAATTATCCGATTGCTAAATAATCCGTGCCGGTATGCCTTTCAAAGGGTTCAACAGAGATGTTGAAGCCGAGGTGCATCTCGTAATAAGCGTGCATGCATGCATGTAACATCTGCAGCTGAAACCTGACATACGTAACAGGCGGGCCCACGTGGCGAATTTCGTAGCATTCGATCCGAGGGTTAATATTTTTTACTACAATATAATATTAGTATTGGAAAGGGGTTAGAAGGTTTACAAAACCAGGTATGCAGGAATAATAGTAACGAGGACAAGTATTAATATATTTTTGACAGTGGAGACAGCTTCGGTAGCGATATATGCCAAAAAGACGGGTTTCCGACGACGAAAAGGTAGGTCGATGCCGACTCAACCTTACTAAAACTTGAGGGGTTGAGTTTTAATTACTTGAAATGGGCACCGATGGGCATTTTGTAAGGGTTCAATGGACTGGCGGTTAACTCGGCTTTTTTATAGTCCGTCGTTCAACTTCAATTGTACGGTTATAATTACTAAAGTAGTTGGTTCGGAAATATTAAATCTGTTCGTATGATAAGTTAACTTAATACCCGACGATCAAGCTACTCTAGGCATTCTTTGCCCGCCAAGCTTGGAAATTTTGGGAAAACATCAATAGTGTCGTATCGGCGGCTGCCAATTATTACCTAGTGAAATTTGGCCCTTACAGTTTACTCGTAAACTGATGGCGGGGTGGCTTGCCGCCTGTGAGTACCCGGAATGGATTAGCTTGGCGGAAGCTTTGGCTCTTTTGTGCAGACGTCTCCATCCACGTTACAAACGAGTTGTTCTACCACTTGGATAGTGGTAATTTTGGGCTTCATGAGTAGTTCGAGGCGGTTGAGTAGCTTGCTGTGTAGACGATTATTCTTTGGATTCGGAATATCCACTAACTGTTGAAGTCATGGATTCTATCAATCATCAAATGAGTTGAAAAGTTGAAGATTGATTGTCTGATACATGCATGTCGTTAGAGTATTTAGTGTATATTGGAGATGTATAAATAGAGCTTCAGAAGGACCTTTTCATTCTTTTCATCTGCATCCTTCTTCTCATCAAGGTCTTCTAGCAGTCGGTCTTTCCTTCATTCTTCATTCTTCCGATCTAGTCATTCATTTTTTTGAGATTCGAACCCAGCCCCTACGGCACCCTTGGTACACTAGTATCACCACATTCATTCATAAAAAATGCATATCAAATACGCCGCCGCCCTTGCCGTAGTGGCTTTGGCACCAGAAATCACCGCCCACGCCGTCTGGGACAATGCCATCGGTGACGCCGACCCTACGGTCCGCGGCTACGTAATTGGTAAACAATACCCACTTGCAAACCGCAAAGGAACCGGTCAAAACCCATTCCAATACGACATCCCCGTCCTCAAAAACCCCATCGTGCCCCCCACGGCAAAAAGTAAATGGTATAAAAAACCACGTGTCTACTGGGAAAACGGATGCGGAGCCACTATCTTAGACCAGAACGCCTGGTGGTCTACCCACAAAGACAAGAAAATGAGGGATGCATTTGCAAAAATACCTGTAAACCAAAGAGACCCAGTTATCTACCAGATGCCCGTGAAGAAAATGTTGGACTGGGCGGGGATAACGAGGGCTATGTCGAGGGCTAATCAGATTGTCAAGGTTAGTCCTGGTGGGTGGATTAGGATTATGCATTATCAGGTTAATGCGGACGGAGCCGGACCCTTAAGGTGTAAGTTTAGTTCTACGGGTCAACCGAGTAATTGGAACCCCGGGTGGTTTTATCCACCGGTTAAAGATCAGGTCCCTGGTTTGGCGAAGGATAAGTCGTTTAGAGCTGTTGGGACGATGCAGTTGTTCCCGTTTACGATTACTATTCCGAAGAATATTAAGTGTGGCGGAATGTATGAAGGGAAGAAGAATATTTGCATGTTGAGATGCGAGAATTACGCTATGTGAGTTTAAACTCTGTCATCCCCTCAGTACTCATGGGATAAGGCTGTGGAGAGTTTTTGGTTGATTGAAGTGCTAATTAACCTCTGATTGTTATAGAAATGGTCCATTTGGAGGATGCCTTCCATTCCAGCTTATACTACCTCCGCCTCAAGCACCACCTCCACCTCCACCTCCAGCCCCAGACAACAGCCAAAATATTGGAAAGACTACAGAAGCAGATAAAGTCAAACTCACAGAAAACGAAGAAAAAGAAGTCGCCGCAGCCGCCGGTCCCGAAAAAGTTGATGAAGCCAGCGATCCAGTCGAGAACGTCAAGTCTGAAGCTGCAGTTGCAAGTACAGATGATGTTAAGATTGATAAGGCTGCTACTGATAAGACTGATGATGGTGATGATGATGATGATAAGGCCGATGATAAGGCCGACGATAAGGCTAATGAAGAGGATAAACCTGCTGAAGATGCTGCTGCTCCTACGAAGATGAGGTTCATGAAGAGAGATGCTGATGATGATGCTGTTAATGTGGCTTTGGGAGGAGAGCAAGCTCCACCTGCTATTATTAAGATTGCGAAACAGCAGTTGAAGAAAGTTCCTGCGGCGCAGAAGGCACAGTTGAGGCAGAAGTTGAGTGCTGGGAAGGTGGCGAATAAGGCGGGGGCTAAGAAGGGTATTTAGACTTTCTTCAGTCTGGTTTTGTGTTAGATGGTTATATAAACACATTCATTCTGTATTGGATATATGATGCTACGAATTTGATAAATGTTATGAAATACGAATAACGAGATAGTGCCCTTACCTTTATATTTTAACGGCTTGGAGTTATAAGTTTATGTGACCTCGGCCTCGACGTCGACTGCAGTATATGGTTACACAATAGTTTGAACGTCCATCTAATATGTGTTGTAGTCGCATTTCTTACCTAACCGGCTGTTGTATTTTGTAATTCCAGATATCCGTCGGCGTCGTTGAAGCACTCGATGTGAACCCCTATTCATAGAACTTCGGTGAGCCTTTGGCAATTTTGTTAAACCCCAAGAGCTTGTCTGAATATCTTCCGGCTTTCTTTGGCATGGCGATACATAGCCAGCGCTAGCCGTGGTAGATCAACCATAGGAACTAGCTGGATTCGTAGATTCGCAGGAAGAATCTCGATTTGAACTTTACTTACAGTATGTTATATGGGGAGATGAATCAAGGGGCCTTCCTGCCAAGGCTAGTGTGATGTCGGGCAAGTATCATGGCTATCTGGAATTCGATGCATCGTGGACGTAGCGTGGAGGTCTGATCGGCACATCCGTGCTGGACATCCCGGGCATGGTGTACATACATACCAACGGTTTTTTCTCCACCAAGGGAAAACGGTTAAACTTGAGGATAGGATATCAAGATCGAATAATAGAGTCCATGCGTATAGAACAGTGGGTATTTGGAAATTTGCATATCCTTTCGCTTGGAATACGAATCTTCTCAATATAAGAAGGGAAATCCTGCTTTTCGGGATAAATGCGTTGCGTGGTAATTATTCCAGCAGGGATATTTTGGTGGATGACGTCGGGCCTTAAACTTGCCAGCCATGGTTTTTACACCATAACATTTACCCCTGTTCGTGGTCATATCGAGACTTCGGGCTTCAATAATTCATTGGCTCCATTTGCCCTGCATGAATAGAAGTCCCTGGTAGCCAAATGTACTCTGTATTGTCTTGGATTCCTGGGATTGCTTCACGCATACGGAGTACCAAGCGCTTCGGACCCTATTCCCATTTGACGTAACCCCTGGGGCCTGCAAGTGCAAGAGCAAGACTGCGAGCAAGCAAGTTATGTAAGTTGCGAAGCACATTTCACGAATTCTCCCACACATTATTACACGAGAGACAAGCAAGAAGACTTCGAAACACCTGGTTACTAACGTGTCATAAGACCCCAAGACCTTTTTTTCTTTTCTTCAAACTTCTTTTCTTTTTGTATCGTTGTTTTTTTCTCTTGTCGGTTCTTGTCCTTATGTCAGCTAAGTCTTTAAGTATCCTTTGAAAGGGTTTATATTGGCTGCTTACGTCACAGAAACCGATGATTGAGGCTTGAGAGGTCTAGTCGATAGTGGGTGTTTTTGCGAAAAGTGCTATGTCATGCAGCTACGATTCGACCTGCGCAACAGCGTCATGTTTACGCGACACCTTTGACTGGCTGGTGATTCTGAGATGGCTGGTTTTTTTTTGGTCGTTCAGCCATGCTTGAGGCCTAGCTCTAAGCTCTAGCTCTAATTCGGAGAGCTTGTATTTGTGTGAAGGGGATTTTGTATGGTGCATTCTTGGGGAAGGCGTTGATACGTACTTCTGACATGGTGGAAATATCAAGGCTTTGGATTCAAGTATAAAGCCACAAGTCTCTCCCAGTATCATCAACATTCTATTTGCATTTCCTCTCACTATCCTGAGTGCGCTATCGATATCGGCTTTCGGCTCGTCAAAGAATCAAAAAAGATCATCAATCATTATCCACCCATTCACATTCGCTGGAAGGTCTATACTTAATTCAGTATACATACCGTATCATACATAAACCTCCAAAATGCTCTCCTCCGCACTTTTCACCGGAGTTCGAATCCTCCAAGTCATCATCGCCATACCAATAATTGGTATGCTAGGATGGTTCATCGATCCATACGTCGATAACAACCAAACACCACCAGATGGCCTTCTTACGCTCTTCATTGTCTCCATTCTCGCCTGTGCTTGGGCTTTGGTGACACTCTTCCAATTCCATAGATATCGTAGCGTGTCAGGTCCTTTCATTGCTGTTATCGATATCGGCTTTGTTGGAGCTTGGATTGCGGGTATTTATTTGAACAGAGGCATTTCGGATGCGGATTGTTCGAACCTCAGTGTGCCTTTGGGAATCAGAATTGGAGATAATAATTATTCGGCTGGAGACAGTTGGAGTGCATCTGTTAACAGGCCTTGTGCTATGTTCAAGGCTAGCTGGGTATGTTCTATTCCCTTTTTATACCGGTCTTGATATATTTTGGAACGAGAAGCTAATTTGGTATAAAATAGATCTTGTCAATCATCGAATGCGTCCTCTTCTTTGTCACTTGCTTGCTGAGCTGGACCCTCTACCGCTCCTACAGGTACGATACTAGACACGTCCATAAAGATTATACCGGAGGACGCAGGAGCGGCAGCACCAGCACTTACTCCTCCCACCGTCGTCACCACAGACACGCCCGTGTCTAAATTTCTCCTCAATTATTTCTAAATCACTCCTTCTTTCTGAAAGGGGAGTAAAAGGGATTGTGGTACCTGGTGCACGGTTTTCATAATATTTTGTCTTATGATATATATCATCTTCTGGCAAGAGAGATAGAGAGCTAATGTCTTGTTTCGCGTCCTTTGCTGTCGTTTTTGGGGAGAGTTTATAGTCGCGGATATAAGTATTAAGTAGGCCCCAGTTTCATGATGCATGCGAGTGCGAGTGCGAGTGCGAATGAGTCCTAAGCAGACGATACCAATCCTTTTTTTTGTTTGTTGACGATGGAAAGATAATTAATACCCCCTCTTCTCTCTCTCTTGTCGTTCTCTCTAAGTTCGTCGTTTCCTTTGTCTTTTCGATTCAAACTTCCCTTATATTAATATGGCGAGGAGGAGGATGGAGGATATGGCACTGGTGGTCAAGGTCCCCTTTAATCATGATACTGTGGATTAGTTAGCGTTTATTTATAATGAATGGATGATTATAATGAGACTTCTCTTCTTCTTCTTCTTCTTCTTCTTCTCCTTCATGATACTATATTTTTGGTATATCCGAATAGCTTCATAGTATGTAGTCTCGAAGTGTAGTGTAGTGTAGTGTAGTGTAGATAGTCTCGAGAGTGAACGTTGGAGAAGAGTGAATGAATGTAAATGTAAATGTGTTGTCAACGTGTGCAACCTCAGACAATCTTCAAACGTCGACAGCCAACAACACAGCACGACTATTGGATCAATTGCTGGGACAGACTCCCAAACCACCAACCAACTTACCCTCCACCATCGCCACCGTCCGACATTGCCACTTCTGTTCGGCTTCGATACCTCTACCATCTTGCAAGGTACCGCCAGACCACCGGCGACCAAGGCTGTTTGCTCCTGTCGTCTCTCTGGGAGGATTCACCTGCTTCTGCTCACAAGAAAACCCAGCTCATTCCCTCTCGCTAGATGCCGTTCGGTCACCATCGCTCTCACTCGAGACAAGACCGCGATAGCTCCTCGCAAGGTCCTGAACAGCTTCACACTTCTGGAGCCCTTCTTCAGGCTGCTCAGACGCTCTCGTCTATCGGGAAGCCTTCGACTTATCATCCGGCCGCTCCAGGCCCAAATCTTGTTCCTCAACAGCAACAACAGCAACAACAACAGCAACAGCTCCAGGCCCAGCAGCACCAGCACCAGCAAGCTCAACTTCACTACCAGCAACAACACCCCACTTCCCCGCCTCAACCTCCGTCTGGGGCCCCTAGCGCCCAATCTCCAATGTCTTACCACCAGAATCCTCAGTTGAACCCGGGAGGGTATGGTGCATACGGTGGAGGGAACTATTCTTCCACGAGCCCTCATCCAGGTTCTGCAATGCAGGGTCAACCACCCTACAACGATCCACAACAGCAACAGCAACAGGACTTCCAAAGACAGAATTCCTTCCGGACACACGAAGGCCACGGTCCACCACTACCATTACAACCCCAACAGCATTCCCAAAGAGCACCTCCCCAGCCTCAGTATAATGAGTATGCTTCGCCGATTCACATCCACCAACCCCAACAGCCCCCCCCTCCTCAGCAGCAGCAAGGGTATCAGGCATACCCTGGTGGCGGTAGTAGTAGTGCTGGTGGAGTGTCTAGATCACATACCACAAGCGCAAATCTGTCGAGATCAAATACTTTAGCTTCTGCTCACCCTCCTGCAGGAGAGCCAGATGCCAATGCTCTCTACGGTGATGCTAATACCAAGTACTTACCAATCACCCATTTGCAGTCATCTTCTGCTTCCAATCTACCAGATCCTTCGCAGTCATCAAACTATAGGAAATACGCACCGGGCGGAAGTATGGGAGGACAGGATCTTGGTATCTCAGGCGGATTCGGGCTTGATGTTCAGTCAAGACAAGGCTCGATAACAGAGGCACCACCTAAGGAGGTGCAAAAGGGAAGCCACTACTACACACAGTGGCCCAGTTATGCTATCGACTGGTGTAAATGGCC
The DNA here is from genome assembly GCA_036971725.1 of Arthrobotrys conoides. Classification (NCBI taxonomy): domain Eukaryota; kingdom Fungi; phylum Ascomycota; class Orbiliomycetes; order Orbiliales; family Orbiliaceae; genus Arthrobotrys; species Arthrobotrys conoides. The sequence continues at coordinate 2,104,695 of JAVHJM010000008.1, forward strand.
TATCTATGGAAGTCCCGGTGCTAGTGGCTACGCTGGGCAGAGTGGAGTAGGAAGGATCGCCCTAGGAAGTTATAGCGAGGATGGACATAACTACGTGAGTATATTTTTCATCCTAAAAATTTGGGTACGACCGAGGGCCTGAGGCTCAAGCTAATCTGGGGTTGCACAGATATCCATCTTGAACACTGCAAGCAAAGTCGTCAATACGGACAACCATCCAAGAGGCGAATCGTCCCTTGAGATCACAAAATTCGCTGAAGCTACCTTAACATACCCGATAACAAGGATTCTCTGGGAGCCTCCAACACAGTCTAAACCACTCACGGATCTAATCGCAACGGCCGGCGACCATCTAAGGCTGTGGTCTCTGCCAAATGCTGCACCGGCGGCCATCTCCACCCCTACCAGCTCCATTACCTCGCGACCGAACCAGTCGAGTTCCGACCTCCCTACCAAAAAGCTATCACAACTTGCCCTTCTCTCCAACTCCAAAAGCACAGATTTCACCGCACCTTTGACAAGTCTTGACTGGAATCCAATCAGTCCGTCTCTCATCATCACTAGCTCGATAGACACAACCTGTACTATTTGGGATATCCCTAGCTTGACCGCGAAGACACAATTGATCGCACATGATAAAGAAGTCTTTGATGTACGGTTCATGAGTGGATCGGTGGACGTGTTTGCAAGTTGTGGCGCTGATGGCAGCGTTCGTATGTTTGATTTAAGAAGTTTGGACCATAGTACAATTATCTATGAGCCTACGGTGAAGGCCGATGGAGGCGTTACCCCTAGCCCTGGTGGCGTCAATCCCATTGGAGGGACCGGTGGAGTCGGTAGTACGCTCCAGGGTCCTCCTCCTCTGTTGAAACTTGCAGGTAAGCTACGTTTCTCCCGTTAAAACTGTTGTTCGATACTAATTTATTCCCAATAGCGTCGCCTCATGAGGGCCATCTTCTCGCAACTTTCGCGGACCAATCGAACATTATTCGAATCCTTGATGTCCGTCAGCCAGGACAGGCTTTGGTGGAACTACGTGGATCAGGTGGAAATATTAATTGCATAGATTGGTGTCCCTACCGTCGCGGAATGATCGCTGGTGGTACCGACGATTCATTAGTTTTGATCTGGGACATGATGAATGACGGATCAGTTGGCAACCCACACCGCCAAGCAAGAGATGAAAGACATGGCCACAACCAAGAGCCTACATGGAGGAACCCAGTTGCCCATTGGAAGAGCGAGTATGAGGTTAACAACTTGAGCTGGGCTCCAAGTTTGGGCAACGGGATGGCACTGATGGGTGGTGAACCAGGAAAGAATGCTGGCGAATGGATCGGTTGCTGTGGAGGGAAGGGTGTCTATGGAGTCAAGTTCTAGGCGAGCTCGGCGGAATGGAGGGGCGGTAGAAAGTGGCGGAGGTATACAAGATCTCGTCGTCACCGGCACCAGCCTCGGGACAATCAGTTGACTGGCGATGCCTCCTAGTGAACATCTGAAGCTGTTCGCAACTCCACCTGTCTCGGGATTCTTTGTGCTTTCTTCTGATATCCCAAGAGCAGGTTACAAGCACAGGCAGGGTCAATACTGCGGGTGGGAGGATGGCTGACCCCGCCTATAATAACACCGGTCAAGACTTCCAAACATATCCAATCTGATGAATTCCTTCATCGTCTTCCTATTTGATTCTTTTACTCTTATATCCTACTTCTTATTCTTCTATCTCACCAGATGGTAGTCTTTCTTTTGTCCCGCTTTTACCACCACTACCTTCACCACTGTTAGCAGCATTGTTCGTTAATACATTTCATTTGCAAGCGTCGGGTTTCCTTAATTTTCCTTTGATAGTAGTTACTCTGTGGCTTTCTTCGTATACATATTTGATCAATTCGCTCGAACTAAAATGAAGATATACCATTAATTGTATTTGATCTATCGAACAATAGTAGTCTCGTGAGTATAATAGACCCCCTTCTGTTCGGCGACGCTATGGTGATACAGAAATGGGGAGGATGTGCCAAGCCTTCGGCCATCTGTGGCCCAATTTCCAACTCTGCGGCTCGGATTGCCTCAACTTCAACCTTCAACCCAACACCAGCCTGCCCCACCATGGAAATCCTGACGTCGGAAACCACCATCACAGCCATATAAACGGTATGTAGGCGACCAATCGACGAAATTCGAACGATGTCCATTCCTTTCATCGTCTCCAAACCATCGGGTTTGGTTGTTCAGGGTCTCTTTCGCGGCCTAAGCCATCGGTCGACGGCAACCCGGTTCGGGATTGCTATCCAACGGTCTCGTGTCGCGGCACGGGTAACGACACCAATTGTCCCTCGAAGAAATGTCTCCGGATCAGCTGTGAATGTCTCGGTGGAGGGGAAGACGGCCGGGAAGGGGATTGTGAATGATATCCGATATTTCCTGAACAATGAGGCTCTTTCCAGGTCCGATTCGACGTCACCACGAAGGTTTAAACTTCCAAAGCCACTCGGACGGAGTCAATCCGCTTCGTCACTATCTTCGCTCTCTACTCCTCCGCCTCAATCTGTAAATTCACTTGGGAAGACTGTATCTCGACGTACCGCTCAACGACGAACGTTTAAAGCCTACTTGACTCTTACAAAACCACACCTTACCTTCCTCGTCGTCTTGACGTCTATGGCTTCATATTCACTCTACCCGGCCTCAAGTCTCATAACATCTTCGGAAATAACTCCAAGTACTACTCTCAGCGCCATTACTCTACTATTTTTGACGGTCGGAACGGCATTATGTTCTGCCTCAGCCAATACTCTCAACATGTTAGCCGAGCCCCATCTCGACGCTCAGATGACTCGAACTCGGAACCGCCCGCTCGTCCGAGGTACCGTACAACCTCGTAACGCCCTACTCTTTGCGATATTTGCAGGAGTTTCTGGTGTTACCTGTCTCTTATATGGCACGAACCCTACGGTTGCTGCACTCGGATTATCGAATATTATACTCTATGCTGGAGTTTATACGCCATTGAAACAGAGACATGTTATTAACACCTGGGTTGGGGCGGTTGTTGGTGCTATACCACCGTTGATGGGATGGGCAGCCGCAGCAGGAGAGTTTGCGACTACGGATAGTGTTTATGAAGTTTTATCCCACCCAGGTGGATGGTTAATCGCCGGATTATTGTATTGTTGGCAATTCCCACACTTTAACAGTCTTAGTCACGGCATAAGACATGAGTATGCAGCAGCGGGGTATAAAATGCTTGCATCTATAAACCCGGCAATGAACGGTCGTGTGGCGGTTAGGTATAGTATAGCTTTTTTCCCCGTCTGCATAGGGTTGAGTATTTGTGGGGTTACGGATTGGGGGTTTGCGGTCGATAGTAGTTTATTGAATGGGTGGATGACCTACGAGGCGATTAGGTTTTGGAGAAATGTCGGGGAGTATGGAACGGGCAAGAGGTTGTTTTGGGCGAGTGTGTGGCATTTACCGGGGTTATTAGTGCTAGCTATGGCGCATAAGAAGGGACTGTGGAAGGGGGTCTGGAGGTGGGTTAGTGGCGGTGGAGAGGACGAGGAGGATGAGGATGAGGATGAGGGGTATGATTACTATGAGGCTGGGACAAAGAGTGTAGGGGGCGACTATGGGGAAGAGGAAGGTGAGGCTTCTTTAGTCGCTGGAACTGCGAGGTAGGGTTTTGGAGGTATAATCTCTACGGAATATTATATTAATCTTCTTGATGATGTTGAAACTAAGGATTGAAAGACATTGGAGGGTATAAGGCCTTGTACATATGGATGTGGGTGTATATAAGCTGCATGTTCTGGTAGTTCTAATAGCGTCGAATATGTCGACACGTATACTAACATCATTACCACTTGGTCGATTGCCCTAAGCCGGAGCCCTATGCCCTCTCTTTTTGTCATCTTAAAATAGTGTTCCATTGTCAGCGGCTCTCGAAGATCTTGAATTCCGAAAGGTGGGATCTTTCGTCTCTTCGTGGAGATTATCAGAATGGTATACTCAATGATCAACACAAAAGCTTTGCAAAATACAACAAGGTGTGTATTTTTGGTAGAAACTCGACGATCTTCTAATTTTGGGAGTCGAGATATTTACAGATCAACATAGTTGGCACAGAACGGTATTGTGGATTTCATATCGATGGCTTTTTATATATCACGGTCGATTGAGGATCTTTGAATATAATATCTGATGGAGGGGAGTATAAATTGGGCCCCTGGGGTGCCGTCTTTCCCTTCTTTCTTCCTCTTCTTCATCCACTATTCTGTCTCTCGATCTATGTGCCAGATGCAGATATCGATCAAAACTCTTTTTACTACGTTCGACGACTTTTAAGTTTTTCTCAATGCCATATTTGGGAAGCTATATCGATTATAGTCTTCTTTCAATATCTTCTTTCAGAGATTCCTTAAGTCTTCATCAAGATCCAATCTCCTTACTCGGTATATATACCACTATATACACCACAGCTTGGCAGTAACATACCAAATGGTAGCATACATCAAGACCAAACCTTTCCTCCAAAGCTGTCCCGTCCATCCTGTCCCTCTCGAACTCCAAAGACAATATAGATTTGCCAAACAAGTACACTCCCGTACTATGAAAGTCTACGATTTCTTCACCAGTCTTCCAGAGTATATTCGACAAATCGGACGATCTGTGTCTCTATCTCCGTCTCCGAGATCACAAATGGCTATTTCCTCATCATTATTGAATGGGAGTCGAGTTGTTTTGGGGTTTGAAGATGGAAGTCCGTTGCCGGTTCCTTCGGCTATGCCGATTTCTACGACGCCGGTGAATGGAAACAGTGGGTATTCGAGGGCTATTGGTGCGGAGGAGTTGGAGGTGGAATTGTTGAGGTTGTTGGAAGGGTGTTCGGAGGGATGGGCGAGGAGAGGTGGGTTGTGTTTTTGTGAACGTGGGTGTTCGGATAAAGTGGTTGGGGAGGGTGGTGATGAAGGAATGGAAGAAGAAGATGAATGGATGGATGCTTTGGAAATTTTGGCAGAGGAACAGATGGATGAGGAAGAAGGGAGACGGGAACTTGAAGGGGTTGGAGATACGGTTATTGAGGATATGGAAGAAGAGTTAGAAGAGGTAGAGCTTGTGGATATATGGTCCGGTCCTCAAACGCCACAGCAGGCGCCAATGCGGGATATACAGGATGTAGAAGGACAGGAGAGTTTAGCAGTTGTTAAGGTTGGAGGTACAGGCCCGGGGATCATCGACGACACGGAAGAAGAGTTAGAAGAGGTAGAACTCGTAGATATATGGTCTACTCCCCAGACGCCGCAAAATGAGACGCAGGGCGTTGAAAATACGGGCCCAGAGGTTATTGAGGATATGGAAGAGGAATTGGAAGAGGAATTGGAAGAGGAATTGGAAGAGGAATTGGAAGAGGTAGAGCTTGTGGATATATGGCCCAGTTCCCAGACGTCACAAAGGGAGACACAGGGCATACAAGATAGTGAAGGGATTATGGTGGAGCCGAACAGACCGGAGTTGAGGAGGATGAGTTGGTATGTTAATTATGGAGGGGACGATTTTGCGATTGAGGATTCTGAGAGAGATGATGAGCTTCTTGGTTGAATTTTTTATTAATATATTTGGGTGTAGGTTTATGGCGTTTGGTAGCCTCGAGGCGGCGTAGGGGGCCTTTGGACTGAAGGGCTCTTTATAGATACATGCATGTTGATATGTTATTGGATGTTATGTTTTGTAGATTATTAAAGCTTATATTTGGCGATAGGCTTAGACGGTGCTATTGACGGGATTCTTCAGAGATACATGTTTATTTCTTCTTGTTTATACTTTGTCTCAAAAGCCAGACTCGCCGAAAATTGGTGGCTTGTACTTGCAATACGAGCTATAGAAAGGACAAATTCCAAATAAAATTGAAAAGAGAATCGTAAAAGTAAAAGTCTCAACCTATGATGTATTGAATATGAGCCGCAAGCTAACTTGTTCAAATATAACCAAGGCAGGATCTATATCCAAAATATACAAACTGGGCCGAATGAATTTAAGACAGGGCTGCTGCGCTATCAAGACAAGACAAAATGGGTGGTATATATCTTCCATATCCGCTGAGAACACCACAAACTCCAGGCTTAACATCCAAGAAAAAACTTTATAAAGAAATGTGGGTATTCAAGAGAGACATAGGGCCGGCTCGAGTTGCAGATAGTTCTGATCAGGTGACGATGCATCGATGCATCGATTCCATGTCGATTGTTTGAGAAGTCTAAAAGAGGACGAAAAAGGCATCCGTGTCGATATAATATCGGTTCTCTAAGGGTATCGAAGAAACCGGAAGTCGCTTACACTAAATTTTTGTCAGCCTCGCAATTCCTCTCAAAACTTCAAGCCTCTTCTTTCTAAAATCTTACCTATTCACAAGCCGACCTTCAGGTATAAGAAAACTCCGTTGTCCAGCAAATTAAACCAACCACAATTGAGCCTTCGGCCGCTCCTCCTTCGGGCTTTTCGACCTCAACCCCGAAACCTGGAGCGTCAACATGTTCATCTCGCTGCTGAGCGTCATGAACTCGTTGTATAGGATGTTGAGCTCCGTTTCGTTTAGTACTCCAGCCGTTTTGGCGGCCTTGTACCGGTTGAATGCATCGAGGCATAGCGTGCTCACGCTAGCCTGGATTTCGGCAGTTGGGAGTTTGTTGCAGCGTGGCATTATGGAATTTTATTCCGTCCGAAGTGAGAAAAAGAAGCTGGTGTATCGATTTTGTATAATCCGTAATGAAGGATCCGATATCCAGAGTCAATCCGGGGTCTAAACAGTAGGACTGTGTATGCGAGACAAAAGCGGTTTACGTAAGAGTTCGTAAAGGAAAAGTTTTAGCTGTAGGAGCAGCAACAACAGTAGTAGCAGAGGTGAAAAATGTAAAGGAGAGCATCGTGGGCTTTGGTTCTTTTCGAGAAAACGTCTCAACGGCTCTTTACAACGTTTATTTTTTTAACTATTCTCTTTGCAGGGTGTGGGTTACTTTTTCTTAACAATTTTTTTTCCCGTTTACATGGCCATGGTGTGAAGATGTGGAAGAAAAAAGTGGAGGTGGTTTTTTTGGTTGCCAAAGGGGAAGTCCAGGGCATTCGGGCGGCTTTATATGGCATATCAAAGCTTGACTCAAAAATTTTTGAGAGCTCAGAGTCATAGAATTTGACCAGGTTGGATTGGGTTGTGTGGTATTTTGTGGATGGCAACGCGGTATGGGGGTTTGAGTTTAGGTTGTTGTGTGACCGAGGATTGTCCTTAAAGTTTGGGATAATCGATTGTCGAGAGTGGATGGACAGTGAAACATCGTCTATTACTTTATTTTACTTTTACTTGTTATATCATATTCATTGCTGTGGGGGACAGGGAACGGTTATTCCCCAATGAATTGTTGATATAGGACCGGTAGTTGAGTAATACTCGAGCTCGTAATAATAGTGTGTAGACTATTACGGGCTTCGGGTACGGGTAGATCGTAGATGGTTTACTCCCTCACTTCCATAATATGTTAACATGTTCTGTTAAGCTATATATACTTTTGAGTTTCAAGGAGCTTCGTCCTTCGTCTATATATCTTACTACGTTTCTGCAAGTCTAGTATTGACAACCTCACTGCTACAACCATGGTACCAGCTGCAATGTTACCCGATATTACCTTACTACAAGATATTCAAGTTGACCTCGAGACTGTATGGACAGAGTTAGCTAGATCTACAACACGTCAGACGTTGATCGATCTGTGGAAAGAAGAAATAAATAGAATGAAATAGTTTAAATAGTTTGGTTAAATGAAGGAGAGAGAGAAAAGATACCATCGATCATACACACCTACAGCTAGCTGTACAGTCCCTCTCATACTATTCCCTCACGACCTATAACATATTCACCTTCATGCGCACGAGCAAAAACCGCGATTAACCTTGATTTTGACACTCCTACTCAGAACATTGATTATTCTACTCAAAAAACCCCTCCGAATACCCGTGACAACATCTAATCATGCCTCAAGATATTACTTTGGGAGAATGGTGCACCTATTTCCTGAGGACAATTCTACCCTGGCTGATGATTATTACATTCCCTGCAGTCGTACTGTACAATTTTAGCATCCTCGAAATAGCAGAAACAGAGACCTACCCCCCAACGGAATCTAGTGAGTCAGCGCCTGAGGATCCATGGTTCGGATTCGATGAAGGGGCGTTCGATGAAGAAGGGGCGTTCGAGATTGTGCGTAATGACCGCTTTAGACAAGAAACTGTCGATAAATTGGCGGATATGAAGAGGGTTTCGGATCTATACTACAAGTCTCCAGAGCAAAAGAGAGCCGAGGAGATGGAGGAAGAAATGGAGCGGTTGGTAACGGAGGCGCCGGATTCGGAGGATGGTGGTATTGGAGATAGGGTTAAAAAGAGACGGGGTTCTCCTGAAAAGAGTCATGAGAATGTTGAAGGGTCTCCGGTGGCCAAGAAGAGGGGACGGCCTCCTAAGAATTGAAAGTGGTTTCTTTTACATATTCGGGTTTTGTTGGTGTTTATGAGTTTTGTGAGTATATTCTTTCTCGCTTTCTTGCCAGTTTCTAGTCTCTTAAAGCTAACTCTGGTATTTTATTACAAAGCTCCATTGAACTCCTTTTTGACTGTAAGTGTTTCTTCTTGCTTCGAATTCCGATAGAGAGTTATATTCGGGGTCCAAAACAACTAACTCCGAAACTTACCTAAATTTAGGCCAGCATATAAATATCAGAACTACAACTGCAGCTGCGACTTATACCAACCTCTCCGATCGCGAATGACTCAAGAGTTTTACTATCCTTTCCCTGATAAAAGCTATCCTAAACAATACCCCATGATGAGTTTCTATTCCTTTTCCAGCACTCCTTGACATCATGAATTGGCGGGCCGCTCTAAGCGTTTGATTTGGGTTTCTTTCCTGTAACGTTCGATTTTGGTCTAGTTGATGATTATACGGGCCCGTTTTCTTCGACTTTAGGGCATAACGGGTCTTTGGTAGTGTATTCTAGAGTTGAAGCACCGCGCCTATACTTCCTCTTGATGATGCTGTTATGGTGTCCAGTATATCAATTATTGTCGAGTATTAATTAACCGAATCCATTATTCTATCCTTATTTCCTCTTTTATCTCTAATGCGATTGATCAAGTGCGCATCAATATTGTTCGCGTCGTCGAATTCACGAATGTATAAACTTATGGAAATACAAGCAGGCGCAGGAATCGATAGATCGGGATTCACCGATATTTGTTCATCATGATACATCTTTAAATTGCTTGTTCGCCCCGTCTAATCCTTGATCTCGAAACGGGACTATCCCCTTTTCGAAGGCTTCTGGAATTCCTAAACTGTCAAAGCCAAGCCATGATTCATGATCACGCTTCCGACACAAGACGGATTTTGATGTCATCTGCATCTAAATCATTCGATAGTTAAACCTGCTTTGAAGCCCTATAGTAACCATGTTCCGGAGCATTTTCGACACGGTATTCTCGCCGTTTATTAATACTCCTCCCGAGGTCAGTTTTTTTGTTTCTCAATGCGATTCGCTGATTCCCCCAAACCCACAACCCGTTTCTCTAGCGCTCCTACCAATTGCCCCTGATCTTTTGATCAGCAAAACAAAAAGCTTCTGCAGTCAGATTGAACGTTGCATTTTTTGGTGTACAACGCAACTTTAATTTCACTCAGCTGCCCAATTCTGAGGCTCTTTCCTTCTACTCTTGATATTCACTTTGAGTTTGTTTTTGTCATCGTCAATTCATAGTTAACAATGCTTCAGCCAGTCCCGCCTGAACCGATCTTTGAAATGAATGAAAGCGAATACCTGGACGACTTTGCCCTAGATATCTTTGGTCAACAAGGTACACCTGTCTACACCCAGATCTGCATGATCTATTCCCTCCCGGACGATTCGCCAATATGGTACTCCAGTACCGATATCATAGATATTCTGCACGCGGGACTTGAACGGCTTTCCACTAGTTTTCCTTGGGTCGCCGGACAAGTCTCCAACGAATACGTCGCAACTGGGAATTCGGGTATCTATAAGATTAAATACCTAGACGAGGTGCCTCGGTTGACAGTCAAAGACCTTCGGGGAAACTCGGGGTTCCCGACGATGCAGGAATTGAGAAAAGGAGGATATCCGTTTCGACTTTTGGATGAATCGGTGATTTGTCCACATAATACTTTGATACTACCACGAACCGAGCCCCTTCCCGTGTGTCTTGTTCAAGCGACGTTTATCGAAGGAGGGTTGATATTCACGTTTTTGGGACATCATGCGGTTATGGACGGAGTCGGCCAGGGGGTTGTTATGAAGCTTTTGGATAAAGCTTGTCGAAAGGAACAGTTTACGGATGATGAAATTATGATTGGCAATGCTCAGAGGAAAGATATCATCCCGTTGTTGGACGATGACGTGGAAGTTGGACCGGAGTTAAGTCATCAGCTATTCTCATCCTTGGCGTCTGCACCACCTCCACCGCCTCCACCAGTGGCTAAGGGAGCGAAACCATCAGGGCCGCCGAAATTGTTTTGGGCGTATTTTGTTTTCAGCGGGAAGGCTTTAGAGGAGTTGAAGGGGTTGGCGACAGAATCGCTTACAGGGGGTTATATCTCGACCGATGATTGTTTGACGGCTTTTATCTGGAGATCGGTTACACGAGCAAGACTTCATCGGTTAAGACCTTCCGATAAGGTTACCCTTGCCAGGGCTATTAATGTTCGATCGTTCCTTGGGCTTGCGCCGAATTACCCTGGCCTAGCGACGAATATGACATACCACAATTCCACGACCGAACAACTTACTGGTTACGACCTAGGCAGTATTGCTACAAACCTTCGCGCGGAAATCGATCCAAAGACATCGAATTTGACGCATATGACCAAAGCGTTCGCTACATACCTGGATAGAACGGAAGATAAGACATCGATAAACTTAACTGCGACGTTAGACTTTTCGAGGGATATTGCGTTAAGCTCTTGGGCAAAGTTGGATACCTATGATTTAGACTTTGGTTTTGGAGTTGGGAAGCCGAAAGCCGTGAGGAGACCGCAGTTTACACCGTTAGAAGGGTTGATGTATTTGATGCCTAGAAGCAGCGACGGGGAGATTGCATTGGCATTATGTTTGAGAGAAGATGATATGGAGAGGTTGAAGGGTGATGAAGAATTTGTGAGGTACGGGAAGTATGTGGTGTAATTTTTCATATGTTAGGTATGCCTCCGTACATGGAAGGGGGATTCGTAAGCCTTTTTATCAGGCGGAAACTGAATCCAAGCTTAAGGTCAGGGCACAAGGTTAGCTATTAGCTCCGGCTAGTTAACCTAGGGTTAATTGAAAGTAAGTTGGTGTATTGCATGCATGGGATGGGTTCGATTTTGGGGTTGGTCAGGTGCATTGTTGGTTGGGTCCGGCTAGTTAGGTCTGATTGTAATTGCTTTAGATTTTCTTTCAGAGAAGCGTTCGATCGTTCATTCTTAATTATATTTGTTAGTTCTGTAGATTATATCTATCTTCTTATACAGCTTGATTTTCTCCTCGTGAGCTATACAGTATCGTTCAAATGGCAGCCAGATATTATCTGTTGGGAAAATTTCCTGTATAGATTTATTTCATGTGCTCATATACATACGAACACGGCTTGGAGGAGACAATTGCCCCCTTGCGCTCTATGACTATATATAGTACAACTAGCCTCGAAAACTATCGTTATATTATATATATCATGATGAAGGACTAACTTCTGTTCCGGACTGTAAATACATATTTCGGAACACCCCTCTCGTCAAACCCTTCTTCGACGTCCCCCTCATACGCATCTTCATCAATATCATTAACCTCCCCTTGGACCTCCTGCTCCCCATCTTCAAAACAACTCCATTCAAGCCCCACAGTTGGACAATCTGGCAACCTCGTTTTCGTAACGATCAACCAAGCCATTTGGGTGTTTACATGGCTCTGCGGTTGCTCCAAATCCTTTATTATGACTGTCCACTGTGCTGACTCAGAGGGGTAGATGTCACCGATTGAAGAGGGGCTGCATTGGCCGTTCCCGCGTACTCCCGGTCCTGAGGTTAGGCTCTGGAGTTTGTGGTCGGTTTGGTTGAGGATTATGAAGGTTGCGAGTGGTTGCGGGGTGTCGGAGATCGGGGTTTGAGGCTCTGAAATTGGTTCTTGGTATTCTATATGGTATCTAATGTTAGATATGGTCGATTCCAAGCCTAGGTACGAACTAAGGTGTGATATAAAAGTGATATTTTTGTTCTGTAAAACCGGATTGCGGGACGCGCATGGGCAAGGCCTGTGCGGGCGTATGGATGGAGGGGTAGACGCTGACTGAGACTCGACTTACCGACTCCATGATCCGAGTTTTCTTGGTACATCTTTGGGCACAATAGCTTAACGCACTGGCCGACGGTGGAGCGGCATTATATTACTGTCGGTCGCATGTCAAGGTTAAGGTAGAGTAAGAAGCAGGCAATGCGGTTTTTGTGCTCTTTCAATCCTTCCCCCTGGTCTCTTTTTTTTCCCTTCGGGGTTTTTGGTTTAGTTCTCCTGCAAGCATTCTTTTTTGTGTCTAGTCTGGGGGACGCTCACCTCCGCCTTGGTTTTGTGTCCCTTTGTATTTCCAACCAACTGGGATAAGGCGGAAAAAGTAAGCACTTACTACTCCCATGTAATGCGGTGCAACCACGAGGTGAGCTTTGGAACTGGAAGCTGTACCCTTGGAGCTCTTTTGGCATGCAGATACCTTACAGAGTACTCCGCGCATTGCTGTTGGTCGGGCGCAAGCTCGATGGGAACGCCGATTTTCGAAAAGAATGATCGTCAGACTGGAGGAATGACCGCCTGCCGCCGCATTAATCCTAGATCACTCGATCGGTGAACTACTTCATGCCTTATGCTATAGAAAGACCCATTTGGATCGCCTCGAAATAATTTTCGGAAGATGTATTTTTTACTTAGTTAGATTTCGAATACTTTTGTTGCCGGCTGTATACTACAAATTTACAAACTTAATACTGTTATAGTCAAGATACCGATTTATACTACGTCTATCAAGACCACAGTCTCTATACCCGAAATTTCAAAGACATCGAGAAAGCAATTCCGAAGCAAAGCTTAAGAGGGGACTAGATACTAGTTACAACAATGCCGTGCGCAGGCCCCTACCTCCCCGAATACATCTACCTCTCTAAGGACCCCTCTGATACGAATTTGCGAACGCAATATTTCCTCCGCCACGGTTGGCCGCCCCGGATTGCGTCACGTCTGGCCCGAAACCCCGCAAACTATCAAAACTGGCTTCGAGCTTATGAAAAGCGACCATTTGTTTGTCGTGAACGCGAGTTTCTCGGTCGGTCTGATTTATTGGAACTCAGAGCGAAGATTAAGATGTTGAGTGCAAGGGCGGAGGGGGTGTGATATCTTTGGTTTTATATGAGGGGTTGATTGAGTTGGAATAACCGGGTCACAAATAATGATGTTTCTAGCTAGTACGGAGGGATTATGCATAATTATGAGCCTCGATTACAGGCACTCTTGAGGCAGAAGGGATTATGTAGATATAGATATATTAATACTTATTTAAGTACAATAGATTGTTAGTTAGTCACATGGCGATGCTGAAGTTCTGTCTGGAGAGTATCTATATATACTCGAAGCTAATATTGGGTGCCTCATATGTATGCTCATCTGCATCTACGGGCAGTATAATTTATAAGAGGTTTAATTAAGTAGATGGAGTTTTGGGGCATATTTGGGTCTTAAAGACATGCTCGATTAAAGGTCCATATTTGTCAAATCCTGATTATTTCCAGATATTTCCCATTGCCTTCAAAAGCCTTGTTGGTTTCTGAGGTTTTGGAGGTTGGACGGTTCTTGTAACAAGTTCAGTTCTAGGTCCTTGTTGTGCGCTTTCTGCCCTAGACTCGAATCCAAGCGCCTGAGGTGGAGTTGCTATTTGACTACGATCGATACCACCTTCGCTTGCCTGTCTTCGCTGTGCAGCTATATTACTCTCTGGCCATGGTGTCGGGCTGGGTATCATTGACACTGGTGTCGTATTCGACGACTCAGGATTCAGAGCATCTTCCACGCCTTTTATTACCGCCCCCCTAACGGCGGCAGTAATACTAGAATGAAAACATTTCTAGATTAGTGATTGACTTAGGTATTTATTGAGGAGTTGGAAATACTTCACGTTAACTAGACTTACGCGCTCCTAGATCGAGGCTGGGCAACTTCGATACCGTACGGGCCTGCCCATTCAACAATTCTGTCATAGAAATAAAGTGAGCCCTCAAATCCGCTGCCGACCAGAAAGATAGCCTGTATTCTTGTCAGTATACTATTCATTCGATATATGTTGGGTTAATTATGAAGACTCTTACACAGCATCTGCCAGCCCTTTCGGAGAAGTCCTTTATCTGATTGTATAGAAAAGTAATGACTTCTGTCACCACAGGATCGAACAGCGCTCGTATCTCTTCTCTTGTGATGCTCAACTCTCCGTTTCTAATGTCTGCTTCAGGTATATTGATCGCCTCCGGCAGAGATAACTAAAAGGAGAAAGTTGCCATATGTTAGTGTACCCTCAAGCCTATTCTCCGTCCGAATATTCTTTGATTCTCATTCGACATGCATACAGTGTAGACAGCTTCGTGGGTTTTATTTCCAAATCGGCGTTTGATTTCTGCAAATTCCTTCAAAATTGCGTGCTCTGATCCCAAGGCCAGGGATTCGTAATGGTGGCCCATTTTGGATTTTAAGAATGTTATGAAGCTTCGATCAACCTTCGTGGGTCCACAGAACGCGCCCTCCCCCACTGTACACTCTTTTAATTTTAGTCTGGCGGTAATCTATATCTTCATTAGAGGTAACTGAAAGTAGAGAATCATAAACTATTATGAACTAAAAGTTTGCCCACCTGAGTACATTTATATGTGACTAAATCGACTGTGCCAGCACTATGATGGTTTAAGTATTAGTGCAAGTAATTGAAATCGTTCTTCGATCGTAGATATAATCAAATATAAGGGCGACGACAAATAACATACCTCATGCTGCAAACCACTATCCCCTGGTCGATCTATATACATATATGTATATAGTATTCAGTCAGAAAAAGACTGCTGCTAAGTTTTTACTTGAGAATGGACCATTTATAAAAAGATCGGAACTAACCTTAGGATCAAGGGTTAGCTGGCACTGACCAATAATGTAAATAGCGACTGCTTCAAGTTCACTAATTGTAGTAAGTTTGTGCCCACTTGAAAACCCTGCGTCTTCTGCACATCTCTGAATTTTTAGTTGGGTGTCTTTTGTCCATATAGTTGGGACGGTAAAGACGAAGTCAATTTCTACAGATCTCATGTATTGCGGACCTTTTTTCATTTGTAATGTTTCCATGGTCTTCCAGGTTGAGTTAGTGATTAACCTCGCAAGGAAAAAAAAGGGGGCGAAAGAAGAACAAAACAGTCAAAATTTCGTGTTTTCTTACGAAGGTATAAAGACCACTCAAGAAGTCGGTAACTAGATCCGTAGGGTTAAGCCCAGGAGGTAAATCCACTTGTTCCCTAATATAGGGATCGTCGCTTTCGAGAAGCAGCTTGAACCTGGTGAGATTAAATCAAAAACTGCAGCTGGTTTGAACCTCTACAACGTGGAAATAACAAGAACAAGAACTCACCAATCGAATGATTTAGCGGTTGGCGGTATGTCATAACCCCAGTTGAAATTGACAGTTGAACCTTCAAGGTAGCTAATTCTGCTAGGTACCTATATCTTAAGTTATTAAGCACTGAAACTTGAATTGGTGAAACGACTAAAGCCATACCGAGTCTCTCGGGTGGATTCCCATGGACGGCCAGATATCGATGATGGAGATTTCATCTATCTCAATCTATATTAAATCTACTCCCTGCGATACAGTATTCTTTTGTATGGTATGATTGTATATGAGGAGGGGCGTACCAGGATCCTGCAAGCTTGCCCAAGCAACCGAACTACTGATCGTCCCAAAATCTACACCAACAATGAGGCGCATACTATTTGTATTCCGAATCTGCGCAGACAATGGACTTTGAACTGTGGTCTGTTCCGCGACCGGTTCCTTTTGATACTGTACAGGTGCGGGGGTAGTATCTGGAATGCCTCCAACTGAGGATGCTCTGCGTGAAGGTTCCGAGGTTGAAGGGGTAGGAACTTTGGTTGGCAGCGAATCTATGATAATTTGGTTTCTTTTAGTGAAATACATATTTAAGCATTCGGAGGAAAAGAGCTCGAAATTGTGCATCCTCTCAGAGTAAGCCTACGGGAAGAGGGTATTACGTGAGTTCAAATACGAATATCTTCAGAAATAACGTACCTTGTGCTTTGTCATCTAGTATTTTCACATAACTTGGCAATTGGAACCCTGGTTGAATCAATTGCTTATAGAAATCCGCCTCTTTCATATCACCCCGGGCAGTGAATACTCTTTGCAAAAGATAGTAGGCCAAATACATGTATTCTGGTAAATTTGACTTCCTGGCCAATTTCGCCGCCTTTTTAGAGGTAGTGTAAGCACTGTCATAATCTCTTTCCCGAATTAAAATAGCGGATTCTAGGCTATAGCTATTTAGCATCGTCGTCGGATCGATCGAGATCGATTTGGGAACTGATTCCAGGAGACTTTTGGCTTCCTTTAGGTTCCCGAGCATGTATGATATTTTAGCGCCATCTATGTACCACTCTGCACCAACGCGGTCGTCTTTACGAAGCAGAATTTCAAAAATACAGCTTTGAAGTTCCTTCGCCTCGATCCAGTTTTCGGAGCGGATGGCTTCTTTTACTTTATTCCTGTAGAACTTGAGACGCTCTACTTGGATAAAGGAGTCCTCTGATGATTCGGATGGCTGGTGAGATTCGTGCGGCGCATCGGAGAGGGGGTTTGCTTGGAAATTTGTCGGCCGTGGATCATGGGTCTCGATCTCGTAATTATTCTGCTGTTGTCGTTGACTAACCCCCATTGATTCCAGCCGTCCACGAAGAAGTTCTAAATCTTCAGTCATGCTTAATTCCGAAGTATTATGTACTTGGCTTTGCAGAGCCATAGACTCTATGTTGCTAGACCCGAAGCTGCGTAAATCAGTAGGTACCGAAGTTTCTAACTTGGAACTATTTTGCAAAGGATATAAGCTATTGTTCTCTTGTCGGAAATATTGTTGTTTTTGTGGTATTTCCGCAGGTCGTGGTCGCGGTCCCGCCCATGCCTGGCCGGCGCTGTGCGAACCTGGATCTCGGCCTCTCTGTGATTCTTGGGCTCCTGGAACCTGGTTGACCACTTTTGCAGCATTTTCGAAGTATGTCCGCTGTTGTAAGTGACTAATTTGATACCGCTTTTCTCGAGGCTCTTTGGTAGTTTCCATCTTGCGGGGCTAATGCTAGCAGAGAGAGATGATAATGGTATACATTCAGTCCATAATTAATTAATTAATATTATCAGCCTCAAGTTAAGTGTTCAAGGGTGCCAAGGAAAGAAGTTTGGACAAACGGCTATTCGATATTTGCAGAACTCAGAGGCCACCAAATCCGTCTTTTATAAAATAACCTATCGAAGCACTTCATGAATTCAATTTAATGGTTCTGGTATATCAAGTAGGTATGTATCGCTTCTACAGGGGACGTTTTATTTCTAGACTCGCAGGTATCATTTAACCTTTGAATGAATGCCAATCCTCTACTCTAGCTAGTTATTGGTACCGACTGCGGAGAATTTCCTTTAGAGCAATTTCCTCTTACCTCCCTCCCTTTCTTCCGTCGATGCTTCATCTCCTCTCTTTCCAGGGTTGCCATCATTTTCAGTCAAGAGCAACTCTCCTATCTCTAGTGTTGGTGTGGGTGCCCGTCGGGTTGGCGCTATTGAAGTATCCGCCTGGGCTGCAGAGCCAGAATGTTGACCCTTCCATGGTGATGAATAAACCCAAATTTCTGCCTCATCTAGATAGCATCTCCATCCGCGATATTGCGCTTTAGGATAAAGACTGATCCTGTCGCCTGCACTCAGAGTTGATAAGATGTCGACTACCTCTGGGTCATCTGCAGTTGCCATATCCCATTCGTTTATATGCTCAGTGCTTGGCCAGTGAGCATGTATATTATGCTGTAGTCGACAAGTATGTAGCGTTGCAGTTCTTTTATGTATGTTTAAGTATTTTTTAGGGGTGGGTCCGAAGGGAATCTGGTTCTTGAGGGTTATCCAGACTTCGACCCATGTACAGCTCCCCCGGTAGGTTCCGTGGTCTTGGACGTGGTCGCTCCAGCCTTTATGTCGTACGAAATAATTACGGATTAGCAAATAGGCTTGCAACTTGACCATGACCAACCGGTTTAAACACGAATATGCATCCGCGATTGTCGAAATTGGGACTGTCTATAACAAAGTCTTCTTTAAGGGGAGTTATACGATATCTTACCTTGATCATGCGACATAGTTCTAAAGACAATTCTTTGAATGAATGGGCCGCAAACGTTGAGGTGAAAATAAGGAACTGGCAAGGAGGTTTCGTCCGCAGTGACTGTTCCCGATCTTTTGATGTGCTGTTCTACCCAATATTCCGCACAATCTAGTATTCTTGTAGCGATGGGAGGCGGTAAATTCAATCTCAATGTGAGGATGCTGTAGACTGTTATGATGTCAGATAGCGAAATATTTGAGACATTATCTGCTACTGCTGTCGTCGTTTCGTATTCCGAAAGAGTATCCGTACTTTGTGGGGTCAAGCTGTCAAAGTCTGAATCTAATTCCTCAGGTTCTACCCAAATACTTTCAAATTTTTCTATCGTATTCCGGAGGTACTTTTCAATTTGATCGTATCCGAGCTCGGTAGCAAGATCTAGAGCGGTCTTGCCATTCTCGTTTTCTAGATCGATATCGATACCATTCTCAACCAGTAATTGGACAATAGTAATAAAACCTGTATTAACAGCGTTATGCAGTGCCGTGTTTCCTGCCGAATCAGTCTTGGAGATGTTGAATTCGGTCGCACCCATCGCCCCAATCTCTAAGATTTCTTTGATGGTTTCTTCAAAGCCATAGGCTGCAGCTATATGAAGCGGTGTTCCGGAGTTCCAAATCCTTCTGGATAGAGGCTTTTCGAGGCTGAGGCCTCTTTTCAGGAGCAACGAAAAGATATTTGTCCATCCTTGTTCGAGGGCGATCAAGCCGGTGGTTCTCCCGTCTTCAGTCAATAGGCTCCAGTCTGCACCGGCATCGAGCAGCAGGCGTACAACATCTTCATGCCCGTAGACAGTACACTCTCGAAGCGGCGATGAGCCATCAACTTGTTGTAAATTAACCATCTTGTCGTCCAGCCCCAACAAGTACTCGACAATGTTGTAGTCTCCTCGAGATGAGGCAAAATGTATAAGTCTGCGCCCGTCGCTCCAGGTGGTTCTTGGAGAGGAACCATTTTGAATCAGTAATTTCACTGCTTCAGTCCGGCCGTGGGCGAGTGCCTCCCATATTGGCTGGTGTCTTCCGTTATGTTGAATATCGATATTAATTCCTTTTGAAAGAAAGTATTGAATGGCGCCTAAATGACCGACCCGGGCTGCTATATGGAGGGGTGATTCGTCTGTGCCGATACAATAGAACCATGGCCATCGACGATCCTCTATCCGCTCATCGACTGTTGTGGACAGCTTCCGCGCATAGCAATAGCTTAGAATTGCAGGGTTTTGATTTAAAAAGGCGATTAGATCTCCTTCTATGGCATCTTGGTTGCACTCAGCAACTTGAGTTTCCCAGTTTCGGATAGTGTAGAAATAAAATGGGATTTGCTTCATTCTCTCAAGTTGAGTGTTCTCATTCTGCCCCAATGATTTCCAGAATCCTAAGTCGGTGAACTTTTCAAAGCAGAGATAATTGAGGCAGGTTCTAGTGAGAGAAACCAATGCGTCCGTAAGATTTGTGGGTTTTCTAATCAGATATTCTTGAACCGTTTCGTGAGCGAGTTTCACGATGCCACTAGATTCGTCAACGACAATGAAGCCGGCACAGATATCTAGGACGGTGCTTTGCAGTAGTTGTTGGTCTTCGGGTATTTCAAATGTTCCTGGCTCGATTGCTAATGCAACAAGTAGATCCTGTATTTGGAGCGGAGACTTTGTCACGAGGAGCCAGGATAATGTTTTCTCAGCGATATCTCTGTTGCATTCATCAATACTCTCCAACATCAAGTTAAATGTTTCGTCGATAGGATGAAAACCTTTGGATGTTGGTATTTTGAGGATTTGTTCTAGAGTTGCTTCGACTCGACGACGGTTCGCCTGCTTGAGGAGGAACTTGAGTTGAAGTTTAGGAAGGAGGAACCTTCAATAACAAATATTAGTGAATGCGCACAATACTTTTATTCAACTCGTTGGAGAGAGGCTCCAGCTTACATTCCATTTGACATCCCAGTTAGACCATCCATTATACGGTCTCTTAATTCATCATCAAGGTGTCTTGCTTTCGGAGTTCTTGCTTGGTGCCTCATAACTTCTGCTTTGATGTACTTCCTTATATCTTCCGTTTTTGCGCCGAGCTCTATCCTATCCACTTCTTTGAATATTTCATTAATATCTTCCGGATGGGGTCGACTAGTTGCGAAAATACCAGCGCCACCGTCATCAGCCAGTCTGTGTAGTATATCCAGGACTTGTAACCTCTGTTCTGGAACACATTCGTCCAATGCATCAACCACAATATATGTGGTTTTAAAACTTGAGGCAGATTGTACTAATAACTCCTCGATCCTTTTATCTTCAGTTTCTGTCTTGCCGGAGCCAGAGTAGTTTGTAAATAATTCCACCAGGCCTTGTGGGAGATTTGGCGATTGGAATGCCAATTGTTTTAAAAGACTCCGTGTGAACTTTCGTGTGTCGAGTTCTTGGTTAGAGAAATCGAAGTAAAAATACGCAAGGGCAGTTTGCATTGTTGTATCTCGAGTCCGTTTTTCTTCGAGGTAGTCGATGACTACGGAGCTGTATGTACATATGTTGATGTTAGATTAGGGATTGATAATCCTTGAATTTTTGACAATCATGATTTTGGAGAAGAGGTTCGGGTACCTTATAGTACTCTTGCCGGCACCAGCTAAATCACAATGGCAGGAGAAATCAGTAAGAAACTTGAATAGAACTGGCTAGGATAAATATTGTAACTTACGAATTCCGTAACACCATAGAATCCTTGATGATGTTTCTGATTGTATCAACCACTTTGAGAATGCAGTTTGGGTTACAAACCATCTACCAGTGCCTGCTTGCCGTGCTGAAACAATAGCACTGTGACGGGCTGAAGATGCTGCACTAGGGTAGACCCATTCGAGAATTTCCGTATGCTTTGCCTCTAAACAGAGATTATGCTATTAGATCCGTAACAATAATCTACCAAACAGGGACTTCAGTCAGTTATTCACCTTTATGATGGGTATACACCTCTCGCTGTAAATCAGAAACGCCTTGGTTGATGGCATCCACTTTCGTTTCAACTATAAATTTAGTTAGAAATTAAGTTCTCGCCCATTTAGGTCGCAAATTATGTTGATATTGCGAGCAGAGTACGAACTTTGTGCCATAGTCTCTTTTATCGTTATCGTCTCTTCGAGCTCATGGCCATCTATCTTGCAGAGAATAGCCTTCCCATAAGAAGCAGCAACAGCTGCAGCATAACAATGCCATGTATCTTGTTTATGGCTATCCGCGTAATCGCTTATTCCTCGGATTACCAAGCAAGGAATTTCATCCATTATTCCTGCTGATTCCATTTCGTAGCAGATAGCATCGTCATGGCCACGACACAATAAGTCTCTATCTTGAGGGTTTTTGATCACAAGGCTGCCTGAGAGTATCAGGCCACGATGGACAACAGGCTCATACGGCCCTTGAGGGCGAAGAACGCGCTCTACAACTTTCTTTTGGCTTGATGATTCGCACCCTGTACAATCGTGTCCCCCGTCAACGTGGTGGAAAGATGGGTCGAAGAGAACATCGGCGCTGTTTGGTCGTCCATATCCTGGCCTCTTCACAATGTTTCTCAATATTTTCCGTAAGGGCCGTTTACCCATTCTTTCGTCGTCATCCAGCTGTCCATCGGCGCTAAGTAAAATCGAAGGGGGCTTACTTAGGCTTCCCTTCAGCGTAAACCCATCTCTGTTACGCTTACCAAAGTCATATTCTATGACACCCGGATGATTTTCTCGCGGAATACTGACAGCAATGTCACCCAGCCGAACATCCCTTTTGTTAGGAATACCAGCACCGATACCTATCATCAACGCGAAGCGAACATTTGGGAATTGTTGGCTAATGGTTGCAGATACTCCAGCAGCGTTGACTTTTCCAATTTGATTTGGTCTGGTGATGACAACTTTGTGTGACCCTATCTGACCGAAGGAATAGATGTATCTTCGAGCATTTGGATGAGAGTTTGGACGGCATTGGAATTCTTTGTCCAGGGTGTATTTTACCGCCACCGATTCGCAGGAGAGAGCACAGAATATGGATACTGTTATTTCGTTGGGGTGAATTGTTTGAAGTTCTTCCTCTGATTCATCATCGTCTGTATTAACATTGGTATCGTTCGGTGGTAGCTGTTGATACGGAAGACTTGGCTGTGTTGCTGCTGTATTTTGCTGATTCATGTCGAAAAGGAACAGCCTTGTCTATCGACCCCAGTTAGGGCAACTTGGTTGGGTTTAGCAGCGGGAGGGGCCGGCGCCAATTGACAGATGACATGAACTGGTGCTGGAGATATTTAACGCGAGCGATCTAATTGATCGATTGAGAGGCTTAATTCTAAAGCTAGATCCGGTTCTGCGGAGAAACCTGCTATGTAACCTGCCGAATATATATCCAAAAGCCGGGAGTATTAGGGAAGAAGTCAGTGGAGATCAAAAGGCTGTCCTTATCAGGGTCCCGGGTTCTGATCGCGTCAAAACCCTAGGTTACCAATTTGGCTTGCAGCTACATGCTACAGCTGCGTAATTATATTTTATCGCTGCACGAAATTTTCACGACTGTGACGCCAGAAAGAAAATATGATGCTGAGGTGTGGTCGAACGGGGCCGGGGTTGGATGAAACGAATGCACTTTTTACATGACTGTTCCACCTGATATCCTTATTTGCTTGGTCAAACAAATTTAATCTTTTACAAAGGCTCTTTTTTCTTTTTTTCTTGTGTTTCTTCATGCCGTGATATGGAACCTGCTAGCGAATAATCGCCGAAGGACCTAATTAACCGTAACAGACACAGCCTGTCAGGCCTTTTAGCCACGAGGAATTGAATCATGTAGACGCTTGCATAGAGCTTGTGTAATCCTGAGACTTTTTATATTCCCGTTGAGGAAACCAGCCCGGCATGAGACAAAGTGCAATTACAATATTTCCCTCCGATTACAACCAAAGCTACTACAATAATGGTTCAAAATAATTACAAGTTGACGCAGCTATAAGCCTAAGCAATTATATCCAAATCTGACGTAAAAAAAATAGACCCTTCCTGATACTTTTATTCTTTAGGCAGCCAATTAAAAAGTCATATTTCGGAATGCTGTGCGTAGGACTTTTAATCTCGCGGCCTCAGTCCCAACCCGAAATGCTATGCTCCCTTCGCCACGGATGGAACGCCTACTCAACATAAGCATCGAAAGTAGCAGGATACAGGGGAGCTAGCTACATATAATGATAATATGGGTATTCCGTTCGATTTCCTGGTATAGAGTTTGGCTCGTTCTGAGCAAATGTTGAATCAATTCCAACTGGAATAAGGTCAGCCTTCTTATCACCCACCACTGACATGCTGAGCTGGATAACTGCTGTTTTGTGTTACACCGGCCTCGCTATTGTTACACCTTGTTACACAGACCCGTCTGGCAACGAGGTCAGGGAGCCTGTGTTGCAACTGAAACAGGACCTGGCATCTCAACCCAGGTCTCGAGGCTACCAAAATCCCTCTATCAACTTCATCCCACATGCACAGAGACACATACTCCCGCATCTACCCAGACCTTTTAGTCTCGAGGGTCCTTATTATACCCCCAACTTCATAAGATATCAAATTCACGAATATGGCATCTATCCACGACCTCCCCCCCGAGCTCCTGAGCTCCATTTTTACCTATCTCCCCTTCGAATCCCAAATCTCTGCCATCCAAGTCAGCAATTCATGGTGCACGATCCTGAGTTCTCCAATCTTTCAAAAGACTCGATATGCAAGCTTCGACACCAATCCCACTTCCTCTTCCCTTCAAATCCACAAACTACTCTGCCATTATCGGCCCGCAGTCCCTAATACCGACAGCGAAAGTATAATCTTTCTCATCTCATCCGCGACTATACCCCCTAGCAAGAATAATTCGGATCAGACGATAAATAAAATACCACATTCATTCGAAGTCACCATTCAAAACCCAAATCCACAAAATCTTCCCTCTCTTAAAGCGTATATACCGCTCCCAACATTCCACCCTTTCCTTTCCGAACCTATTTTTCTCTTCCAAGACTCATCATCAAACAATAACAATCAGAACACAAACTTCGAAAAAATACATCGCCTATACAGAATCACCTACACCTTTAGGGAGCATCTAAAGGACTTCGTAACTACCAACTCTAGCACTGGTTTCTTAGATATTACCGCCGACGTTTCTATCGGAAAAGTTCTAACAGACGCCTTGTATGAAATAGAAACCTTTTTGAAACAGTCGACAACAAATGATTCAGTGGTATATGAATATCCAGCAAGGTTCTGGATAGTGCCATATCCCGTGGATCGTGAAATGGACTATCCTGGTTTCAGATTGCAGGTTCGGGTGGGATGAATTGATTATCTTTCTTTCCAGATTTTTTTCTTCCACAGATGCCCCAAGAGAAACAGTATTAGAAAATCTGGTTACAAGTCTGTTACTTAATTATATATAGAGTTTCAATGGAATGAGAGTATACTACCGGAAGCAAATATGTGGTAGAATGATAACCTATCTATCAATATGAAAATGCACCCTCTAATTGCCCCGCTCATGTTTCTATATCGACGATAAAAGTCCACGAAACTATGTTATCCATGCATCCATGCATCCCCGCTATCTTATAATATTTACCAAAATCTCTCCAACATCATCAATAAAAACGCCAAATAGAGTATACATAGAAAGGCGCCAATAATACCAAAATGCTAAAAACTCATCATCTGAAAGAAAAGTGTTTCAAAAGAAGGATAGATCAACCAAAGCTAGTCAACTTTCATTATCCTGCCTTGAATCATTGCCGTTGCTTGTGTTCATTAATCTAGACGTGTACGCCTCGTCATTGCGGGGGTGATTCGAATGTATGTGGTGGGTATGTGCATGGGTATGGTACAATGGTAGCGCTGTAGTACTTCTACTGATAAACGGTCGCCGTTGAAGTGATAGCGGATGATTTGTAGTCTGGCTAGTCTGACTCGTTTCGCCAGATGATAAAACTAAATTGATAGAACTCGATGAAGATGACGTTGGTGTTGGGTCTAGATCAACCATTTCGTGATCGTCAAGAGGATCGGGAAGCTGGAAGCCATCTTCGTCTTCGCTGCTTCCAGCTATGGCAGCAGACTCATCTTCCGCATCTGCCGGGTCGAGCTCAGAAGAAGGTGTTTGGCGTACTAAACGGTATCGACTACCTGTTCGTCTTAACGCAAATCCCATGCCTTCATCGGTAGCTTGTTTTGTAATAGACGGGCTGCCAGTGCTTACATTGGCGCTATTTCTGTTTGAGCTAGATGAAATAGAAGGAAGCTTTGGAGATTTTGGGGTAACTAGCTTCGCAGCACTTATGCTGTGCAGTGTCCGTGAGGAGTTCAGGGAGGCATGAGCCGGGTTCTCGAAGTAGCTTTTCCCGGAAGCTAGAGTTCGAGTTACTAACGGCGAGAATTGGGGTAACTGTGGTGGACCTGTACTATGCGATCTACCGCGTGTAGTGACAGGTGGGTAGCTGACTCTATTCCCGTCGACTGATATGGTAGGAAGAACAGGTCGTGGAGGTGGCGGCACGAAGCTCACAAGTTCGGCTGGGTCACCAGTCATAGGCCTCTTCCGTGATATATTTGATGCGTTCTGCGACTCCTCGTTTTTCTCACTACTGTTGTTGTTGTTGAAGTTGCTGAGGCGGAGGTCTACTTGAGAGCCGCTGAACACTACTTTTGTGCGTAGTTGATGAATACATCTATCTAACGCCAGTTCAATTGCACAGCAGTTTTTGATTCTGCTTAATCTTGGCCAAGTAGCTCTTTCCCCTCTTAGCCCGGCCTCGATCATAAACTCGGGCGTAGGGTTTTTGATCAGCTTTTGCAGATCAACCAGCGGTACCTCTGGGAAGATGGTGATATCGCCTGCATATTTCTGGGATAGGATTGATTTTGCTTTGGTTAGGGAGGTAGGAAAAATGCCCATTTCGGCTAGAAGGTTTATCCTGTGAAGGGCCTCCCCCATAGCCAAAGAAACAAATGTTGACTTCCAAGCTTCGTAGCCTCCGGATTCGCTGGAGCCATTGCTGCCTTGTGGGTTGTTGATTGGTTTGATCGGTTCCTTTTCCAGGAATGGAACGACATGTGGGTTGACCTGAGAGACAATAAAGTGATTGACGTTAAACATTTCTGCGAGTCTCGTCATTGGTAGGTCGTTATCTACAGAGCCGTCTATCCATTTTTGAGGAGATGCATTCCACGGTTCCGCGATGCCGGTCTTGGGGTTCTTCGCGAGAACCGAGGCTGGTGTGAATAATAGTGGAAGTGAGCATGAGGCAGCCCTATGATTTGTTAGAAGTTTTTTTCAAAAAGAAACTCGTGGGGAAACTCAAGAGCTCAAGGTTAGGGGAATACTCACACCGCAGACCAAATAAGCACATTAGGAGCCGTCAGGTAGTTTAGCAACTGCGGCAGCTCATAGACACTAGCGGGCGAGACACAGATGTTCAAAATCCTTCGCGTGCGATTGTACGCTTCCTGAAATGTGATATCCCCCAACATGTTCCTCATCACCCTGGTCAGGTTCGCAATATCCATCCAAGCGCCCATTTTAATCATTCTCCCAACTCTAGCCATCACACCTTCAGGCTCAAGAGCATAGTCGAATACGTCGAGTTCGCCGTAAGGGAAATTCTCGAGAGTATGAGGGATTTCATTGTCGGTTCTAACACAGAGAACCGCAGCAACGATTGCGCCGGCCGAAGCACCTGAAATGATTCGTGGCAGAAGATCGGCTTCCCAGAGAGCCTTTAGGACGCCGATATGGTTCATTCCAAATGTTGCCCCACCAGAGAGTAGAAGTGCTGTCCGTCCGAATGACTGACGTGTAGCGACTAGAGATTCGAGAATTTTCCTAGGGGAAAGTTGTGGGTCTATGGAGGGGGCATTGACCAGCGCATCGAGGGTTGCAAGGGCGGTTTCGATGTATGACTCGATCAGGTATTTGGTCCCTGTGTAAGAGTGGCGATAAAGCTATCCTTGCCGTCAGTATCACTCAAAAATGCAGCCTTATCTTATTGTCCTGCATGGTTTTCATAGCGTACCTCAACATTTCCCATGCCACCGAGGTGCCGAGTAAGGGTCGTGCGAATGAGGAACAACATTCTTCCGATATCCCCACTGATTCTGGCATCCTCCAACTGGTCGAGACGGGCTTTAACCTGGTTGGCATCATATTCCGAGGACTCCGGCTCGGACTTCCACCGATTGTTTCCGTCGAGTTCGTCGAGTAACGTAGCTGCTTCGATCCAGTCAGAATGAGTTTTTGCCTGTGTAAATTAAAAAAGTGGGTCAGATACCAATATCAACCGAGGAAACCCACGTTCATCATCATCGTCATCGCCATGCACATGTAATGCCAAGACACCCATGCTCTTGCATAAGAAAACAACATGGCGACCTGCATGGAAGGAGAGAGACGAGGGAGGGGAGACAACTCACGTTCTTGAGGCGAGCTTGGAGGACCAGCCTCTGCTTGCCTGCCTCGTCGATTGTGAAATCCCGGATAATATCCCCAGGGTGTTTTACAAAGTTGAGTAAAGGGTTGAAAATTGACTTTGAGGGTGGTGACGTCGAGGGAGACGAGGGTTTGTTGAAGTTCTTTTGTGTTGGGCCGCAGGTACCGGAGCTAGGCATGCCGGGGAGATGAATGAGAGGCTGCTGTCGTAGAAAGGACATGATTATTATTGAAGCCGATGATGAATATAATGACAAGATGGCGATGGAAGATGAAGAGGAGGTTGGATTAAAAGGAGATGAAGCTTAAGTTGAGGAAATGGCTGGGCATCCTAGCTTCTGAGTCGTCGGTCGGTTGTCGCACGAGATGAACCCTCCCCAGCAACAGAGGGAGAGCGCAGTTGTAGCGTTTCGTCCGATGTTGTTGAGATGCCAGGAACAGGTGTAGTCTTGAGCGTATAAAGCAGCTGGCTCGACTGGACCTAGTATTTGGACCCGTCTTTTAAAAAATAGTTAAAAAAAAAAAAAGTCGAAGATGAAAAGATAGAAGACAGAAGACGAGATAATAAGAAACTGTTGGGAAATGTTAAATTGGTTTTTTTTTTTTTTGAAGTCTGGCTTGGACAAGAACTGGCGGGTCTTTTTATCTAAGCCAAAATTTAAATGTCTGGGGAAAAAGGCTTAATACCTGCCTGTCCACTTGAATGTAGCGTAACTCTTTCACCGCCAGGGGCCCACTCCACTAATAAATTCTCCTCCACTCCACTCTTCTACGTCAACCAAAGCAGCTTCCGGCAGGAGGGAGTGAATTAAAGAAGTGTGCACACGTGGTGCTTTCCTCGCTTTATTTGTTACTTTTGGAACGACGGAGGCGACGTATTCTTAAGTAAGTATGTACATCGGGGATCGAGATGAAAACAAAGATGAATTTAAGACTTAAGACATGGAGAAGCTAGCTTGAAGAATGGGTCAAGTGAGCATGCTCCTGTTCAGGGAATGATCCATGACATCTTTCCAGAGAGCTAGCTAGCGGCGTTTTATAGACGGAGGGAAAAGAAAACTTAAGTATCCTCAGCCTCTATAGCTAATACTTCAGCGTTTACTAAGAAAAGACGAAGGAAAACATTCTTACGCACACATTCTTGAGATATGTCATGCAGCGGAAGGTTTTTCCCGTGCCTTAACTTCCAAGCAGAATAAACCACTCGGGTCTCTTCGCTGTTCCCGAAACAAACTCGATCGATTTGTCGGAATCGGAATCGAATCAGATATATATGATGCTCTGTTACACAATAATATATCCCTTTCCCCTTTGCAGGTACAGTACTTGAGCGAGTATATCTAGTAAGTACCTGATACAGACAGATCTAGAGTATCAAACCTTGAGTTTCGCCGATAGTCTAGGGTAGTTCTAGTTTAACTACTGAATTTTGGTTTCGGAGAAGAGCTCGCCAAACTTTACCTTGCAAATACAGACGCCCCCAAACAATATTAAATCGAATCTGGAAATTCCTTAACACAAGCTCGGAAAAAAGTCCAGGTGTGTCTGCTTGTCCTCCGATGGGCATGGGTTCCCTTTATAATTTATCATGCGGGGTGAAGTGGGTGAACTTGGTTTGGGGTAGTCTGGTCCCGCACTTTCGCAAGCTTTGTATCTGCAAGTGCGGGGGAGCTAAAAAGGACTTAGCCCAACCCTTGTTTTTCCAGAGTCAGTTGCCAACATGCATGCAGGCATGATCTCGGGATTTATTTGATTTATCTGATACCGCCGTATATGCATTACTACTTCTCAACACAGCTTTTGAGAATTGTCCCGGGGTCGAAGAACTAGAGATAGTTTTTACATCTGCAAGTACATCACTGCGTACGGACTAGTTCATCAAAGTATTCGAGCTAGTCTGGGGGTCGCCCCGAGTGCATAATCGAGCAATATCACAGATCGATATTTAAGAATATTGGCGCGTATACAAACTGGTATTTTAATTGTCGCCAGATCGTGGGATATATCCGGATAGGTGTGAATACATGCTTGTGTTATATATAACAAAACCAACAGAAATGACATGTGCAGAGCTCGAGGATAAACACTGTGAACCCAGACATAAACTATCGGGTGCACCCTGCAGCAATGGCCTGTACAATATGTAGCGCTAACAGCATTTGCCACCGGTATTACTTTCTTGGGATAGAGGAAGTGAGGTGGGCTGCCTATTGATTACAACGTCGTCCTTATCTTCATCCACTCGGCTCACAACGACTCGATATACGTCTATATATAATGATTAGCAAAAGAAAGTATGGATCCTCATGAGAAGATTGAGATATACCTGTAAGTATGTTTATAAACGCAAGTTCTACGTTCGATGAATCAAGAGCGGAAGTTTCAATGAACGATAACGTATTTGAGGCTGTGAGATATGTCATTTTCGTCATACGCTGTACTCTTTCATAGACAATGATAGTAGAGAACTAACCTGCGAATGCTTTTGCTTCTTCAGTAGGAACCTCTCGACGTTGGTTCAAATCGCTTTTATTCCCCACAAGCATCATCAAAATATTGGGGTCGGCCCGGTCTTTGACTTCTTTCAACCATCTATCGACTCCCTCAAAGCTTTCACGCCTCGAGATATCATAGACGAGAAGAGCTCCGACGGCACCTCGGTAATATGCTCCAGTGATAGCGCGATAGCGCTCTTGGCCAGCTGTGTCCCAAATTTGTACCTTTATTGTCCTTGTGTCGATCTGTACAGATCGTGTCGCAAATTCGACGCCAATAGTGGATTTTGAATCCATGTTGAATTCATTTCGGGCGAAACGACTTAGGATATTGGATTTTCCAACTCCGGAGTCTCCAATCAGAACAACTTCAGTGTAGAAGACAGGGGGTTAGATTCAGCATGACGATTTAGAAAGGGTCGCCTTGTGTACTCTAGCGAATGAAATTCTGAGATATTCCATACGATCGGGAACAAAGGTAAGGTGCCACCGGAGTGGTTTTTCTCATTGAGGTTCAATCAATACGTACCCTTGAAAAGGAACTAAATGTTACAAAGAATGAAATTTAGCATGGTCAATAATACCCACCTCAATGGTTTGAGTATTTGGAAATTCGATCAATTGAAGGAGAGAAAAGAAAAAAAAAGTGCATAACTTTGGGTTTTGGATAAGGACACATACATCATACTCGTCACTCATGATTTCGGGTTTATCTCCGCACGTGCACGCAGGCGTATAGAAATTGATGGTGTTGCAACGTTGGAAATTGAATATTGTGCCTGGGCCTAAGGACGAGGGTAAGCGCCAGTCTCGTATCGTTATAGAATTCAGATATCAGAAAGGAATGAAACTCTTACCGGAGACTGTTTTTCGTGAGGTATATATATCAAAGGTGGCGGTGTCGGTGATGACAGCTTCTGATTGAGCTGAGGTATGTACACGCGCGTCCTAACACATCACACCTATCAGCATTGAGCAATCCCTGGTATTGTTTCTGGTAGGTCGTCCGCATACTGATGGCAGAACTAGTACTACAGCTGAGTTAACGCCATGCATGCAGGACCCAATGGCAAAATACCCCAAATTGAGAATCCTCAACTCATAAGATCAATAAAAATACAAAAAGTTTCGAAGATAGCAATACCGTATTCTAGGTGAAGCATATATATTTATAATATTGAATCGAAAACTGTGATCTAGAGATCCAGATCTAGTATATGAAAAATGGGAGAGTACAGTTAACTCTGGAAACCACATGACTTCTGCGAAAATTAAGGAAGTGGTTTCTACTAGTACGCCAAATCTAAATAACTGTATTTTCGGGCTCAAATTGTCAGATGATATTTTGCCATTTTGCTGTGGAGTAAATAGAGAAATTCGAAAATAAGCAAGGCGCTTAAGCAGTTATTCGTTAGTAGATATAGTCTGATCAAGGGGGCCCTGGTTGGTACCGGTATACCTAGCTTCGTTAATCGATCGGGATCCTTATTTCTAATATTCCACCATAGAAGCTTCGAATGAAAGCGGTGTTACCTAAATACAATGAAAGCAGCTTAAGCCTAGCTAGACAGTACTCAACAGCCGGCCAGTCTCAAATAGCTAATTGACCATAATAATTAAATCGCGCTATACCTGGCACCGATATCTACGGCTATAGTTTACCATACCACGGTCTTTTATCGTCATACATTTTTATATGATCACTTATATGATCACTTATATGAGAAACATACAAGCGTTTCTGAAGAAAAGATAGTATACAAACGCGACCAGTCGTATATTTTCCTTAAAACATAATACAAGTAGGTTGAAACCCATTAATAATATAATATACGAAAATATCCCATAAAGTTACGACAAACCTGAACAACTGGCTTCGAAGAGAGGTTTACACGGTATACGCGCACTGCAAAGTCTCTACAGAGATGAAGAGCAATACGAGCCGCTAACGACCAACTGAAAAGCGGATATATTTCTTGTTTTCTTCTAGCAGTTCAGAATTGTCGTACTATATTAATTTTCAACCGCAAATCACACATTAATTATGTGAATAAAATTAATCCTCCATGAAAGGTATACCCTCAAATAAAGAGATAGAAATACTGTTCTCCAGAAAGATTTCTCTTTCTCTTTCTCTTTCTCTTCTTCCCCTCAGGGATGTTTTCTTCCGGCCGGCTGGATGAAGATATCTCTCCCTCTTGGTTCCACCAGAGCTGGGAATCCCTTTTGCTGCAATGTAGCTAGACACCTCAACCCGAATTGAGCGTTTAAGGTACCGGAATCACTACCGGCATCGCTTCAACATCATGACGTGGAAGGGTGGATAGGCATCGTAGCGAAGGGTTTTAGCGTTAGATGATGAGATATAATCTTGTTACGAACTGGGATCTTCTGTGGACACTATTAACCGCTCTGATACGCCGAATGGAAAGGGATGATTCCCTCCCATTAGGATAGTCAGCTGTCGAGTCCTCTTGAAAACGCCAGGATTGGAAAAGTGGCCCGTTTAAAGAATTCAAAAGATGTTGTGTGCCTCCCGGGAGTATTTCTTATCGAAGCGTGGGCTGTTCTCATCGTGCCTCTGGGTATACCGTCGGCACTGTACTCTGGTATAGTCCGAAGGGCCTGAGGTTTCCACGTGAAGATTTAAGTTCTCCGGCGCATTCTGATGGAACTATAAAAGATTTTCATATTGTTGAATTTCCGGAAGTGATTTCATACTATAGTATGATTTCTAAGGGAGGAAATGCAGTGTATTCTAGTCTTCTGCGATCGATGGGGGGAAAGGAGAAATTCTTGAATTCAAAGGGGGTAATTCAGTTACTATTGTTACTATGACGATTTTTAAGAGATTGAATGGAACCATTTCCTGTTATATATGCGGAAGCTGCCAGACTGGCATGTACGCCATGTCACCCCCACGTCTTCTACCTACTTAGCTTAGATGTTATATCTAAAGTATGTTGACTGATTATCCTTCCAGCGATCCGGTCGAATATATTAATATCAGCGCAATGAAAACCGCTTATGTCAGCATCCAACACTGTTTTGCGTTGCATCTAGTATCATGGCCTTGGCTCATTATAATTTAGCAGTCTCAACACTAGACGGCTAGCGCTCAAGTTCTTCACATGCACTTCCTGATATCATGATCCTCAAATCTTCTAGATTATTTTCGGGATACTAAATGACTGACGATATTCCCCACCCCTATTGTTTCTTTTTCTTTTCCCTTTCTCTTTATTGCAGTTTGTAGATATACAAATATTAAATACCTCCACCATCTCGACAATATTAATATATTGCATTGGCGTGAGCAAAGTTCAGGTCATCTGCCCAAACGCAGCACAGTGCTAGCGTAAGACGACCAAATTCTTTGCTTCGAATTCACGTTCATGGGCTTCAGTCGAATATACAAATCGACATCGGAAATTTAAGATTTTGGTGATTCCCATGACCCTATTGGTTTCAAATCAATCTTGAGGGGCCCACTTTTTCTAGTTTCGAGGTCTTGCATTTGTCTTGCATGTGAATTTCGAAATTTCTCGTCATCTGTTACGGGCGAACTCGGCACTGATAAACATACATATTTATCTTCTAAGCGTCCGAACTATTTACTGGTTAAGTAGCTTTGGAACATGAATTAACTGTCATTGTGTCAGCCGTCAATCGTTCAGGTGGTCTCGTTAGCGGAGATATTCAGATTATAGTTAAAACCTAAGCAAGTAACTGGTTCACGATTACGCAATTGTAAGAAGTACTTAATTTATCTTCTAACATATATTGTAATTTATTGATATCAAGAAGGAGTAGAGACATTACGTATTCAGAGAGAATCTCGTTTACTCCCGCCCTTGTTTTAGTGTTTTAAGTTTTCCTGCATGCATGATATCAGTTATCAAATAATCAGGTTTCGACATTCCCACTTGTAGACCTCCATTTCTCTACAAAACCCCTCCCGGACGAGAGCCTAAAGCCCCACTACCTCTAATTATATCCATCAATCTCTCCAACGTTAAACCCGAGACATACCCCTTATAATATCCTTTTTTCCACTATACATATATTCAATCTGTGCTATGCCCCGCTGCTTCAAAGTCCCTGGAGACGAACTATGGCAGATTTACAACCTCCACTTCGAAGACCTTCTGGACAGACTGGACGAATGTGACCCCTCCCAGCCGAACCAGTCAGAGGAGATCAAAAGGATATATTTCTATTTGGTACAGAGGCGCGGGTGGATTTATAGGACTATGAGGGTTTGGAAGACATATGAGAAGCCGGATATCTGGGTCCTATAGCCCATTTTCTTCTATCTTCCATGTTATCTTACTATCATTCACTTAGTGACGGAGTCGTAGACGGTAACCTATGAGACTGATTAGTCAGCAATAGGAAGAGTGTTGATGTGTTGCGATAACCCCACGTCATCATCATCCAATCTTCAAGTTCTCGCGACAAGCTAATCTGCTGAAGTTAACACCCTTTCCTGTACTCACTTCAACTTCATCAACTACCTATCTACCCATCCCGTCATCCATCAGCCATTATGGATACCATCCGCCCCCTTCTCCAACCTATAACTACCGCCCTGCCGGCTCCCATAAAAGACCTGGGTATCTCTCTCATCGGCTCGCATTGCTACACCTCCCTGATCGAAAACATCGACATCAGCGACACCGCCTGCATCAAGCTTGGTGTCTCCAAAGGGTTAGGCATCGGCATCATCGCTGCCTCTTCAATCGTTAAAATCCCACAGATCCTAAAAATCATAAACTCAAACTCAGCATCCGGTCTCTCCCTCCTTTCCACCTTACTCGAAACGGGTGCATATGCCATCTCAATCGCGTACAACTTCAGAAATGGATTCCCATTCAGCACGTTCGGTGAAACTGCCTTGATAGTGGTACAAAACCTGGTTATTGCGGTTTTGATATTACATTTCACGGGTAAAGGAGGATATGCGGGTATTTTAATCGCTGGGTTTGCGGCTGCGGCATACGCACTTTTGGGAGGAGATGTGGTTAGTGAGAAGGCTATGACCGTCTTACAGGCTTCGACGATTCCTATCTCGTTGGCTAGTAAGGTTCCTCAGATCTATACGGTGTGGAAGGAAGGTGGAACGGGTCAGCTTAGCGCTTTTGCCGTCTTCAACTTTTTGGCGGGAAGTTTGGCAAGAGTCTTTACCACTCTACAGGAGGTATGTTACATGGTCATCATTACTGCCATTTCAACCATCTAAATACTAATGATGTGATTGTTCTAGGTCGACGATCCATTGATCCTTTGGGGATACCTCGGCGGCGCGATCCTAAATGCGGTGTTGACAGCCCAGATGGTCTACTACTGGGACTCGAGCTCGTCAAAGTCTAAGAAGAGATCCAAGAAATCTCTCAAGGCTATTCCGGATACCAAGACTCCACAAACACCTGCGAGGACTAGATCAAAGGGTGAAGCCGAAGTTAGCATGGAGACTGCGGTATTGACTGATGGTGGATCGAAGGCTTATGCGCCTGCTAGTGGGAAGGGAAGCTTGAGGAAGAAGTCTAGGAAGGTTTAGGCATTCTCTTCTGTTTGTTAGATTTGGATTCGGTTTTTTTTTGTTTTGGATTTTAACGAGTTTTCTCCATCATTTGGTAGCTTGGTTATCGTTACGAATTAGTTTCATGGACCATGCTTCGTAGGAGGCCATTCTTAATAATATATAGCTCGAGATAGAGAATTTATGCATTGTTTTGCAAATTTGGACTTCAAACTAGCTAGTGGTGATAGTGGGTTTTGAAAAGAAGATAAAATACAAAGGCTTTCCGCTAACTAAAACTATAGCTAACAATTGCAATGCCGCTGATGCACAAATGATGCAAAAGATAAGACACGATAAGATAAAAGAAGAAGGGGCAGTAGCTGATAAGAGGTATATGAATACAGCAGTCAGAAGATCGAAGTGAAAAGTACAAATATTGTATTCGTCTTTTGCGAATAGTTAGAGTTAAATGCGGGGAAATGACAAAGGGGATATGTTATAACAGATTCGATAGATTGGTTGATGTTTGAAAGGAAATAGAAAAAGGAGGAATAAAACGCCGACAGTTTGGATATAAGTTGCCCAGGTGGATATAATAGATAAAGAAAGGGAAATATAAAAGGGAAAAATGCATGCTAATATGGCGGTGATTGCAATACAATTCGGAATTTGAGACAAAAGAGACGGGTTTGCAGCTTGCTTGATAGTAAATGGAAATGCAGAACGAAATGACAACTTTTGGTGGTATATAGATTGGAAAAAGGGAAATTTTTAATAGGGGATAAGTAGGGCTTCACCTCCTCGTGGAATCCACTCCACCCCATGGGGCATACATGCCGGCTGCACCACTTTCTCTGCTACCCCTCGTCATATTCGAGATATTGCTACTTCTTGGATTCGCAGCGCTGAGGAAGACACCTGGATCGTGCTCCTCATCCATTTCTACATCGTCGTCTTCATCGTCCGCGTCGCTGCTACTACCGTCTTCTGTGTATTGGACGTTGGGGATTGATGAGACGGCTGAGTTGTGACGGGTGGTATTAGCTACTGCGGATAAGGTTTGGGAGGGACCTGCAGTACTAGAAGCTATAGCCGGCGTTACGCTGCTAAGGATGGTGCCCGAAGGATTGTTCATTGCGAGAACATTCAATGACTCGAAAGCAGCAGGGTCAAA
Source organism: Arthrobotrys conoides (assembly GCA_036971725.1). Classification (NCBI taxonomy): domain Eukaryota; kingdom Fungi; phylum Ascomycota; class Orbiliomycetes; order Orbiliales; family Orbiliaceae; genus Arthrobotrys; species Arthrobotrys conoides. Next base: position 2,141,907 of record JAVHJM010000008.1, read on the forward strand.
GTCCTCCTTTTCGAGGATTCCAGGACCGATTCCGAGGTCTTCCAAGCCACTGCGGTAGGCTGTGTGGTGACTATGTGTGGAATGAAGACTTGTTCTGCTATTTCGACTTTGCAAGCTGGTTCTTCCGAGGTTGATGGGGACGTAACTATTTGATGCATAGCTTGTGACTGGAGTTCTACGCTTTGGAGGTCGGCCGTCTAGGTAGTCGTGGTGATCTGTGGGTGTTGGAGAGGCTGCTAGCTCTGCCCTTTCTGGGAAGATGTCTTCATCTGCCAATGGTGGACGGGGGATTTGGTGTTCTTGTGGGCGTAAGTCTCCTAGGGATTTTGCTGAGGCTTGGGAGTTCCATTGATAGGGTACTGTCCAGCAGTGAGCACGGTATTGGCAGTAGTCTTCTTCTTCACCACCACGAGATGAGGATTGGGGTTGTTGATCCCATGGTAGTGTACCCTTTATAGGTGCGCAGAGGAAATAGTCTACGTTCTCGGTGTATTTAAGACCAGGGGCGTCCACTGTGATAGTGGCGAGAGTTTGGAGGACCGCGTAGATTAACAGCCATCTACCCTTCCTTGCATCGTGTGGATCGATCTCGATCGTGCGGTCGGATTTTTCCATGAGCTGGTATGCTGCGACTAGACTATTGTTCGGAGAAGTATACAAAGCGTCGAGGTTTGTAGCTTGGATTAGAGCCAAAGCGTTTTCCTTTTCGATCGTCTTGTCGGTGTTTGCATTCCGTTTTCCAAAGAAGTTACTTTGTTTATTTGTGCGGATGGCAGTAGTAGTTTTTACGTCTGGGACGAGAGGGTAGGGGTGCGGGATATGTGGGTATTTTTCTTTGCGGGTGCGGTCGAAGGAGATTATGATGTCGGTGAATTGGAGAGATGCATCGTCGGCACGGAAGTCGGGTTTGTAAGGATTGATCAGTCTTTGAGAACCGGCATTTCGACTGCTAGAACTTGTGGAGGCGGAGGAAGATGGTGGTGGAACTGGTTCCCATATTACGTCTCTATCGACGAGGAAGTCGTAAAGGGCGTTAAAGTCACGTTGTAATTGCTGGTATAGCAGACGGCCAAATTTCTCCCCTCCTGGTGGCCACGAACCAAACCGGCCTTGATAATGTTTTGCGAGGAACTTTTGGAACCGGTCGAAGGCATGTCTGGCTGGTGGGTAGCCTGCTGACATGTGTGGCCACATTTCTGGGAAGGCGAATTGACCATGGACGAGTAGGTTATCGCAGTTTTCGGCACGAACTTGTGTATGAAGACTTGCGCGATCGATCAAAGTACGGGTTATGGACGATATCTGTTGGTAGTCACTAAGGAGTTCCAATCGGTTCGTCATTCCGACGCAGTGGACGAAGCTTTCGCGGTATAAATCTGCCAAGCGGTATTTTTCGGCAAACATGAGGGTCCCTGCCGCTAGATCTGGCATATTTCTTACATCGTCGAATTCCTTGCGGGTTAGGTATCGTACTAGATCGCCAATGTTGTCGTGTCCTGGGGGCATATATAATTCCATCCTTTCTGCAAGGTCTAGTAAAGTTTGACCGAAACTTGTACCAATTAGTGAACGGTTGAACAAAACGGCAAAGAAGTTTCGAGTGGTCGCGTGATGACGATATATTGCGGCTCTGTCGTTTGAACGAGGAGCTGGGAAATGCAGTTCATGCACTATGCCCTCTAGATCTCGACTTGCATTGGATGGTACCGATTGGATATCTTGCTCTGCAGACATCAATGAGGAAGATATGCTTGTGGGAGACTGTGGGAGATCATCGTAGTCGTATAGTGAACCAATGAGGAAGGGAGAATTTGTGGCACGCAGAACCGATGAGCGGATTCTGAACGAAGGCTGTTTGAAAGGTTGGTCTTCTTTAGACTTTGAGAATTTGTCAGAGAGATATACGAGAGTATCTCCGTCAGGGAACCAGAGTTCAGGGTCCTGTTATAAATATTCTGTCTCAGTATATAGATACATACAATGAATGAACAAGGTTTTATATATGTTAAACGTACCCGTCTATTAAGCCCAGTATATGTCATGCATGGCCGTCCACCGCCATCCCACCGCTTGAGAATCGGAGCAGACTCGACTTCGAGATCTAGTTTTGGTTTTGTCGCAACAGGGCTAATCTTTTCTGCCAACGTCCCTCGAATCTTATCGGATTTCGAATCTATGAACGACCTGAAAACGGACTTCTGATTCGAAGACGAGCGACCAAAGGATCTGGACGAAAACGAAGACAGACTGGGCGAACCCGTCGATGTTGCCGGTGTAGCCAGTCCTCCATGACCAAACTTCGCTACTCCTCCACTAGAAATCTTATCTAATTTGGACCGTGCTCTCGCCGAACGCTGCGCCATCTTGACGTCGCGGGAGAATAATACTGTAGCTCGAAGGCTATGTCGTGACAAAGATCGACCGAATAATCCTTTCCTTCCGGAATGATACTGATATCGTGAACGTCTTAACAGTAATACCCGCCGCCGTTGTGTGTCGGATAGACTTCGTGTCTTGTATATTATAGTATTGTCGGAGATTGAAATTGGAGGGAAGGAAATGGTGTCTTTTGGTTTATGGTCCAACGTTGAGAGAAGTAGGCCGGGAATTTTGTCGGATTCGCTGGGGGTCAGCCAGATATATATTAAATCTCGAGATAAAATATGTTGTTGGTGTTGTAATTTGATGTCCCCTCCTCGCTATTGTTAAGATCGATTTCCAGCCGCCGCCCGCGAACTAAACCTCAAACACGCCCAGAAACACACCAACTGAGGAGAAATGGATAGTATCGGCGCCTCTCTTGACAGCGGGAGAGCCACTGATATTAAAAAGAATTGCGGAGTTTCTGAGAACAAACTCCTTTCGCTCGCACGGGGCGAAAGGACGTGGGAAAGAGGAAGGATATCGAAGGGAAGAAGAGGGAGTGTTAATGTTTGCCAGGGGAGGCTAGTGGAGTAAAGATAGGCAAAGCGAAGGGCCTAGCTCACCCGGCTTTTGCTTTTGCTTCGCCTTGCTGTAATGTTCGATTTCGGATTCCGTTTTTGGAGGCGGGATGGCTCGTTATCAGTGTACGTAAACTCTGTACCAAATCTCAAACCAACAGGAATCAGGCCTCAAGCGGGACTTGGATTTGATGGTTATCAAGACCGTATAGGTTTGTACATAGGCGCGGGGTCTTGGTATTGGTAGGCTGCTGCTGTTTTTGGGACCTGTTAACGGCGTCTTCGGTTTTTATCACTTGGACTTAATCGGAAGACCTCTTTTCGGCGTAACGTAGTACTGTATTGTATTGTACACTTTTGGAGATATCGAATTGATAAGTAATATATTTTATTTTTAGGATAGATATACTAAGTAGATATCATATACAAAGTAAGGAAGTACTGCTCGGGAGGGGGGTGACCGGAGAATATGGTGATTTTGATATTGTAATTTTTGTATTATAAAGTATCCTTTCAAAATCGATATTCTCAACTATTAGAAAGGGCCAGACACGACGGTTATAGATGCGTCCTTGCTACGTATCCACGGCCCTCCTGGCTACAATGCAGGAAAAGCTTGTGTTCAACAATCTGGTTTGAAATTTTTTTTCCGTTCTTTAAGACGACATCCCCAGCCTGTTACCTTTTGACAGGTCTAAAGGATGTTCCCCGTCGTGGTGTGAGTGTGGACTTGCTTTTTCAAGATGGTGCGGGTGTTTGAGGTCGCCGACTGCAAGAAGCTTGCCTGCTGGCCCCACCGATTGATACCAAACTAGGCCAGGGATGGCAATGAGCCGATTAGCTATGCTATTGGGAGATTCTATACCCAAGATGAACAAGGTACCAGTCGAAAATTAGAAATGCCTTTGATCGTCCTGTTAAGCCGCTTAAGTTCCGAGTTTCTTTAATTTTCGTTCCTGGGAGTTGAGAGGGCTGAATGGAGATTTAGACGCTTGGGCGCATCAGATCTGATATCAGACTAACTTGGAGGCTGAAAAGATAGGAGGTCCCTCTCACACGATCCCTCACTCACTCACTCATTCACTCATGACTGCCAGTGCGCGTGCTTGGGCATGCATTTTCACACACTTCGAGTCTCATTCTCACGCTCAATTCACCATATCTTATGGATATCTCTTATACGATCACCATAATTATCCGGAACAAGCAAAGGATCGGTTGTAGGAATGAACCCGGGCCGTATCAACGAAATTTAAATTGACAATGCCGTGATTGCGATACTTGCCGTACGGTGAGATTCCTTAAGGAATTAAAGAGCTCCCACGATTTCCAAAAAAAAAAAAAAAAAAAAAGCGACCATATGACGAACAAACCTTCCCTTCGGGGATCATTTTTATAGGCGTTCGTCAGTCCTCCTTTAAGATCCGATTCCCCATGGCGCTCCTGTTCCAGAACCATTTTGGCCAAACTTTTGCTTCTGTGGCTGAGAATTAAGAATGGGTTCAAGAGAAAAGTCGGGTATCGCCTTTTTTCTGGGGGAAGTTTAAGCGCTGGCTGGGCATTTTTGTGATTCAATATCTAGGCAGGTGTTTCGTGGCCAAATCAATGCTCTAGCACTCCTTCGGAAAATATTCACAGTCCGTGTCCGAATGAATCAAATGCATGAACAATCACATCTAGATATCTCGTGGGCTCTAGAGAATGGAGTATAGCCAATATCAATTCTTGTACCACGTCGCAGTTCTGAACATTCACACAAACCCATGGCCTTTTGGGCCGGCGATAAAGAAAAACTTAAACGAAATACTGGGGACAAAACGTCTGGTCCACGATCGAGATCTGGCGTTCGAGCCACGCACTACCTGCATCCTTTTCGGAACTCTTCTGGGCCCAAATTGGACAGAAACTCCCTCGTGATTGACCCCTTGGCCTCCTGCAATTGCTCAGAATCTATGATGTGATGATGAGACCTGTATGTATTAGCTGCCAGTACTATAAGCAAGGAGACGACGGAAACTCCCCAGACCCGTCGAATTAACCCAATAGAAAGGTCCAACGTTTACCCCAAAAATGTGGGAAAGGCTAAGCTTAATGCTTAGTTTAACGCCAATTCCATTCCATGACCAAATCCTTCCGAAGACGATCCCATCCCTCGTTCCCGACGTCTTTTATATTGGATCACATTCGCATACCCTGATCTTGCGTAATGCTACGTGCATAACGGCTTAATTCTTTGTACGTAAAGCCCGATTAATATCCTCGTTCGGGCTCGGATCTTGTCATTGGGGTTCTATAAAAATTACTCTGGACTGACATGCACCCGGCGCTGGTAACTAGTTTTGCGGGTTTACAAGGTTAGAAAACCCGTCTAGCCCATATTTTTTTTGGATCTCGACAGTTCTGAACCCAATGATGTGCAACCGTTCAACCACGGGCGTGGTGAATCAACCAGCATTGTGGCCACGGAGTTTTTTCAATATCCAACCCAAAAATTTTTCCCTTTCTCGCTCCTCCCGACGTGAACCACCGGTTTCGTGATCCTCTTATCCGGAAACTTTTGGAATGACATCCTTTTTTTTTTTTTTTTTTTTTTTTTTTTCTTCAGTTTCAATCATAAAGCTTCGCCAGTCGCCGATGTTTAAGCTTGTTAGGTTATTTTTACGTGATTTTCCACCAACGCCGAAAAGTTAACACGACATCGCCCCTGGCTTCCTTTTTTTTCTCTGGTTCTTCCCGAGCCGCTTAGTTCACACAATTCCTTTGTACCGCGCAAATACCACACACACACGTATATTACCTCGAACGTGAAAAGAAAAATGTTGAAATTTCTGATTACTATTACCCCATATTTTTACGATGCCCTGACTCAGGCACTAGGGTTTCGAGCGGGTCCGGTGTCTAGGAGGCTTACTACCCGAAGTAATCTGTTAAGTAATACCGTCACAATTGCTCATAAATAAACATATTGGAAAACTGTTGGAAGAATGGGGATCCGCATCGACGGGGTAACTCCGACGGCAGGGCAAGGAGGCATACAGTTTCAACTGCCGTCAACCAGTCAATATACAGTTTTCTAATTTAACGGTGTCAGTCACCGTACTTATCTTTTCGCCTATAGTGGCAATTGAACGAGGTTCAAATCAGTCCAGATATTTTCCGAATACGAGACGAAGGAGGGATTTAATTTGTCAAAGATTTAGGGACGAATATGTACCCCAGATAATTCCCAGAAGCTTAGAGTTATGTCACATAACGCCTTACAGTTGATGTTGCACAAAAGTGGGAAGGGGTGGTTTTTCTTACGTACTTGGATGGATGGTGTTCCTCCTGCTTCTCGGGATTTATAAAATTTTTATGCATAGAGGTATGGTGAAAGATGGTGACTTTGCTAAAATATTTAAATTTCTTTGAATAGAACTCATTGGTAGTTATTTTAAGGGGTTTGGATTTAGATTGGTCGGATGTGTCGAATACGCTACGGCGGGCAGTGCCATAATACATCTGTGTCAATTCGACGATTGTATTATGAAGCCTATGAGATTCTCGATAGTGGATACCAACTGACGACCTACTAATCAATTAATTAGTTGAATTCGAAGCTTAAGAATTCAGAGTCTAGAGTATCTATACTTTTTGGACGCTTTAAAAAAAACTTTTCACACCACGTAGCTCTCGCTTGCCATTCAACTTTGCAAAATTACGCGGACCGTTTTCAAATTCTGAGGGACTGATCATATACAACCGTATAATTGCATGTCTAGTGACACCAGATTATTGCGCGATATGCAAATCCAACCCCCTTAACTGACAGCTGAACCTCTTTGGTATCGCGACTTTTCCCAAGTCTGCGTTGTTGAATGGTAAATTTTACGTAAATTTGCAACAATGTGATTGATAGCTCTGACTAAATGATGTCACAAGGAATGGTGATGTCTCGGCTGATCTGATATGAAGGTCTCGTTTGCGGGACGAGGAAACTAAGCTTTTGAAGGCGGGGTAATAAGGGTATAGGGATGGATATCCCTTGGCTCGATGCATATGAGAATTTTTGACTTGTTTCCAAGAATTCGTATTTTGATTTCAGTGAACTAATCAATGGGTATTAAGGCGCTACTAAACTTACTCCACGATATTTTGTACATAGATTTTTAACATGATTTTATGTGAAGTCGATTCTAGAGGCTCAGTAGGATGCGCATATGCCTCGGTTCTGTCACGAGATCTCGAAATATTCAAATTTCAGATCTCGAACAGAGCAAAAGGGGTAAAGACGAACTCAAAGATGAAATTACTAGGACCTCAAAAAGATTGCCAAGATTTCTAGAAAAACTAAACTTAGCTTGTTTCCATTCGAATTCGTGAGAACCAACTCGAGCTCAACGGGTCGACGGTTATACCGGAAGGAAACAAGCCTCTTACTATACATACCCGGGGCGGCTTAATAGGGCGAAGCTCAATTTAAACTTTGGAGGCTCAACGTTAATTAACTTAGGTACTTCAGTATCTCGAATTCCCATGATCCTGAAAGGCCTTAAGGACATGGAACGTTCGAACCGGGTCTTGTTCAGTGAAGCCTTGTTTGAGACAAGCAATTGCCATTACTGAAGATTATTCGAGTTTCGCCTTCAAGAAGCAATTCCCCACAGCCATGCTCGTTGTAGTATTATTCCTCAGGATCTATAGCTTTGGATGGGAGAGTTAAATAAAGTACCTGCCGTATATATTGGTTAAAAGACTGCCATATGTGTAGGTCTTGTTATATATTGTGTTAGACAACGCGCTTACCATGCCTATCGGTGGACCGATATTTAATTCATTAGCTATCCACTTGTGCACAAGTAATTGAAGAAATTTAATTACATGGCCGAAGTTGTAAAAAGAGCTTCTAGACTGAAGGATCTAGAACTAGCGTTTGAGGCAAAGCTGAAGAAAGGTCAAAGATTGCTCTTCGTTTTAAGTATACTAGTATAATATTTACTAGTCCCATTATATTCCAAGGTTATTGATTTGCCTACTCGTGCGAAGATGCATCGTCCACCAATCAAGTATTTGTATGCAAATGGAGCTCTCGTATTCTGTGTACTTGTGCCGCACGTTCAAAGTAGCTTCTTGCGCCTCTGGCGGTATCCGTGAATATATACATCCCAAAATGGCAGGTTTGGCTGGTCTTTTATCTTAACGGCCCTTTCTTGAGAATTCCGTGCAATGAAACTTCGAAGATTTATCAGAGTTAGAGGATCCAACCCGGCGTGAGCACATCTAGTATATATAAAATTCTAAGCTGATAATCGAGCTCACCTTTCGCCTTCTAGACTTCCTAACAACAGCAAATATCGATATTCCTCGTGTTCATTCCGGATCCTCGGACTCCTTCGATCAGCTGGTCGTAGCTTTATAAATACCGGCATTGATTGTGGAGAGACATTGCCCAGCATTGGTGATCTTGGCTCCTACGTACGTCAGTCGGTACATTCTTCACCTAGCTCGCATAGCTTATAGATTCGTGGCATATCCCGGATACGTAGAGTATCATTATATATACAAATTCAGATATCCATATCTCTAGTTGCACTAATGTTTAGTAACATACCACCCACCAACAGCCGGTGAGATTCAAATTTATCCCCCTCTGTTTTAGGGCCTTTTGTACTCATATCAAATAAACGACCGTAGTTCGCAGTCATCTAGTGCCAATAAACCGGCTACGGGCCCCGGAGGTTCCCCTCCTGAGCCTAGCGAGGATGGATATACAATCGGTTGGGTTTGTGCCTTGCAAGAGGAATACACCGCTGCTCATGCGATGTTGGATCTTGTGTTCAATGGCCCTGAAACATCTAAGAGACGCGACGATAATTATTATGCGTTCGGCAAGATATATGGTCATAATGTGGTTATTACCTGCCTACCAGATGGCGAATATGGTACAAGTTGTGCAGCTGCCGTAGCGAAAGACATGATTCGATCGTTTCCGGCGCTGAGATTCGTTTTGATGGTTGGTATCGGGAACGGAGCCCCAACCAGAGAGAACGATGTACGACTAGGGGATGTCGTTGTTAGTACACCACGAGGAACTCTTGGTGGTGTAGTGCAACTAGACTTAGCGAATATGAGGGCCGGGGGGAAGGCCTATGATCGAAGAATTGGCTTCCTGAGTCCACCACCAAGGCTGCTCCGCGCAGCTCAGCAAGAAGTTAGGAGGCGTTATGACGACCCCGGTTTGCCGGATAGGCTTGCTGCGAATATGGAACGAATGGCTCGCCGACAAGACTTTAAACGGCCGACTCAGGATAGATTGTACCGGGCAGATTACGAACATGAAGGTGGGCCAAATTGCAATGACTGCAACCCTGATAAACTGGAGGATTGGAACCAAAAGCCCCGCCTGATAGATCGGGTGGTCGGCGTTCACTATGGAATTATTGGAAGCTCTAGCTCGCTCATAGAAAGAACTGAGGAGAGGGAAATATATGCCAGGGATCCAGACCTGAATATCCTCTGCTTTGAGATGGAAGCCGCAGGATTGATGAACATGTATCCGTGTTTGGTCATTCGAGGCATCTGTGACTACTCGGATTCACACAAAAACGATGAGTGGCATAAATACGCGGCTCTATCAGCAGCTGCATATGCCAGGGAGCTTCTGAGCGTCCTGAAGCCGGAAAAAGTTGATTACCAGAAGCCTTGGGCTGGCCTTCGTGAGGATGGCAAGTATATAGTAGGTTATCATTTGGTATCGCTCTAGGGAATACCATGCAGAATAGTGGATCTATTCTATGTACGAACTATTTGAGAGTTTCGTCTGATATTAATATATTTAATCAGCTTGCCAGGCGAGGGTTCCAAGTACCCTTGTACTGATTTCTGACTGCAATTCTTCAAGTTTTTGCTTCTAAGATGTGTCAATATAATATCCGTCTACAGCAGTTTCCGTCTAGATATACCTTGTCTCGTACCCGTATATATAACTAGAGTATCCGTAGTACGTGGGTTTGATATTTCGCTATTCTGCACAAATAAATGTATTTAGTACTATATATATAGTGGATCCATGGAAGGCATGCGCTTTAGCCCCTTCTAGAAGTATATTTTGGCTCAGTGTTGAATGACTACTAGCTGTCTGCGATACCTAAGAGCTCCGATACGTGTCGTCTATAGATCTAGCTAGTTTATAATCTAGATATCTAGTCTTCAATCTTAAGTCAGGTCCTCGAATTAAAACTTGGGTCATGTAGCTAAGTCTGGCTTCTGCTACGTCCTTGTGAATCTATCTTAGCTGGGAATAATGCAAGTAAGTAAATTTCATTTCCATACATTTCCATATTTTCTTTTGCTGTTTCTCTTAATCTAAGAGCACTTAAGCACTTGCTATGAGGGATCCAGGCGACTGAAGATCGATAGCACTATGTATAGGATAATGGTGTATGAAGGCTAATATCGGTATCGCGATGCGTAGGTCCCCCATCGGTTGTTCTCTCGACAGCGACAGTTAATAAAGCTTATAAGTTTCTCTCTTGTGCAGCTAGCTCATAAGCTATGTAAGTATGGGCTGAGATCAATATTGGATCATCAAATACCGTTAATATAACACACCGATTTAGAGCTAACCATGTAGTGTTATTATTTATTCGTATCTATCATCCTTTAGTTTAGATAGCGGGTATTGCAATTGCGCAAGACTTCAGTGCGAATTCATTGTTTTCAATAGGTCTTAGGTCCCACAAACAAACTGAAGGGATCGATTCGAACATGGGCCGACTGATTAATATCGATACGTAGATCCATGTCTGCTTTAGGCTTAAATTTAAGACATTGCATCTATATCCCCAGGCTACGCCCCAGACTAAATGTCAAGCTTAAGCTTGCAAGACGAAAGGAGATAGTTTGCACCAGAGCTAGCGGACAGCTGCAGCTGGTATGCCTCCCTTTGTGACGTCTGGGAACGAGACCAATTGGCCAAGGTAGGTCAAAGTCGCCGATACTGGTTAATTAATTCCCGTTTAACCTTTGCAAATTGTAGATAGTTTATCTAGATTCATACGATGTGAGCGTGAATGTAGCTGGAAATATGCTGCACATCTACAAGATCCAGATCTAGTGACGTCTAGACTGCGTCGAAGGTAGTACAGTAGTAAGTGGCTGATTCTCATGTCACACAAACGTTGCAAACCGCGAAGTCGGGTGATCACGTGAACCACATCAAGGGTAACTCAGATCTCGACTTTTTTCCCAACAAATTTCGGCAGTCGCCCAGCTAAACGATTAGCCGCGGTTTATTTGCTAGCGAGCGCACACAATGGAAAGTGGCCGAATTCATGCTCTTTGCTCGACAAGGCAGGTCGATTTGCGCATGCTAACTGTCTAAACTTGAAGCGTCATCATGGTAACTTGATCTTTTCTTCTATTCACCACCTTCTGTCTATCGATAGCTATAGGTACTCCTGCCGAGCTGAGGATGTACTGGTTGCGACGGGTATCTCCGGCTTCATCACCAAACCCCTTTCGATAGTACCCGCTCATCATCCAGACCACCAACCAGTTCAATCGCGAGTTATATCCTATCTACTAGATTATCTGACGTCAATCATGGAGGACAAGGAGAAATCTCCTCGGAGGCCGTCCAGTTCTCGGTCTGATTCTGGACTGGACATCGACATTCTCAACCAAGAAGACCCAATTCAAACTCCACTCGTTCAAGATGTCATTCCCGAATCCGAAGCTGAAGCCGCCATTGCTAACATCCAAGTTACGGCCGACGGACCCGACATGTCCCGTAATATTGCCCAGAAGCATTCACATTTCAGAGATCATCCTATAGAGTTTCTTCGCGAAATTCAGATGATGTACTCTGGAACAGGATGGAGAGCCTACGATAATCCAATTGGCCAGCCGGTATACTACAACGGGTTCACCGACGACATGAAGAAGGCGATTTTAGAGTCGAAGCTCGTCGAGAACAAGATTCAAAACCTAGCAACGGAAACTGTTGACGATGAGTCGGGCCAAGGATACCTCCCCGCGGCCAAGAAGGAGAAGAGACGGAAAGAGGTGGTGCGACAACTGCGAGACCTCGCCGACAGAACGGTCGATGGCATGATATGCAAGATGGAGAGCAAGAGCTTCATTCGAGTATGTTAAACATAGACCCAGAAGCTCTTGTTTCGCGTAGGCTGACAGACGGGTATAGACAGCCTACTGGCTTGCATCTCAAGTACTCTCGCGAACATACCATCAGGGAGTTCATGTGTCAATGGATGAAGTCGTTACCCTCACGAAATATGCCCGTAAAGCAGCCGAGGATAAACAGTCGATGATCTTTCTTCCCTGCCATCGTTCGCATATCGACTACGTTTCATTACAGGTCATCTGCTACCGACTAGGTATTGCACTTCCGGCTGTGATTGCTGGGGACAACCTCAACTTCCCGGTCGTCGGCTCATTCCTTCAGAATGCTGGAGCTTTTTATATCCGAAGATCGATGGGAGACGATAAACTATATCCGACGATGGTCCAAGGGTACGTCGATACTCTACTCCGAAGGGGTTACAACATGGAGTGTTTTGTCGAAGGTACTAGAAGTCGAACTGGAAAGCTGCTGCCTCCAAAGTTTGGAATCTTGAACTTCATCCTATCCAGCATTCTCTCAGGAAGAGTAAAGGACTGTTTGATCGTTCCTGTTTCCACGCAATACGATAAGGTTATCGAATCCGAGAGCTATATCAACGAACTCTTGGGAGTTCCGAAAAAGAAGGAGAACCTCTACGATTTTCTCAACGCGAGTTCCGTCTTATCTCTCAAGATGGGCAGAGTCGACGTCAGATTCCACGAACCCTGGAGCTTGCGCAACTTTATTTTGAAACAGCTGGAAAGAACCACAACCGTGCCACCAACCCTAGCGGCTGCACAGGACGGTGCTGAAATGGAAGAAATCGTCCTCACACAGGATCAGCGCGTGAGGTTGCTGAGAAGTCTTGGATACAAGGTCCTCAGCGACATCAATAGTTGTTCCGTCGTGATGCCTACAGCACTAATAGGAACAGTGCTACTGACGCTGCGAGGAAGAGGTGTTGGGAAAACCGAACTTATTAGACGAATAGAATGGTTGAAGTGTCGGATCATTTCCAAAGGCGCCAAAGTGGCTCATTTTGGTGGGGCGGGAACAGAGGCGGTCGTCGAGAAGGGTCTCGAGGTTATTGGAGACCTTGTAGGCAAGCTCGACAACCTTGCCGAGGAAACATATTATGCCGTTGATCGGTAAGCTATCCCAGTTTATCAGCTTTAAGAGCGAACGAGAACTAATTTGATATCTTTAGGTTTCAACTCTCCTTCTACCGCAATATGGTTATTCACTTGTTCATTCTGGAGGCCGTGGTATGTGCGGCCATGTACACAAAGATCAAACAAGGTGGCGGCCCTGCGAACCAACGTATCGGTTGGCAACAACTCTACGACCACGTCTCCTTCATCTCTCGCCTATTCCGAAATGAATTCGTTTTCCCTACGGAAGGTCTCGTCGCCAATCTCCGGAAAACCCTGCAGGAACTGGAGGCCGACGACGTGATAAATGTGGTATATTCTGAAAGCTCTCCGGATGAAGTTGAATACGTTGAGCTTAGCCCCAGAGAGCGCGAAAGGGGCAGAGAAAACTACGACTTTTATTGTTTTATGATCTGGCCGTTTATTGAAGGTGTATGGCTTGCAGGAGTTGCGGTAGTGGGGATAACACCACCTATAGGGAAGGACGGGGCGGATGAAGGTTGGGTGGACTCCAAGCGATTCTTGGATGTATCGCAGCTGCTAGGAAAGACGCTTTATCATCAAGGCGACCTTAGCTACTTCGAAGCTGTGAACAGCCAAAGCTTGAAGAATGCTTTTACACAGTTTACAAGTGATCACATGCTTGAGATGAAGAATGGGAAGACAAGAATACATCCCGACTGGCGTCCGAGGATCGGATTAGATGGGAAGATAGAAATGCAAGGGAAACTTTGGGAGATGGTTGAAAAGATTGCGGTGACTCGTAGAGAAGGAAAGAATAGGAGAGACAGTCAGACTGTCGGATCTAGAGTTCTGAGCTTAGCTCAGAAGTTAGGAATCGGACTGTTTGAAGCAGAGGATATGGATGTTAAGTCAGAAGGAAAGAAGAAGAAGAAGCCTAAGAAGGGCTGGTTGAGGGCTATGTTATAAATTTGAGGAGGGGTTGTAGATATTCATGTAATATATAGCATTACCAGTCACTGTACGATACATATGTCATTCTTTCATGATGAGCGTCACGTATATACCTTATCACTAATGGCTTACATAATTGTAACTTTAAACTTATTTCAATGGGAAAGGTCTTAAGATGTGATTTGGATGTTCATGAATATATCGTATTAGACATTGTAATAATTATTTGGTAATCTATCCTGTCCAATGTCCCCAGCCCGTTCCCGAAACCAAAATGCCAAAATGTGCGCCAACCGATGCAGTACATGTATACATAAAATATAAAACGCTACCAAAGAGAAACAGAAACTCCAATATATGCTTGTCATGAGTTCATTACATTAATTTCATTCTTCAACGGATCACCAACCTTCCCTTCAACAACCTCCAGTGCAACATCAACTCAACATCGACGTTCTCGAATTTCTGTCCCTCTGGTCCATCAATCTTGGTGTCTCGATTGCAGTTTTTCAAGACCTTAGTCTTCAATCCTTCATACTTTGGGTCTAATTCGTAATCCTCTTCGTACTGGATATGAAGATCGACGTTCCCGGCATTGTATCCCTTAGTGAATGGGGATGCAAGCTCCACAAGATCTTTGTAGGCTCTAGTGCTTAATTCATCGAAATTGTCAAGCATAGTAGTGGAAACGGTGATGGCGATGTTGACATTAGAACTGCAAGCAGCAAGAAGACAACGAAGTCTACACGCCAAAGGCATAAATATTGTCTTCAGCGGGATCCTCCCAGGGTTTGTCTTTCGGAAAGTGGGTTTTCTAAGAAGGGTGTATAGAGTCTTCCTCTTTCCGAGAGATGATTGTCGCTTGATCGGGGCCTGTTGAGTACAATATTCCATAAAACAGGTATCGACGATTTCGATACGAACGTTGCGAAGGAGATGACGGTATCGGAGGGATGGGTAGATGTATGTTTTGATATCCTTTTGAAGGATTTCATTTCCAAGGTTTCCACCATAATCGCCTGGGCAGAAGTGACCGATCCCACCTTCTTCGGTAAACTCGTAGGCGATATCTTCCCATGGAGTAGTCCATCTAGCCCTGAAGCATTGTTTTCGTTGGTTATAAGATTCATAGGCTTCTGTGACAACCTTGATAGAGAAGACGTTTTGAGTGTAGAAGATAAAAGACGCTTCCTCGTGGATTTGTCTGTTCACACGGAAAATCGAGAGGTTGACTGTTGGAGGAGTGGCGAAGTTGTGGGCTGTTGGTGATTTCCGGCCACAGATGTCGTCGATGGCTTCTTGTGTAAGGATTGGCTCGTCGAATAGGACGACTTGAGCATAGATCTTATCGCGGATATGGCGAGGGAGAGAAAGGAAGCTAGCCATGTTTTGTATAATTTTATCTTGTGCTTTCGACTTGATTAAACTATATTGAGATGGATGCGCAAGCGCTGTGCCTGGTGATATATCCTGATATCCTGATCGTATTCGATACTGTCAAGCTAGTTAATTAAGAGCTAAAATCTACAGACTAGACATGGGGGAGGGCCAGAGCTGGTGATATATAGATCTTGAAATTAGAACGCCATGCTTAAGCATGCTTTGGATTATGCAAAATAACACAACGTCGACGCACCATATACAGAAGCTGTTCAACTGCGACAGGCAGTGCAGTGCGAAAAGTACGCTGTTTCAAACCCCCTTCAAAACGCTGGTCTGGTTGCTGCGGATAGGCAACTTACACCCTGCAGCCTTTTCGGATGGTGGGAGAATTCCAGCTGGAGACCTGTGGCAGAACATTCCGTGCGCTAGCGTTGGTTTTTCGATAGATTCATAGGTCAATCATTTTTCTGTACTGACATTGGTTCGTACGCTTCGGTATACCCGATTTAATGCTATCCTTCCTCCATTCGGGATCGGGCGTACATGTACGTACATGGCCACTAAACTAAAGGGAGAGTAGATCCGAACGAATGAAGATGGTCGGTGCTTTCTTGGTGTAATTTTTGTTTGAGCCCTTGGGCATTTTTCTCTCTGACGTCTGTTTCGGCCGGCCTTGCTTGTCATGTTTTTTATGCGCTCTTGAGGCGCACTGCCTGAAAACCCAGTGGCTGCAGGGAATACTCCAGAAGATGCAACCTAGGGGTCTGCCTACGACTGTGGCTTTTTGGGCTTTTTGGAAAATCGGATCGGATAGACACTATGATATCGAATGTGCGTATGTATCAAGTTGGTAAAGTCAAGATAATGTTGCAGATGTTCACGTTGACTTGCAATGGGAAGCTTGGCTAAGGCGGCTTAAGCCATACTTCTTTTTTATCAATCGACTTCAAACATTCGCATGACTTGCATACGCCGACTACCCCTCAGAGCTAGCCAGTCTCATAACTCTTCGAATAGTCCTGGGAGGATTCAGGTATTTTAAGTCCCTCACTCTAGCTAGGAGTACTAGAGTCAGAGAAATATACCTAAGAAGTCTGTTTATAGGTACCCAATTGCGTGTTCTGTCTCAAATTCTCGAATTGGACCTCGAGTCGATATTCGCGAGGGGTCTCGAATCTTGATGTCCGCGTGGTCATTCTCGCTGAACTGAATGTTTCAATCGCCTAGCAGTGGTGGCCCTTGTCCTTGTCATGTTCGCCACTGTACCCCCCACTCCAACATGTTAACAACAACCGAGCTTGAGTTTCAGTATCGTTTCCCCCAATTATAAACACGATTCCGAATTTCCCCGCGTAGATTTACTGAATTTTGTTGTAATAATAATCATGAATTTACCAGGAAGTTGTCGCGAGTACCAGATATGAGGCTTTGTGGATAAGTTAAGTTAACTATAGACTAATATTATGGCATTTTTCTGGCGTGCATATCCGGCCGTGTTTTTTTGGGAGGGGTCTAAACTGGATTAGGGACTTTCGGCGTGCCCTAATGTATAACTTTGGGGTTTTATTGCATTTTGTCGGTAATTAGGTATCGATTGTCTTAACGGCAGGCTCGACGGAAAGCTTTAAAGGTTAGGCGAACTGTGGGAGAAGCTAGTTAGGAATCATTTCTGGGGGGCTGATCAACCTATAGGGCTAGAGGATTGGACTTTTTGGACGGTGGAAAACGGGTCTCTAATCAGCGGTAGTATTAATTCTGGGGTATTATGTCAATGTGTATGCATGACAAGGCGGACAGACCGTTGGCTGGATTCATTCAAGTTGGCTAATATAATAAGTAGTCTAATGGAATTAATATTGATCTTGCGACAACAGGTTTGCAGAATGCTAACGAGTGGGAAATCGGGATCACGTTATATTCTTGACGGCTAGATTTGGTATATCGATCCGATAGATCTGTAGAGTTAAGGGTCAAGTCGACAAATCCTTTGACAGATTAAATACATGAAGAGTGAAGTTGAGTCGGAGGATTTAATTCCTAAGATGCCCCTCTTTGAAAAACCTAGCTCTTTCTAGCTAGATACGAGATAAAGTCCATCTTCTCCCAATGGCTTATAATGTGAGTCGTTTGTGTATTTAACATTACACAGATCTAGGCTACAATATGATCCGTTCATCTTAATTTTATAATTAATGGGACAAATTTAACACAACTCTCTTCTTTCCACATCGATATGTCATAATATTGATATCGGTGAATCCTTTTTATGATATAAATTCAGATTAGCCAAATCTGATCCAACCCACGATAAGAAAGAGGTTCTTTAGACAACCGGTTAGGAGATACTATGAACTGCCGGTATAGCGCTACGGATTGATAAGAAAGTCCTGTGATCTCAGTACGAAGTTTTTCAATCTCCTTTTCGTCTTCTACACTCCAAGTTGTAGAATTTTGTTTAATTTGTTTGAGGTTTTCGAGTTTTTCGGATATCTCGCGTTTTTGTTTGGCTATGGATTGGTGGATCGTCCGGTTTAGAGCTTTGTGGCAGCGGGGCATGGCTGTTTATGATAGGGACGTCTTGATTATTTGATCGCAAGGACTTTTGATCGTTAATCAGTATTTTGATATTGTAGGCTATATGGTATTTATTTGGCGGTATATCTTGTTCGGGGTAGTTAAGACTGAAGGAAGTCTCGGGAGTGGTTCAAAGTCTTTATGAGGCCAAGGTGCTCCGTTTTGCGTACTACCCCGCCGTTGCTTGTATACGAATTCATACAGTGAGCAATTAAGTTATCACCGGATCGGTAACTTTAAATGTGAAAAAAGGAACAGAAGAGATAGCGAGGTATATAGGTCTAGTAGCTGTTATAATTGCGCACAGTGCAGTCTTACATGCTTTTAAGGAGCTTCTCGTCAATCGAATCGAACTTTATCATTGATATTACGTATCTGATATTATATATAATGACTCACGCGTGGACATGTTTTCCTTACATGCTTGATAAGGTATTTGATTGGAGGAACAACGAGGTCGTATTTTTTAGATATCAACTGTGGAAGAGCCGGCTTATGCTCAATCGCAGCTCAGCTTACTGAACCAGGGTTAATTTAATTAGGGTCAGTGATCATATCGAGATCGAGATTGAATTGCATTGTTCATTATATACTTAATAAGTACCTAGCGCGCGAAACACCTACGACACAGCGAGATCAAAATACAACATATGGCTAGTCTCAGACCCAAGTTTTTATAAAGGCAGGAGTTGAAGGATACGTTCTGCATCTACAATGATGATAATACTAGTGCTATAGATCTTACTATTGATCAATCTCGTTAAATTATTCGATTGTTTCCTTGATAACTTTAATAATCATGGCAGCGTAGGCTAGAATATGCACCACGGATAATTCTCTTTGCGTCTGACTTTTGACAAGATATTGTCCTTTCAAACAATAGTTTGGCACTTAACTACATTCTGATCTTGTCCTGAGTATACCCTTTACTTCTTCGAAACTTTCTTACCTACGCCTGCCTTCTTTGCCGCGGTGGCCTTCGCTGGAGTTTTAGCTCGAGGCTTTTTTGTCTCCGCGGCTTTAGTTGCGGCTTTTCTAGGCGTTTTAGTTGCGGCCTTTTTAGCCGCAGCAGGCGCTTTGGAGGGTTTTGCGGCAGTATCTCCAGTAGCCTTGGCTATGGTCTTCTTAGCTGGAGGCTTGGAAGGGGTTTCAGTTTCGACTCCAGTTTCTTTTAGTCCGGGCTTTGCAGAGGTCTTTGTTGTTGTTGGCACACGAGGTGTCTTTCTGTAGACTTTGGGAGCCTTTGCCTCTTCAGTTATTGGGGTATCGAGTGTAACCTTTTTCTTAGGTTTAGGTTCGGCGGGTGTTTTGTTTTCCACTGGGTTTTCTTGATCCTTTTCACTAACGGATTTGGCTCTTGTGCTACGGCGACTTGGAGTTTTGGCTTCCTTTGGCGGTTGTGGTTTTTTGCGCGGTGGGGCTCCTGTTTTTTTCTTCGGCGAGGGCGTCTTTTCATGTTCTTCTTCCCCTTCTTCCATATCGGTATCCTCTTTGTCATCCTTGTTGTCATCTTCCTCATTATCACTTTCTCCTGGTGACGATCCATTCTGTTGCAGTTTTATTATTAGTATTGAGCGTATGAAGATTCTGCAGGGACACTAAGCTACCTTTTCTTCTGCGGATGTTTCAATATCTTCTTCCTCGTCTTGATTTTCCTCTGGGGCGACTTCATCCTCAATCTCTTCTTCTTCCTCTTGAAAAATTTCCTGACCTTCTTCTTCTATTTTCCTCTTTTTTGAAGGGGTCTCAAGCCCGGTCTCTTCACCTTCTTGAAATCTGTAGAGACGCACAAGGGCTGCATCCTGACCTGGCTCTCTGATACTTTCGATTATTTCGGTGAAATCCTTTGGATTCTTTCCATTTGTCCTGCGAGTAAACTTGCGTTCTTCAAAAACAACGTCTTGACCATCCTGTGACTTGTAAGTTGAGGTCTTTGAAACGATCAGTTTGGTGGCAGCGGTTGCCTTAGTTGCACTTGCAGGGACAAAGGGTTTTGATTTTGCCCTAGAAGTATGGGTCGAAATTAGGTTCTTTTGGGGAAGGGTAGGTGCTGCCGCTCTAAAACTACGGAGACCTGTGGCTGATGGTTGTTTTCGTTTCTTTGGACTGGCAGATCGGGGAGATGATTCAGGGTCAGAGCCTTGAATAGGGGCTTCTGCTTCTTTGATCTCTTCTACCCCAGACTCATGTTCCTCGTGTTCCGTCTTCTCTGATTCTGATGCTTTAGGTTCACTTGTAGATACGGGTGACTTGGGATCTGGAGGAGGTGTTGGAGTTGAAGAAATAAACTCCGATGACTTATAATCCTGTTTAGGCTTCTTTGTAGGCCGCTTTTGTCTCTTTTCTGTGAATATTTTAGTATCTTTTGCGTCACCTAGATTGAAGGACTTGTTAGGATCTCGAGGTGTTCCGATGTCATCATTTATTCCCGATTGTTCTTTTTTAGCAGTAGGTAAAAAGTCTCTCTCGTCTTCACTATCGGTTACGTATCCCTTCATGCTATCCCATAGTTTGCGCTTGCGTGTCATATCTGGAGTCGAGGGCAGGCAACGTAGGACTCCACCAATCTCTGGGCTTCTGACTGGACGAGTGGATCTTGTGCCTTTGTCGGTGGTTCCATCGGTGGGTCCACTGCTATCGGGAGGACCTGAGCCATCGGGAGGACCTGAGCCATCCGGAGGGCCTGAACCGTCGCCGCCGCCGCCTGGTCCAGGCCAAGTAGCCCAGCATTTACCATAGTGCTCGTTGCTTCTAGCAACTCCCTATTCAATCGATGCAATATCAGTATTTAGTTTGAGGTGGTAAGAATTATCGAGGACATATAATTTCGTGTTTGCCCTCTGTTTGTTTGTAAGCTGGTGGCTTTTCTTTATCTTACCAATTTGCTGGTCTGCTTCCCGCATGCTAGGCAGATTGTCGGATCGGTTTTCCTAGATCCATTGCTTCTAGTCCCTACAGCGGGTACAATTTGGTGCAAGTATTTTCTGACTAACTTCCCTATAGCCTCGTTGGATTTACCGGTAACGTCGATGATCGCTTTTCCATTTTTGTCTTTTGGCGTGCCTTTTACCGGTGATGGAGGCTTTGGGCCTGGAAGAGTCATTATACCAGTGTCACCATACCAATTAACGCCTTCCAATGTATCTTTGATATAAAACTCCGTAGGATGAGTAGCGGCCGTAGTATCCATCGGCGCAGCTTTCTGCACATCAGCAAAAGTAGCGGTACCACCCATCCAGTTAGCATAAGTGTGTTTACTACCACCAAATCGAGTTAAGAACCATGTTTCATTCCCTCTGAAAACTTGTCTTCTCGGACCAGTGTAGTTTGTCTTTGAATGTGCAGGATCAGGTTGACCCAATGCGGGTCGAATGGTTGCTGCATGTTCAAGAACGCCGCCTGGAATCCTTTGACTGCCATCTGCATCTTTTGAGAAGTCCTTTGTAGAGGCGGTGATGTAAGTCCTCGGTTCCCAGAAAGGACGAGGGATATTGGCAGCTGCCACAGCGGTTTCGATGTCAACTATACGTTGGCGGTTGACTGTAGATATCTTGGTTACATCTCGAACGCTCCCGAAGTAATGTGCGCGACAATTTTTTTCAAGGTCAGCCGAGTCCCCACGCCCTTGAGCGAGTTTCATGACATTTGCGACTTGGGTACAGTGTAGAGCATTAGCAGCTTTGACTTCCGCATCAGGTGGTAGAATACTTTTCTTGGGAATTATGCCATCGGTGATCACAATTATTTTGGAAGCCGGAGTATCTTCGTTTCCTCCGTTGTCCCCATCGCCTCCATTGCCTCCATTGCCTCCATTGCCTCCATTGCCTCCCTCATTTCCTCCACCAGTGTAATTCACTATTGAACCTGGCGGAGGGACAAATGGGGGCGCATCTTTTCTCTTCCAATCATCGTCATCTGGTCCACTGTCATCGTAATCCGAATGTTCGGAGCCGTCGTCGCCACCAGTTGTAGATACGATTCCTGCCCTTAGAACAAGTCCCTCTGGTGGTGGTGTAATAGCTCGCGCGGGAGCTGCTGTCGCGGGGTCATCGAAGGCTTTAGGATCTGCTCGAAGCTTGATGAAATCGGTGTCTTTGGCTAGGGCTAGGGCATCGGCATCGCCGCCACCGGGGCCGGTTGGCATGTAGAAGGGACAGGTGTCTTCGTGTAGTGTAGACTATGATTTGGAAGTGGATGGAACTGTTAGAAGAGAGTATATAATTCGAAGTTGTAGTCATCTGGAGGATCATACCTGGGTTCCACGGGGTTTCCCACAAAATGGACAGTTTTGAGAACCGCCAAATGCCTAGTGATTTAAGATGTTAGTAGTTCGAGGGGGCTTGGTTGGGTCTTTGAAATTAGACTACTAACGTGCGTAGCTTCTGTATATCCTGCTCCAGTTACTTCACGCCAATGAGGACAAAGACGGTATCTCGCTGAGGTCTAAATGCAGATTTGTTTATTTTGGATTCATCGTCAACGGGGAAATGATTGCAAGTACTTACTTCTCGAGCTGCATCAGGGGGGATTGACCTCACACATTCAGGACAATGATCTCGGGTTTCTTTCCGTAAGAACATTCCACTTGATGTGTTAGTACGCTGAACCCAGAGACTATGTCGGCCTTGAATGAGAGAGGCATCGGGTGCTCTGTTCATGTTTACTGACGCTTGACACTATATTGAATGGTTTTTCTGATTAGCATGGAACTAAAGAAAATGTAATCTATTTCCCCAAATTATTGAAATAAAAAATATAAAAAAACCTAGGGGAATATGTTCTCTTACGTTATTGTCACCCCAGTGTCTCATTGTTTCTTTTGCTTTTAGTAGTCCAGCTTCAGAACCACTCAGCATACCTAGGATTCGAGCTTCAGATTCGTTGATGTTGTCTATTTTTTGGATTACGGCGCGTTAGAGGGGAGCCTTGGGGTTTACAAGGAAGGTTAACGGTTAGTCGTGGGATACGGGAAAAGCGTACAATGATCCAAAGCTTTTTGGCCACCTGACCCGGAATTGTGGGTTCCCGAGGAGAGGCCGAGTGATTGTGAGAACATACTGCCGGTTTTTATTCCTTCGTCGGTAACCGGTGGGACTTTGTCTGTGAAAGGTTCTAGGTTATTTGACTAGATTCATCGGAAACCCGGTATTTTATGTCAAGGGATTATTCTTTACCTTTGGGATCCGTATTGGTTTTCTCCGTTGTCGAGGGTGGGGGGTTGGGCTCATCTGGTTTATCCCCTAGTAAGGAACCAAACATCCACTAATGAACATAAAAAAAGGAATTAGGAATATTTCTCTTTCCAAATTATAGCAAACTGATAGGGGGATATATGGGGGCAGAACCCATTTGAAAACCCGTAGATCTGTGTTTAGTTTGGCGAGCGGATCAATATTGTTGGGCAGGAGGACGCTTTTCTTCCCCGAGCTTTGGCGTTTATGTCTTCCAGTAGATGCCATGATTATATCATCCCCATCATCCCCCTCTTTCCCCTCTAGCTCTTCTTCTTCTGTTTCCGTTTCTTCAGCCACTATGGGCTCAGCTCGAAGCTTTCCTTTCTTACTCCTGAGCCCCCCCATAGATGCTACCTCCAAAGCTTGAGGATCTATTGGTTGTCTATGGAGAGATTTGAAGCTGAATTTGGGAAGATTACTGGTTTTAAATAAACAGGGGCCTGGATTTGGCTGGGTAGGTTCTTGGGCAGTTCCAACCGTGAAAGGGAAGGAGTCGGAGGGGATATTAGGGACTTGATATGCTGGCCCACTATATTTCTCAAGATATGATCGGAGTTAGATAGGATATTATTGAGATTAATATTTGGATATATATGGATGAGATATACGTGCATACTATATACATACCTAGGTTTTGGTGGAGGTTTTCGCTGGTGTTTGTTTAGGTCCATGTCCAGAGCGCTAGGTCTCCGAGCATTGCCTTATGGGGTATAGTAAGAATATCAAGTTGATGCGGAATCAAGAGGTCAATAGGTTTATATCATAAGCTATCAATATATATCGAATGATGTAGATGTAGATGTATATTCGAGTGGCGATATAGTACTGTGTCAACCAGTGGTTTGAATAGGAAAAAGCGAGAAGTCTGCCACATCCCGCGACTGTTAAGATATTCCAATAAACACATAATCACCAATACAACCCCTTGTTTTCTTTTCATGAATTCAATCAATTGAATTCTTTGGCGCGTTATGCATGTCTGGATATATGTTGGATCGTGATGGTGGTTTGGCATTGTTGGAACGTAATGTTGTTGTGAAGTGTGGTATTTTTTGGTGTCGGCGGGTCTCGAACAAAGAAAACCAACTTTGGTTCTTAGACTCCGAGAGACCCACCAGGACTGATGAGCTCTACAGCCACCGCCATCATGAAAGAACTTTTTTTTCTTGCCTTCGCGCCTGAAGTGGGCGCTGTACTGACACGTCTTTTGCATGATACACATTTCTGTTTGTTCTAGCTACTCGTTAACGCGTTACAAGGAGTATACCGGTATGGGGTCCATTAACCATCATTATCATTATTAAGTTTGCGGGGACTTCGATGAATGTCCCTCAAACGAGGCTTTGCACTCAACTGAAGCTTGGGATACTAATCGGTATCGCAAATGAAATGCGGGTGCTTGAGAAACCAGCTCGCTGAATTCATGAAACGTGCGCTGATTGCTGCCTGGTCACATCATTCGACTCTGGTTCAGAAGAAACTTTCTCACTGAACCGCGAATGGCAGTGGGGTCGGTTCGGCCTGGTTTCTTCGGGTAATGTGGGCCTCCCTTCTTCGTCACAATTGGTCTCGCCAGTGAAATTCGGGAGGGTGGATATCTTTTTCTGTGGTGGACCTGCGTCATGCACAATTTTTTTGCGGGCTGTCAAAGAAAAAACGGGGGCTGGAGGTGAGCTTCGAGAAGAATTTGTTTTTTTTTCTTCCTTCTTTCCTTGAGACTGTGCGTACAAGGTCTGTATTATAGCACTATAAAGGACATTTTAGTCGAGGGCCTCTAGATTTCCAATGTGGAGAGATCGATTTTGGTGTTACTAGGGCCCAAAGTTGACTGATCGAATACAGGGCCTCAAAAAAGCTTAGTCCGGAGAAAAGGCGAAGCTAGTTAGGAGGTTGGCTCGAGTCGGGTATCGTGTGAACTCTTCTGTCCTGCTCCAGGACAGTTCAGTGCTAGTTTATGGGTTAGACGCACAATCGAATTTTGATTGAACTGGTAAGCTGGGAAAGTATCCAGGGGGGGATGTAATGAGGACAAGTCGCCTTAGCTATAGCCCGATTAACCAGTTAACACTCAAGTAGCTGATGCTTATGCAGGCAGCTCCGAGTCTGACCCAAGGAATTTTTTTAAGGAGTGCTGGTGGTAATGGTTTTGAGGTTCGAGAAAGGATTTAGGGGAAAGTCCCATGTGGAGGATGATGGGGATCATGTGCATTTGGCACTCGGATTTGCATATTTTCCCTCATTGCATTTAATACTCGCAAACGATATCGATAGGAAAATTCCTTTCCGGAGTTCCTTTGCATTTTAAATTGTCCAGCCGGTCAATGCAATGCCAGTTAACCGGTTAGCCAACCAGCTGCTGGCCAGCCACTTGATCATACTTGATCGAGATTCAAACAGCCAAAATAGATGGAACCGATGAGGGCCGTCTAGACTGTTCTTAATCCAACATGACAGACTTGAGAAAATTAAGCATCGAGCGCGAGCCGTTCCAGCTGGCCAGGTTTATGAAAATCGAGATATTTATGCATGAGCACCAAGCATAGAGAAGAAGGTATAATATTATGGTATACCGTACACCACAGACTCCAGGGTATTTATATATATTATCGGCCTTGACTGCCAATTGTTAAACTGTTAGTCTGAGCCATGAACTAGGCCGGCCCGGCGGCCACAATTTCTTTTATACATAAATTTAGAATTTTTCTTCTATATTTCCCCCCTTCTTTCTGGAAGTTAACGACGAGAGGAGGTTTACCTTACGGCTTTCACATCTTTTGCTTACTCTGTTAACTTGCTTCTAGAACGGTGTTAGTTATTCCTAGTAACTTATGCTGTCGTATGGGGTGTACGGCAATTACCTACATCCATACGTACTACGGAGTACACATTCCTATAACCAGTACTTAACTGCTGAAGTAACTATAACTGGGCGTATATATACGGAGGGGTATATATCGTATTGTACTCTGTATTCTGAGTATTTTCGAAGTTGGCCGTCAATATCTCGAAGTTGATCGGGGTATATGATAAGAGAGAGGAGGGCCGAAGGTTGTGGTAATTTTTGAGTTTAAGTTTGGGACTCGACTGAACGTCAACATCAACATCAACCTCCAACCATCAACATCATCATCATCATCATCACCACCTCCCTCATTCACGATAACGCCGCCAATCGACCATTTCCATCATCTCGACCCTTCTACCTGACCAATGATCCATTGCTAAATCAATCAGCAGCCTCGAAAAGTCCCTGCTGCCTTCGTTCAAACGTCCTGCAGCTTTCCCTCGGCTGTGATTCGATCCCTGGCGCGCACGCGTTCTCTTTCCATTCCAGACCGGATGTATGGCTGAAAACGATCATTCTCATCACCACCATCATCACTATCAAAGATTATCACCGTCAGCTTCACTACAACCTCGTCGCTGTTAGGTCACTGTTGTTGCCGTCCTCCTCCGACAAGCCGCCCTCGTCCCCTGAAAGAGAAAAGAAAAGGAAAGAAAGGAAAGACGGACGAGTAAAACGGAAAGGAAAGGAAAGGGAAAGGAAAGGAGACAGGAGACAGAGAAGGAACCAAGAAATTGAAGTTCTTACATACCTGTACACGGTCAGAATCAGAGTCATTGATACCATATCGACTTTGACATCGACTTCTCCTCGATTCTCGATTCTCGATGAATGCCACAATTACTCGCACTGGTTCACTTCATATCTGCAAACTCTGGGTCTATCTCGCTTCAACTTCCTAACTGTACCGCGCGGATCCCACGCCTCCATATCGACCTTTCGCTTCTTTTTCTCTTTCTCTTTCTCTCCTTGGATCTTCTGCCTGATTCCGGTTCTGGTTCTGACCATTCCAATACTAACTGACCCGACCACAACTCGACTTTTTGTTTTTTTAAACGACGATTTAATCAAAAAAAATATAGAGTCATTCCATTCCTTCATCGCCAGCGAAAAATTTCCTACTTCGGAGGCTCAGTTTCAAGTCGGTGGGGGCGATAGATACAGATAGGGACATCGATCACGTTGATTCGGCCTTCGCTTCGACATCTTCATCGTCACCATCGTGGTCTTTACCGTCGTCATCTCTATCATTTTCGACCGTCCTCCCTTCGAACCCTTTTCTGCCGTCACTTTCAACCCCAACCTTCCTTAGTATCGGCAATACTTCCGCCACTGGCCCTCCCTTCGCTCAGCCGCTATCGGCTCTTTCCTCCTTGCCGAATCCTGGCGCCTCCTCCTCCTCCACCGCGGGAAGCGTCAAAATGGATCTTCGCAGTATCATGAACGATTCAGGCGGTGGAGCCGCGCGAAATCAACCTCCTACCCCTCTTCCCCCACAACCACCTTCGCATCCTTATCATCGCCAGCAATCGCCCATCCAGCAGCCTCCGAATGCCCCGCCTCACAACATGAACCCCTCTAATGCTTACCATCATCCACAGCAGCAGCAACAGCAGCAATACCCGGGACATCAGCACCCGCAACATCCTCCCCCACCCCATCACTATGGGAACGCAGGACCCAGCCGACCTGCCCCGCCACCACTCCAACCACCCAAGAGTCCCTTCCAACCTCACTCGAATGCGCCTCCTCAGCCTGGTCCTCCTTTTCACCATCGCAAGAGCTCCGGTGGTTCTCAAATTGGATATCCGTTTCCCTCGCCTTCGGCTAGAAGCAACTCGCAAGGTCAACATCCATACGGCCCCCACGTGCAAAGTCCCAGTCCTTATAATACCCCACACCCACTCAGCGCACAATCCGGAGGAGGAAGTCCATTTACGGGACCACCAGGTGGCCATCACCCTGGAAGCGGGCAACAGTTAACACCCACCAGTGCTACATCTTATGGAAGTCCATACGGCAACCAGTTTCCATCAATGTCACCAATGGGAACACCAATGGGAACACCAATGGGAACACCAATGGGGACGCCGGGTCCTGGCTATCCACCGCCCCCTCAGCATCAGCATCCGCAGCAGCAACATCAGCAATTAACACCACAACAGCAGCAGCAACAACATCAGCAAAGAGGTAAACCGCCACCACCTCCTTCATCACACCCACGCGCTCATACCCCGACAACACCGAACCCACCTTCGATGGCAGGCTCACCGATTCACGGAGGAGGAGGGGCTATTATGAGTCCAGGCGGCGAGCCAAGATTGGGTAAGGTTAGAGAAAAAATGTTCGCTGATCGTCGACGCGAAAAGGAGCTGGAGGAAATGCAAACCGAACAACGAGAACGAGACAGGATGGATAGGGAACGCGAACGCGAAAGGGATCTCAGTGTCAGCCCAAAAACTCGCGTGCCAATGTACATAGACGACCGCAAAGAAAGCCTCGGTGGGCAGAAAGAAGACTGGGCAGCAGGAAGGACCAACGAGAACTACTCCTTGAGCCAGAGTCCTGTCAGTCAAAGGATGAATTCAGGAACACCGGCTCCCCCTGGCTTTCCACCACCACCACCACAACAACAAGGACAAGCTCCAAGCCAGCAGCAGAGACAGCGAAGCCAACCACCTACACCTACACACGGCCCGCAAACAATGGGAATACCTTCACCTCGGCATCCTCCACCATCGCCACAACGTTTCCCTTCCACCGGATACAGCGAGAAAATGGATATCGATAGCCGTTCAAATTCGGACGCTAGACCGCCAAATGGCGAGCAAACAACTCCACAATGGGCACAAGAAGGGCAGGTGAAAACAGAAAAGAAAGTCAACGGCTTCGACTCGGAAATTCCACCACATCTTGCTCCTGAAGACCAAAGCCTCACCTCCAGCCGTCTAAACATGGGACCACCTTCCAATATGGAAGAGGCTTCGTCGAATTCTGGAGGCAAGCCACTTATTAAGGAGGAACCCGGCACGCAAATAGCAGCCCTACCGCCAACGTCACAGCAAGGCCAACAACAACCCTCTCCACCCGCGAAGAGGAATTCCTTTCCGACGCCAGCACGTCCGCAACCAGGCCAGATCCAAGTTCCGCTCAACGCCCAACCGCCCCAACCTGGGTCAGCTGCATCACCCATTGGCCCCTCAAGGAAACGACCACGTCATGATGAGCCACCTATCTTTGCACGAAAAGCGTCGAGAAGTTCGTCCAGTAGCCCCGTGATTCAGAATAGGCGACAACCTCCACCAGGCCCGTCGGCAATGTCCCAGCAGCAACCTCTAACTCCATCAGCAGCAGCACCACCACCCCAGCCACCACCCAATCCTCAGAATCCAGTAGTGCAACCACAACCTCAACCACAATTGCAAAACGCGTCCCAGCAAGTACAAAATCCTCCAATGTCGCAGCAACAGCCACCTCAATCTCAGCAGCAGCAGCAACCGCAGCAGCAACCACAGCAACAGGGACCACCGCCCAGTGCTGCCAAAGCAACCGCTGCGACGACCGTGTTAGGACCCTGGGAACCCTCTATTACGAATATCCAACCATACGAAGAGCTGACGAAACACATTTGCGACTTTCTGTTCATTCATGTCGTCGACAACCAGGAGTTCCAATTGGATGACCCTGATAGGCCACAACTGGAAATCGAGGCGAAGATCGGCATACTGGTTGATCGTAATACGGGACAACGACTCTATCTGCCCGTGAAGACCGAGACGGTTCTTGACTCTGATGACCCAAACCTCAAAGTCATGTTCAAGAGTAGTATGACCGAGGTTGGTTCCAATTATTCGTAAAACTTCCTACTTCTCAATTCCATACTAATACCATACATCTCAACAGCTCCAACATAAACGAATGAATGAATTTTTAAACCGTACCTTTGCAGACTCCCAACGACAGGCAGCACAAGCACAACAGCCACCGGGAGGCGATTATCCGGCTATCACCACCCCCCGCATTCCACTTACTTACAAACATCTACGCGAACGAGACTCATTTTACGAATTAACTGATGAAGTGAAAGAGCAGCTCCCGATGTGCGTCAGGAGAGTCCCAGCCCATCGCTCTCGAGTTAAGCTCCGAGTTACGCACGACCAAAAGACGGGCAGGGTTCTCAATAAGATCGTAAAGGCTAGGATTGCCGACCTCAACATATTCTCGCCACGAACGGCCTTTGACTGGCGTATCAGTGTTAATATGGAAATGCCATGGAAGGGCGACGTCGATAGGCTCGTCCCTCAAGGTGGCGGAGAGAGGAACAAGGATCGCTTAAGCTATCAGCACCTATGTTTCAGTGTAGATTTGACCCAGGTCACAGCAGCTGCAGGAGGCGGGCCGCCGCAGGGTCCGAAAAAGGAACATGAACTGGAGATTGAAGTTGACGCGAGAAGGGTGCGCGAACAAGGGAGACTAATTGTGGAAAGAAAGCCCAATGGTTTCCAGGACCTAGTCAGAGGATTTGTGGATAACGTAAGAGTTTTGGCACGAGAGCTTGGTGATACTGGGTTTTAGTGACTCCAGCCACCCCTCATCCTCAAAACTGGACCTACTCTTCCTCTTTTTTTATTATCACGCCTTTCTTTCTATCCCTAATGATTTTGGTTTTTCACTTGTATATTTACATTTCTTCTGCTATTCGATCCGATCTTATGTTTATCCGTCTTTTCTCTTTTGTTGGTCTCCTTATTTTCCTTTGTTATTACTTTATAGTCACTTGTTAGAGCTTTCGTTTATTTCCTTTGGCAAGGGTTTCTTGGGATTATTTTCTGTGCGTTTGGGACCTCTTTTCTCAACCTGATCTATTTCTCTACTTTCAAACTTTGCTTAATTCGGGGCGAATCGCTTTCCTCTTCTTCTTCTTCTTGCTCTTCTTTTTCCCTTCTTCCCTCCGTCATTTCTTTGTATATCAAGCAAGAATTTATGAATGTGCTGAGGTTTGGCTCAGAAGCCAAATCAAAGCACGATGTTGTGATTTATGATGAAGAAAAAAAAACTGGAAAACCCTTCGAAACTCAAATTCCTCTTCATATTTCCCTCATTTCCTAGGATCACAATAATCTCATTTCGTTGATAAAAATTATGAAGTCGCTGACGAGGCCCTCCTGATTAGTTCAAAAAAATATTCGGGGTATATGTTATTGACGTAAGCAACTGGCAAGGAACACGACGCTTACGCGTTCTCTCGGTCGTGGTTTGCCGGTTCGACCACATGGTTTTCTAGCTTGTCGGTTGGCCTTGGGTCAGCCTCATGCATGGCTATCATCCAGGAAAACCGAGCTCGAAGTTGAGGCTAATTCGTACGGCGGGCTCCACGTCGGTTGGTGGTTTGGTTGCCTGACTAGCATCCAACCCCGCCCTAAATGCTAGTGGACATGTGCTCTGAGTTTTGCGATATAAAGTTTGAGAGGTCGGTCCCCTCCTTTGCAGTAAGTTGCTTGTGATTTCAATATTTTGGAAAACGATCGATACTGAAGATTCGAAGTTTTTAAATATTCTATCTCATCTCATATCATATAAAATATACATATCGAGAAAGCACATTCATACCGATACCGAAGAAATATCAATCCAAATGCCCCCACAGCCAGAAAACAACAGTACAGACCTGAACGATAACAACAACGGTGGTCGTCCCCAATACCCTGCGTTCCCCGTCGACGTTGGTAAAATAGTCGCGGATGTGAGGAATAGCGTTGAATCAGCTATGAGGAATGTACCGCCGTTTAACATGCCACCCATGAATATGGGATTCTGGGGGGGTCCGCCGTGTCCCGTTCCTCACCCTGCTCCTGCTCCTGCTCCTGCTTGGTCACCGTTTGGTGGTGCTGGTGGTGCTGGTAGCAGCAGTGGGAGTGGAAGGCCGACGATACCGGTTTTTCCGAAGGATGATGAGATTGTGGTACAGGTCTGGACGCAGGCTATCAAGAGTGCGTATAATTTGAAGAAGTCGGTGTCGGTGTCTACTATGTCGTGAGTACCCCCTTTTATATCATTATTTACTTAAAATCTAGGAAGATGAATAGATATCTAACGAAGTATCACGAAAACAGAGGCTCCATCAAAGCGGACATCATACCCTCCCCGACCCCTAGCACCGAACTATTCAGAAAGTTAACAACCCAAACAAATACCGGTTCGCAACATATCACCATCACCACCTCGCTCGGTCCCTTCATGCTAGACTCCTCGCATACCACAATGACGGGTAGCATAAAAGCCATATACCCGGACGATTGGTGCGGTACAATAGAACTATCGATAACCCACGGATCATATAAACTTGGTGATGCGGTGGTAGTAAGAGATGTTGTGAATCAGAATACCAGGGCAAGAGAAATATTGGCGTTGAGGGGAAATCCGAGGGAAGGCGAGGAGTTTAGTACTATGAAAGTTACGAGTAAAACGGGGAGTGTGGATGTCAGGTTTGAGAAGGTGCCTCCACTGAGGAATTTGACGGTGGAGGAGGTCAGAGCTGAAGAAGAGGAGGCGAGGAGGAGAGGGGGTATGACGGGGTTTTCGGGACCCACTGCTCCTACCAGTGGTGGTGGTGGACAGGGAGGAAATAAAGAACAGAAGGAGAGGCAGGGACCAGCAGTGTTTAGACCTGGAGATGGAAGTACAGCTGCCAGTTATACGAGCCCACCTCCTCTGACGACGACGGCGACACAGCAGCATCAGCAGCCGCCACCGAATCATCAACATAACCATCAAGCGGCGGTTCAGCAACATAGACAAGTTGTTGATGAGCATGATCCGAATGATTTACCACCAACATATGAGCAGAGTGAGCAGGAGAATGTGCAGATGCAGGTTGCGGGCAGAGATTAAAATTTAGTAGTTAATCGGTATAATGGAGGGTGGTTATATTCTCTTGTCTATTTTCTTTTTCTTGGATACTTGTTATTAATGTTATTTTTCTGGAAGATTGGCGAAAGGTGGTGTTTTCGGGTTACTGGTCTTTGCAGGGCATTCTCTACTCTTTATAACCGCCGTTTTTTTCCCTTTTTTTTCCCTTACGTTCTTCTGCTTGAAATTTCAGGTCGATCTGATACCTCCATTGTGGAGGGCCTATTTTGGATGATAGCATGGGTTCTTAGTTTTGAGGACGAGATATTTGGGAGTGAAGCATGCAGTGAACTTATTTCGAGGATATACTCCATAAAACACCTCTTCTTTTCTTCCTTTATCGCTTTGATATGGTTATTCATTAGTCAATTCCAAAATTAAAATACACAAACGTTAAACTTTGATTTATAATGAGAGTATCTGATGTTTTCTAGCAAACCGTAGACTTAAATTTCTGGTTTTGTACTTATATATTCTGCGGCTAGCTTAGTCGTTATCGAGATCTTCTTCTACTGAATTCATGAATCTCGACGAACCACCGCCCTACCCCCAAAGTATATAGTATTCCTAGTAGGTATTTAAAATAAAAGATGGTTTACCTCCCGGCCAACCCCGCTACAAACCTCGCTGCATCCCCAGTATCAGACCCATAGGTCAAATGAGCCGCCAAAATCACCGCCTGTCCACGACAAATCAAATCTCCAGCGTTGCAAAACGTCTTCGACTTAGCATCTGCCCCCTTCCCAAGAGCATCGCCATTCTTTGGATCTCCAAACATAACCACCGCAGCTATCTTATTCGCTGCAGCTTGTGGAAGTTGTGAGATGGCGTTGTGGACTAGCTGGGCGCCTTGGCTGTAATTTGTGAAAAAATATTAAAATCAAACCTCTAATATATTCCTAAAGCAGATGGTATGGAAAGAATTATGGAAGCCATACCTATACCCCGCCAAAATAACTTTACTCTCCTCACAAACCCCACTAATTAACCCTGCCATATCCCTCGACCCGGCTCTATCCCCTCCCACCGCGAATCCCGCAACATTAGCGGGGTAATTAACACCTTGAACAGCTAAGGCATTTGCTCCTCCGGGGAGTACACGCCCTAATGCGCTGATAAGAGGTGGCCCTACTACGGTCCCTAGGTTCCCTGTTTCCGTGGTACCTCGGGCGAAGATTAAAGTGAAGGGTTTGCAGGCAGATCCGTTTTGAAGGTCGTTACGAGTTGTACGAGATTGCCGTGGGATGAGGAGGGTGGGGTGGGAGGTTGTGAGGGGGGTTAGGGATGAGAGGAGGAGGAGGAGGATTGTTGGGAGGTACATTGTTTGGGTTGAATAGAATGATGATGTAATAGACTGATTTTATTTAAAAGGGAAGGACCGGCCTTGAGAATTGAAAGAAGGGGAAAGGTATATTGCCCGCTGGGATGGAAAGCTTTGGAGTTTGAAGATTGTGATATCATGGGTGTATTGACGGTATTTATTATATTCTTGACTAACGCTTAAAGTCTATCCTCCCGGTGGGGCCATCTAGACCCGTATAAAGACTAAGCTCGATTCATGAACTCAGTCGATTACTAATTTACAGAGTTAATATAATAGAATATCCACATACCGAGGTTAACTTTCTATAAAGTCAGCGGGGTCGTATGTATCATCTATTCTTAACTTAGTATCCTCACTGGCTACCCTTTGCAGAGATACGCTTAGGCTCAGGCAAAGATGGGTCGAGCAGAGTTTAATATATTTTCGGTCCTCGGTAGAGGTATGTGCGTCCGTTCAGGCACCATTTACGAGATTTCTTGGAACGGTATAGATGAGTTATGATACAATACCTACTTTAGATATAAAACTCGAGATGAATAAAAATTATATTGTATTAACGTCCCGTGGATCGAGTGAGTGTGGTTGGTTAGATCCATGGTATTGGAGAAATGAGTGGGATTTGAGCGCGGCCGCTCTAACTTTTCCTTCTTTCTATCGTCGGCCATTACTATATATTTGCTGGAAATATTGAAATAGGATCTTACAGTCCAATAGGACGCTAAACCTTGGGAAGTTGAAAGGTTACGTTATTTAAAACCGCACGGATGTCGATGGGGTAGAAGTGTGTTGTTTTAATCATTTTGCAACAGGTGAGGTTTTGGAGAGCAGCCTCGGCGTTTGGAGAGAAGTTTCAGAATATTGATTCTTATAAGCTTCAAGGTGGGGTCGACCGTTCTGAGAGATCTAGATCTCGGACTTTACAATCAAAAAATTGATACTTTTTATTGTGAAATACGCTGGTGGTTGCGAATGATATGATGTTTTAACGTGAACCAAAAGATACAATTCAGAAGAATAACACACCAACAGGAATGGAGAAATATGGCAGATAGAAGAAGAGAGAGAGTAAAAGGTTATAGTGACAAAAGGAACTTCTGCAATGATATTGTGTAATGATAAGGGAAAAGGAGATAAGCAATCCAAATTCCGTCTTTTATGTCGATTCGTTTATCATAAGGAAGAAAAAACACCATATACCCTTCCTATCCCTGAACTCCACCCCACTACTTCGCTGCCGTCGCGTGCACAGACCACCAAAACAATAATATAAAATAGTTGGCTGAAGATCTGAAAGAGCATGCCTCTTTATTTTCCCCTAGCCGAAAGGGGCTTCAAGAGAAATAGATATCATCGTCAACCTCGTAGTCTCCCTCATCATCACTACCAGACATAACCCAGTCGTCTCCTTCACCCGGAGCAGACATAACCGCATCATCGTCATCACCACTTTCGGACAGACTGATGATACTGCCGCCGCTACTAGCCCCGGGTGTTTCGATATCAACATAACTGCCTGTCGTTGAAAATGTGGAAGCGGTACAGACACTTCCAACACCGACAGTGCTGACGTTGACGCTCATATCATCGTTTACTGATTGGTCTGAAATACCACGGTGTGGTACACCCTTAGTGCCACCTACAGCTTCACCACCAGACCAAACCGGCATAAATGCTCTCTCTGGATCTTCCAGACAAGCAAGTTGCTCTTCGAGAAGGATAGGCTCAAAGACGATATTCCGAGCCGTCATCTCAGCACACTTGCTCTTGATATATGTTTCACATAGGCGAATGATATTGAGAAGACTAAATGGGATTTCGAGATCAGCCTTTGGTTGTTCGGACCAACCGGCTTTGTTGTAAGGCTCCGTTCCGTAGTCGGAGGGTTGTGTATAGAGATTGTCAGTACGTTTTCGTGTTTCAACCCTATTCAAGTGTTTGATGTTTCGAAGGTGAACTCGGAAGTTGTCTAATGTCTCTCCGGGGCCTGGAAAGTATAGCATATCTGGGCAGTCCACGCAGCGGATACGAGGTTCCGCAGGCTTATTGATATCGTGGGATGGGTGGTGCATAACTGCCCAGAAGTAAGCGGGACTGTTCTGATCGCTCAGTGCGATTAGTTGGTCCTGGAGCCATTGTGGGGTTCCTGCATCAGAACAGTGGAATATAGTAGATGGGCTGGAGGCTTTGATAATCGGCTTGGTGGCCTGTGGAGGGGTTAAGTTATACGGGCGATAGGGCTTCTGATCTTCGTCTTCTTCCGTTTCGATCTTGATCATGGGTTGGATTTGGTCATCAAAGACAACTCGTGGAGGTTGAGCCGAAGCAAGTGGCGCAGCATCATAATTGGAGGGACCGGGTTGGAAAGCTTCGATTGAGGATTGAGGATCAATCAACGTTGTAGAGGAATCATGGAAAATGGGATTGGTATTCTCGGTTTTAAGAGCACTCATGGCTATGTTGATGGTGTGAGTGCTACTGATGCTTTTGACGTCGTCGTCTTGGCTGGTAAGTTCTTTTCCGTTATTGCTTATGACTTCGCTTGTCGCATCGTCCTCGTAGCTCATGACTCCGAGGTGGGTTCCACTATCCTGAATTGATGTTTGCTGAGTGACGGATGGTATTGGATAACGAGGAGCTCCTGATTTAACGTCCCTCCATAGGTCATCAACTTCGTGGCTAGCTCCTTCATCAGAGGCTTCCCATTGACCCCAATTGCGAATCGCGTGTTCAAGATCGAATCGGGCCGGTGAGTCGATAGTCGGCGGTGCTGAGCTTGCGTTGTCACTAGCAAGGCTTGTATCACTCAAATTAATCCATGTAATCCTTTGAACGGCTCGGTCTTCGAGTTCTTCATCATTAACGCCAACGAGCTCTAGGTTCCCAGACTGTTTCATACGTCGAGATATATAGCTTCTTAAAGCAAATCGGAACGTTTCAAAAAGGGTTTTATCGGCTTCTGAGGTTGGAGGAAGATACTGATCGATCCAGTCCATGCTTAAAATATTCCTGAGCTCATTTTGTGCTCGAGTGATAAGGGAAAGCGCTGCTTCTGTTGCACCAGGGACTTGTGCGGTTTCTTCTGGATCGAATGAAGCACGCATGACGGCCGCGGCAAAGGCATCAGAAGCAATAGTAGCCAACCCGGCTTCCGCAGCTATTCTGATAACAAAAGCTGGGTGAGTTTCAATGATTAGGGAGTTCGAGAAGATCCAGCGGGCGATGTAATCTCTGGTCGCATCTGTGGTTCCGAAAGCCACGGACAGGCAGTGAAGGGTGTACCAATCTACGGTTGTTTGGACGAGAGGATCACTACCGTGAACGATGTGAATCAAACGTTCTAGTGCTAGAACATGGCGTCCAAAGGAGTACGGCTCTGGTAGATATTCCTTTTTGGGAGGAATCAAAGGTTGCGTGGGAGAACCATCTTCTGCTTCGGCGACGGGCATCTTATCACCCCATGCTTTCTGACGGAATTCTTCTAGATTTCTGGCCATTTGGTCCTGATCTGTCACCGGGGGGGCCTCAAAATAGTTGACCAGATTGGATTTCCATCGAAGGACGACATCGGGACACCAAAGTTTTTCTTGCCATTCGACAGCTTTCTCCCCTTCGTCTTCGGGTGTAAGGTCAAGAACGTATTGGACACCAACAGGTAGCTTGCCACCGATGAGAAATATCTTCTTTTGCTTGACTAGACGGGTGATATGACGTTGTTGCATAGCAGGGCTGAGTAGCTGGACAAAGACCTGAGACCCTGTAGAGAGAAGCGTATTGGAACGGACTCTTAATGGTGTATTAGACAATCCAAGCCTCTTAGAAGCTATCTCCGGAGTGATAGTAGATGGTGGAGGATTTATGAAGATGAGAGTATCACCATCCGTCATCTGAAGAAGAGGGAGGGGTGTATTTGTGGAAGGATTTGATGGGAGAGTATTTCCTGGCTCTCTTGCAACTCGGGCATGGATTGGAGACGAAGTATTGAATTGGGAAGTAGTGTCTTGGAAATAGTCGCCGATAGTAGAATCAGAAGCAAAACTAACGGTTGCCGTTTCTACTGAGGCCTCGCTACCAGCATACGAAGAAGTGCCTGGTGGTCCTCGTCGAAGGTTGAGAGGGATCCCTCGCTGGTTAGGATCTGATAGCAATGCCATTATGATAAAATAAGAATTTCAAAATAGAGCTAGCTGTAGATAGCTACGTAAGTATCCAGAGTATCCCAGTGCGGCTAATTAACGGTACTTGGATAGGCCGAATGGAGAGCTGTTGATGGAAGATGATTGCGAGGTTGGAAGCCGAATGGAGGTGACTCTTCTCGACGAGGGATTGATGGCACACGTCAGCTGACCAGGTTCGTAGATATTAGTGTAGTGTAGTGATAGAGAAGGCTCCTCGCTCTCCAGGTGAAACCTCGATAACCAGGGGGATTCCAACGTCTTTCAAAATGACACAAAATGCAACCGCGTTGCGATAATTTTAAAAATTTAGGTAAAATACGGCGAGAGAAGATGAAAAAAGAGGAGAAAAAAAGAGAAGCGAAGAATCCAAAAGAGTTAAAATAACGATTTGAAAGAGTAGATTTTTGTGTCTGTTCCTGGACACTTAGATGCTACTGGACCTTCGATTCGAAAAATTGAAGCCTGGCGGCACAGCGGCGCGACTGTAGTTTGCGAACTCCGGGCTTGTGGTTAGATCGGATTCAGTTCAGCCTTGTTGCACTCTGCAAACACCCTTGCGGCCTTGTTCCCCGAGATTCAATTGCTCCAATCGATAGGCTGAACTAACGAAGAAGCCGAAGTCGTAACGTTCACGAAGTATACTGCGCGGGTTTTGATCTATAGCAAAGCCGTCTATTGATCTGTTACATGTGCAGTGTTTTAAGTAGTGATCAGGCTGACGGGAATACTATGCGGGAGTCTGATCTAATCAAGAAGGATCCAGACAAGGCCAAACGCTGCAGACTGCAGACTCGGCTTTCGGTCGCAGCGATATACGTATACAATGGTAGTCGAGCACACCAAGCTCCAAAAACCCACCTGACTTGCTCGTAATTACGAGTACTCCACAGCCGACGGTCCGTTGACGTATCTTTAAAGAAAAGAAGAATGCAAGGAAAGAAGGTTCATCGTTTTTCAAGGTCCAGGCATGATTTGTTTTAAGTTGATCTTGGAGGGTTAATTAAGCGGGGGATGTCTGTCTGTCAGCAATTAATGCAACCAACCAACGTATGTTACATACTTACGCGGTGACCACTTGTTGGTGCTCAATGTCTGCGTCAGTTTATTCACAGTTGATTCGATTCAATATCCAAATTCGCGGAGCTTTAAGCTGCTAGCTGGGAAGGGAAAAGGCGAAAAGCCAACAATCGTCTGCATATGCAAAAACGCATGACTCAAATGTCGCATGTCGGTTAGCTACTATTCAATCCTGGCACTTTCTCTTCCATTGGATGGCCCGTTCTTGAGCCCAGGTTGAGGTGACGAGTCAAGATCGCCCTCGCCTTACCTAACTCATCTAAGTCTTATCCCTATATACATTTCGCTTCAATGGCTCTACCGGGCCTTATAAAATACTTGATGAATATTGGAATAGATGCTGACAGGTTTTTGTTGGAATTGTTTGTCTGTGTAACATTTCCAGATTAAGAAATTACCAATTAAAGCCTGTTCGTGTTTCTGAGATTTGGAGAGGCTTCGTCGTTATCTCGACCCCTTATCTAGTTCTATGCAAGCTCAAGCTTTGTGAAATTTATTCTTATTAATTGCGTATTACGCTGTATTGCGATATAGTGGCTTGGTTCATAGTGCTATGGCTATGGTGGGTCAAACCCTTGCTCAGTGCTGTGGAGAGCATAGTATCTATAATTTGATCCCCTGCAGCCACTCTCCTTTGGTCCCATTGTAGTTTCGGACCCTCCACTCAACAGCTTTCATAGAATTGACGGTCGGATAATCCCCATCATATAGCCGTCGCGGCGGAATCCGTCTAACATAAATATGTTCTAAAGACCCGTCCACGGACTTGAACACCTCTTCGTATTGATCCTTCATCTCCTTAGGGGACCCTGATCTAATCTCAAAAGATATATTCCCCAGCGTCAGTACCGATAGTTTATATCTATCCTCCCAGCATCGTATCTCCGACTTCGTATATTCGCCGATCCTCAATTGTCGAAGGAATTCCGGCATGATTTCATCGATGATTATGCCCATCCGTGGTCCAGAGGCGTTGTAAATCCATCCGTTAGTTTGACGGATGCCTGGCATGGCGTAGGACAACAGATTTGGCATAGTTGGAAGAATGCTGAAGGTTGGTCGCTCTTTCTTTTCCAGTCCGATTTCCTGGAGCTCTGCGAGTGAGATAGAATGTTTTGGTCTTGATGCGGATTTCTTAGGCTTATAGGAGCAAGCTAAATGCCTTAATTTGGGAAAATAATCGCGTAGCTGGGTGAAATGATCCCGAGAGAATTGCCACCGCTTCTCAATGTAATGTGGGATGTGGATAGACAGCCATTCGAGATTTTTGTGGCCGGATAGCGCTGAGAGTAACCCATCTACATCTTCCTTGCCCGCATCACCTTTGTTATCGCCAGTTTCCTCAAAGATAAAGGTTTCGAGTGTTGAGAAAGATGCAAGAAGGCCAAGGAAGTAGCGGTCTGGGTACACCGGAAGCTGGGACCTGAACCGGAAAGTTTTCAGCGTAAGACGTTCAGACTGGGAGTTAGAACAGTATGCGTCGAAAAGGGCTTCGAATAAAGCTTGGTGAGTAAATACTTCTTCATCTTTTTTATCTTCAGGTTGATGCTTAAAGGTTGAAAACTCAAAATATGTTAGACGAGCGAAATCGATGTTAGAGAGAAGGCATCTGGCTTCGGGTGGGGTGAGGCGATTTGTCTTGAGACAAAGAGTAGTAAGATTCGGCAGCTTGATGACTTCACCATTATGAAGGAGATCCCTTAGAGAATCAGCTTGATCATCCTTTGGTATAAAACCTTCTTCGTATATCAGTGTTCTTAGGGTATCTTTCGACTGCCAGAGCAGGTCCCTAATGCCGCTTCCGTCATGAGTTCGGAAGATATCCAGGTATACCAAATTCTTTATGCCTGATAACGAATAAGGGCCCCGCGGGCAGCAGAAATTGAAGGCAAATGCCTTCAAATTCAGCTTTGCTAGATCTTCACCAATCGTGTCCGTGAACGAAATGTGATTATCAAGCCATCTACACAACTTCAGAGTCAGCACATGTAACAAGAAGACCTAGCAATATATAACTACTAGTACAGTTCGATATGTGCATATACACGTACATCAAAACCTCAAGCTCGGTTAGATTTTCGAATGCCTGCTCCAAGCATGCTGTTAAGATGGGAATACGTTCGGGGCCTGGGTTGCTCCATCCAACAAGTAAACGCTTGACATATCGTGCACAGTAGGGCACCAGATTCTGATCGGTATTTTCGGAGACGGCTGTAGCTGGACCTAGAAAATTGGATATGTGGCCTGGAACTGGATGTGGGATATTTGTTCTCAATGAATCGCGCTGAGATATTGAGACATATCTATCCAGAACTTTGATACACCCTGGGAAATTTCGGGTAGATGGCGCTGCAACAATTAGGTCCCGGTAAAGCCTTGAACTGAGGGTTTTGTAAAGCGTTTTCGAAACCCTTGTCAGAACACTTAACGTCTGAGTGTCCTGAGTCTAGACCAGCGAAGATACTTTTAGCTTCTTACCACCCTGTCAACCGGCCTACGAAGAGCTACCTATTGGTCCAGATAAATCGCAAGGAGGGAGGAAACTCACGGGAATGAAATCGGCAATAATATGCCAGACATCTACAGGGAAGATTCCGGTTGATGTACTCTTCGGAGAGGACATTCGACGTCGTTTTCGCCCATGAACCTGAACTTCTGAGATCGAAAGCCGTTCTGGAGCCTTACCCTTCTTAGGATTGGTCCGCACATCTTCAATATCATCCATGCTTGAGCGGTTATTTGGCCCGTGCGATGTAATAGCGGTGGTAGTTGGTGGTGGTATACACCTGGGAGCTTGGTAAGGAAGGTGTGTGTGGAGAGGAAGACGCGTCGTGAGCTCTGTTCATACCTGGAAGCTGAATGTGTTGCATGAGGTCAATGGCCTGCCACAACACACTCTGAACTTCAATCATCTTCGCTCTCCTAACCAAATGCATCACATAACACAGCCAGCAAGCAGCTTAGGGAAGCTCTAGACTGGTCTCGAATTACACCCAATCTGATTGGTATCTAACAACTAATATATCAATAGTCACTTTCAAATGCATGATTTCATCATCTCAGGATCTCTGTATGGATGGCCAAAAAAAGATTTGCGCCACTGGAGCTAGCTAGCTAGCTAGCTCGGCCACGACAAGCGATTCAATGCACGCAAGGATCAAGTTTATAATAGGCTGTGTGTAGCTGCAGTGCACACAAACCGCCTCGAGGATGCTATGCCGGAGCTATGTCTCGAATCCTCAATAGCTCAAGCTGCCTTGCTCGCGGATGCGGCAATACCGACAGCTTCAAAGGAACTCCTAACAAAAGAACTCTGAACAATGCTCCACGTGATAAAAGAGCTTTCAATCAATCAAAGCCAATCGATAGCGAATCCTTTTAGCGACGGTTAGGATAGGCATTCGCCTCTCGCCATCTTTCGGCGGGTCTGATTCAAATACTGGAGTGCTGATCAAATGCTTAGTATATCTAGGCATATAGCCGATGGACGGCAGAATTTAGGAAAATTCAAATTTTGAGGGCCGCGGCAGCAAAAAGAGCAGGAGGAAGCAACCGTTATCAGCTCGATGCCCTTGTTTAGTAAGGATACAGTGGTGTGATTTCAAGGGAACCCTCTCGACGTTGACTTTGTTGTCGACGAATCATCCATCGACGCAGGGAGTTGAAGATTCAGATAGGTGAACCTAGAGCGGCACTAGCTGGGAATCATGGGGGGCTGTTTAAGAAGGCAAAGGCATGGAATTCAGCAGGACCCGAAGGCCAAATCCCAGCATATTAAGCCACCCACATGCACAAACTGCGACCTCGATTCCAAAGAAAGCTCTGCCATCAACTGTCGGGTCCCGCTTAAACTGATTGGCCCCACCTTGCTAAGCCCAGACTGCCTTCTTGGCGTAATGACTGGCTGCTGTTGAAAGACAACAGTTCAACGCATTCGCACCAGGTCTCACCGCTCCGCTAATCAGATCTCGCGCATGACGGTTTTGCTCGCCCATTGTCTAGTCTTCGAAATTGACAAGAATCTAAAAAATGAAAAAGATCACTAGCAGGAGCCCGGGCGTATCCAGCAGGGCTGCAGAAAATCCCAACCCGCTGTGGGTACTGTCCAATCCCGGCACGGCGCCTCCGCTATTGTCCAATCGTGAATCTGCTATCAGAATATCTGGATCTAGTCGTACGCCCCCATCCGGTTCTTAGCAGCAATTTAGGCAAGAGGCAATCTGAACCAGTAAATATACTCTGCAGAATGTAACGGCCGTTTATACCTTATAAATACCTGACGGCCCTATGTGAAACAATACCGTTGAAGATGTATCCTGCTTGACATCCTCCCGTTCTTTCTTTCTCCCCCCCTCTCGGCCCTCCCTTTCCCTGATACCCGAGTACCCTTTGTCTCTCGTTTCATTAAATATATTCAAAAGGGTGGGACATAACTTGGACATTTACATTGCACCTGACCTTCTTTCATTTCTCTTACCAAACTTCTGGCAACTTTCCATCCGCTGAAGGATTATAGCACATGCAGTTGTTGGAAGGTCACAAGGTAGCGGTCGACCGACGACTTTGACTCTCGATTTATATATAAAATCATTTATCGAAAGAAGACGACACAAGATGAGCACAACAAACCGTACCGGCAACCCAACCGGTTATCCTTTGGGTTTATCGGAGGTAGACTATAATGGTCTCCTCCAGTTAGGATTTCTAGCGCAAGCACTCGGGCCGTATCACAATACAACAATGGCAGAAACGGTCAACCTTCTCCTTGCAAAGGATTCTCCGGTGAACGTGACCGAACTTCTAGGTCCAGTATTAGCACAGGGTGGGATGGCATTCGGACCGGTTCTTGCACTTCAGGCTTTAAGCCTCGTTCTAAAGGAAGTTCCGCACGACAATGTTAGCTTTAAGAACGTCACAACTTATATTGTTATGACTGCTGTTTCTGTCGCATTTGTGCTTGTTCGGTTGTATAGCCGACATTTCGTGACAAAGAAGATCCGTCCTGAGGACTGGGCTATGATTCCGGCTATTGTAAGTTCCCTGTGCCACTCGACGACCTTAGCGAGATTGATAGTCGGTACTAATTGTATTGGATTATAGATTGTATCTGTATTACTTGGAGGTTGTTTCGCCTTGGGTAAGATTCCGATAGCCGACGCATACATATATATATACACAAGCTAATAGAGCCTAGGTTCCGATGAGAGAGTTGGCAAGGGTACCCTCCATCAGTGGGATCTTACGTACAATGAATTCAAAGGATATCTACAGTGGCTTTGGGGTTGCGAACTCTTATACCCTGTCGCCTTGTTCCTCGTTAGGAACTCTTTGTTAATATTTTACTGGTCTCTGGTTCCGTC
Source organism: Arthrobotrys conoides (assembly GCA_036971725.1). Lineage (NCBI taxonomy): Eukaryota > Fungi > Ascomycota > Orbiliomycetes > Orbiliales > Orbiliaceae > Arthrobotrys > Arthrobotrys conoides. The sequence continues at coordinate 2,186,899 of JAVHJM010000008.1, forward strand.
CCGCTCCTCGGCCGTTAGAGCACATCTGATGTTCCGAAACGCCGTGATTGCTTTCTTCTTCGTCAACCTTGCGTGTGTCAGCGTATCTTTGGGGACAATTATTTTTCAGTGCAAGCCCATTGCCTATTGGAATGATCCGATCGGTGCTGAGTGCATTGATCGGTCGGCTAGTTTCATCGCTGGTGGTATTCTCATTATTATCACCGATGTCATGACTCTGTAAGTAACATATCCTAGACCCAAGAAAGCCCTCCGCTAATTATTCTTTCAGTCTCCTCCCCGTCCCTATTATCTGGAAACTGAAATTGCCGGTTCGTTCAAGACTCGGAGTCATCGGAATCTTTTCCCTCGGTCTTTTTGCTTGTATCGCCTCCATCAACCGAATCATCCTCGCGAGCGAAGTCACAAATTCGACGAACGGCGATGTCACATATACCAATGCTATCAATGGATCTGGAACCTGGAGTTTACTAGAAGTTAACATCGGTATCATTGCGTCGTGTGTTCCCGCGATTAAAGCGCTTTTTGTGAACTCCTCAGACCGATCTGGTACGAACCGAAGCCGAACTAACCAGTCCGGTAGGTCCGGGAGGTCTGGTGAGGGTACTGCCGGTAGTGGAAAAGGTGGGAAGCGCGAGGTTTTTGGCAAAGACGGAGCAGTAGAACTTACTGTGACGACTTCTGTGTCTGTGACCACAAATACCAAGACAGATCTTGAGGCTACTATAATCGAAGATGACGATGGTAAGACGTTCTTTTAGTCTCGTGCTATTCATAATATTCTAATATGGACCACGTTACATTAGACCCGCAATTTACTCACTACTCTCGACCCTTCAGAGGAGAGGGCAGCTACGGCCATGATTATGAAATAACCTACATCGGCTCCGACAGCGATTCAAAATCACTAAAAACCAGCGAACACTCGCCATCAGAATACAGGCCGGAATCTAGATCGGACCCGAGATGGAATACCAGATTAGATTCCATTCAAAAGGCACCTTCCTTCATCTAAACATTTTTACTCCTCGAATAATCGATACTCGATATCGCCCATACCAAAATACCACACGGTATCAAACAAAACAAAGAAATACAGCGATGAATGCTTTCATCTGCAAAAGTTTTCCATAGATTGACCGTTCTATTTTTGGTTCTCATTCTTTTACCGGCTATTTGATTAATCTAGACTGCCATTATATGCGCCTCAAGCCCTTTGGTCTGCCGCAATCTTTTTTTCTTTTCGATAAGTCGGACATACGGAATTTGGTTCAGTCTTTTATCTTCATCATTATCTTAGCGACTCGCTCGGCTTCTATATCAAGCTTTGCTTTATTTTATCTTTTGGACTATCCTTCGAATTCTGGAATTCGTATTCTCAACCTTTGTTATCGTCCTTTTCATTTCTTTCAGATACCCACAAGGCTTGGTGGTACCTTGTCCAATACCATCATGGCTCTGCTCTTACTATTATTATTATTATTATCCCGCTTGTTATCACTCTTCTGCCACTGATTTATAACCCAACCTACTCTTTGCTTCATCTTTAGCGATGATAATTAGTCCTTTTTTCCTTGCTTCCTTGCTTTCCTTCAACCTTTTCTTTCTTATTGGGTTAGAAAATACCCATTATTATCCTGCGAAGGATCTCTTTCATTCTAAGATTGGGATAGTCTATTACAATATGTATTTGTATATAATATTTTGGAATTCCTTGGATCTTTTGGAGGGGGATACATAATATGAAAAATTGCCTGTCACCGATTGGTACGGGCTCAGATTGAACACATCTAAATTGACTTTTAGATAATATGGTCCTCATGAGTGAGTTCTAGAAGGCCGACGTGTGCACATGCGAGGCTTATTGCATGGTGCGCGACTCAGGTCTGCAGGAGCTGGGTCCGTTTGCCTGCATACTGTCAGGTACTTTGGTATCATATAGCCCTATCATTCCTTACCTGTAATGAAAACAAGAAGTAATTTACTATAATTAATTAATCTCATGCAATCACTGAGGCGGCTTATTAGCTTTGAGGGGGGTAATCCGATAAAGCGAGCCCGTTAAGAGGTGACACAAAATGTTTCCTCACGGCATGCATACATGCATGCAAGATGGCGAATGGCATATCTGTTGGGATCAGCCCCCCAAAAATGAGTGGACGTTCATACGGGCGGTTAAATGGGGAATGTGGGAGGTGGGTTTTGTCCACAATATAAAATTGATGGGGGATGATGTTTGGGGGATTTGATTATGTGATTGCAATGGAAAGTATTATAGTACTAAGATAATGGTGAGAAGGTATGAAAAGTATTCAGATTAAAGGAGAATTAAACCACCCGTTATATACTGAGGTATCAAGAATAAAATAGAAATAGAAGAAAACACCGCTCCGGAAACCAAAGTCTAAAGAATACAAAAGTATATATGCTCAACGCTGTTGAAATAAACCCCCAAGTAATATGCAAGTAGTGATGATGCAAAGGAAAGACGAGAAGAAAAGGGAAAAATATATAAAACATGATACAGAAGGCCCTAAATGGTATGGTGACGGAGTAGTTCATCTGGGTTATGTCCCTCCTTGCTTTGTTGTGGCTCGGTGTTTTTGGGGAGGAGGAAATTAGGATTTTATAAACATTAGGCGATCCTTATGATCGAAAAGATGAGGCTTTTTGGTAAATGTTTTTTGGGGTTTGGAAGAGATTTGATGCGTTTAGATTAGGTATTGGACAAGGAAATTCGTAAGAGTTCGGGCCGTCATTAAGTCGTTCGAGGATGTGGGGAATATTCAATGTGGTTAAGCAATGCAACGGAAGAGATCGGTTCGACCCCAGAGACGCTCATCATCGAACTGACGTGTCTTGTAGTCATAATCAACACACTAAACGGGAGATATTAGTAAATACTTAGTTAATTGATCAATAGTGTTCGAGTGCTTAGCTTACCTTCATTCCACCACTTGGGCCTACATGTGGGCAATGTGCATCAGGGCGTGTGATAGTCAACACGATATGGATGGAGCGGCAGACAACAGAGTCACTCCAAACATCAGTATAGCTGCCAAATGGTTTGGCAGCTAGACTCTCAATGCAATGTTCGATGCTATCGTACTGTGCATTTTTGCCGTTACACCTCAGGGCTTGGGCGTTGCAAGTAGTATTAATTAACTCTTGTCGCGCAGCTGGGTCATTGTAGTCGGTAGATGTGAGTTCCTCAATGAAGTGATCAACTTCAATAAGAGCAAGGTCGTAGTTGACGACTTCGCCGCGCTCGTTGAATCTCCAGAATCCTGTTTGTTTGAGGATTGAGACTAGTTTGCCGTTGTCTGGGCTTGTGGCGTTTACTACTTCTGCATATAGATATACCGTGCTAGCAGCGATTTCAGGACACTCTGAGGAGAATTGAACAAGCTCAAAGCGGGTGAATGCGGCGGAGTTCTTGTTGGAGATTGGAAGTGGGGGTAGAGCGAAGAAGTACTCAATCGAGTCTTCGAAGTCTGTGAAGTTGCCAACTGGGGATATTCTGCCACTGGCATGGTCCGCAAATAGACCATTGGGAACAGCGGATGCTCCGAATGTGATGATGGGGACTTGGTTGGGGAAAATTGTTAAATTGTAAATGTGATGGATTGTGTTGAAATTTCGATCCCTGTAGGGATTACCACTTGGTGGCGCTGTGTACCTTGACGAGGTCGATGTCGATGTCGAGGACGAGGATGTTGACTCGAATGTCGTAGTGACTGGCTCTGATGTCGAGCATTCAGTGGTTGTGAGGGTTTTTGTAATTGGGCTCGAGGTACTTGTGCAAGGTGCGGTGGTGGCACATGCATTATTCGGGCACGAGGTTACAGTTACAACCTCCCAAACTGTCCGAAGTGCTGCCGGCGCAGCAGATGTTTGATGGCATATAGCTAGTATACACCCAACTTGTGCGATATATCGACTGAGGTTCACCATCTTGGCGTCGACGGATGTACCACCTATAGCCTGAAGTAACGATTGATATCTGCAAGGGGTAGAGAAAAAATGTATCCTATGCAACTTAAAGAAGGTTATCGATACCGATAAGCAGTATAAAATGGATATCGATGCAGAGCGACGTGGAGGGCGCGGTGGTTTTTAAAGCCTGTTTAACCCCAGTGCTCCCTAGATCTCCTAGCTGGCTGAGAGAACCCACTCGAACTCTTCAATGCAATGATGATACGATGCTAAACGAGAAGTCGTGAGGCAACAAATGAAATTCGTATAACAAAACAAAGGCACGGCAGCGATACGCCCAATCGTAGAGATGCCCTCAATGCGGTGGTTGGTCTTCGAGCAGAAGAAGTTGGCTTCCCAGCTTGCCATGTGGCACGTTATGATGGCGGCTGCTCTGTTATAAGAGAAATGAATGGGTGTGAGACCGAAAAAAAAGTCTGTGCCAGCGCATCATGGTGGTGAAGGTTGCTCTGGACCGGCCCAAGCCTCATCGAGCAGAAAACTGGTCTCCAATGCATCTCGCGCACACGCCATGGAAAAAAAATATCTTTTTCGTCCCTTCGTCTTCGGGCGGCGTTGCTTTTTGTGGGTCTGAAGCTGCAAGCCAGTTCACAACGTGATGAGATGTCCTTGGACAGTACGTCAACGATGCCAGGTTTGGCATAGTCTTATGCAGGGCGCCCAAAAAAGGTTGCTTTTGACCAGCGCAGGTCCCACGAGCCCGGAAATTCAGGAGCCGACTCATCGAATCAAAACGTGCAGGATGATGACCTTGAGGGTAGACATGGACCCATTGTCGTCACTTACAGTACAATATCTGTGCCTTCCATGATGCTTCAAATTGTCGCGTTAATATAATTGAGATTGAATGGATTGATGAAGATGACCGCTTCTCGCTTCATGCGCGTCATCTGGAGGAGATCCTGTCTCGTATTTTGGCTCCTGTTTCTGTCAAACCAAGCTCGCAGGACGCGACCAGAGCTTTGGGTGGGGACCTGGATGCATGGGTCCCTAGACTAACGTATTTCAGCCGAAGCAGCTCAAGCTTGTCATACTGCCAGAAGGAGAGCTTCGAAGCCCGAAGGTGAGACTAAAGTTGTATCACGATGATTTAACTTCTTCATATCTGAGAAAAACTTCAGTGATCGAGAGGGACTGAACGGACATACCCATGGCTAGGGAGTTCCAAAGTTGTGACAAGAACGGCCGATGCTCGTTGGCCCCATTGACCTTCTTCTTTAGCCCTAATCTACCTGAGAAGGTGTCTTCTCAAGAGCCTTGCAACCTATCTTTGGCGTTTTATTAATATACCTCAGCCGGGATTTGGTGATTGGATATTGTCGGTGGTTGGGATGCAAGATGCACGGCGAACGTCGACGAGTCTCGCTCCCTTTTAATTTGTGTTGTCGCGTAAGGTCCATAATCCAACAGAAACAACACATAGTACGTACTTACATCTGGGGTTATCAGGCCGCAATTAATTAAGGTCTGCCCAGCCTCGTAAGGTCTGTCCCACAGCTGCACATATAGTTTGCGCAACAATAAGCTTCAAGAAAGTCACAGCTTTCTTAAGAATATTTGACGGGTATTGTACAAGCCCTCGTATACTACTCTCTCGTATATTACTCTCGTATATATATATATACGTATTTTAGAAGTAGGAGAGCATCGTATATTCCGACGCAGGAGAGAAGTACCTCCGTGGCGTTGGAAATTCACAGGTCGATAGCATTGCAGTGTCTTAGTGTTTACAATTATCTCAAATTTAACTTCTTATCTATGACCTAGAGCTGCAGTGCCTTTAACTTTGTCTCGTCGCCAGACTCCTCAACTGTCTGTAGCTTATAATTCGTTAACGCGTTATTATAAAAAGTCCTTCAAGACACGCATTATAACCGGTACCCAGTGGTACATATAGTTTTGAACTCAATCATTCTCCAAGACATGCCCTGAGCAGATATGCTTTTGAATCATCAGATTTTGTGCGCTGACAATTCATTAGTACATTGCCTCTAGATGTTGAGCTCACAAAAGGTTTCGAATTTATATCAAATTTAAAAAACAGTCGACAAAATCAATAAAGATTGCAGAGTCTCCCATCTAATTCGATAAGTCGCTGGCTCCCCACGTAGTTTACACAATATAACACATTATAGGGGTCGTATTTTGCTTTGAGGGTGAAAGATCTAGAGTAGTTTTCACCCCAATAAGTCGACTGCCAGAATTTGGAATTGATAAATCTCTAGAACGGAGCCAATTAGTACTCTGAAAAGGCTCTAGAGAGCAAAGAATCGGTTGAGGGCGAAAGATTAACATACCTCGCTGAGATATGCGCCATTATTGGGAGACAACTGTCGCCGTGTATACTCTAATACATCTCTTGCCACTTGCATTTGCTCCATTCTACTGGTTCCATTGTTCTCTAAACCCGTACTCGCAACTGCTCGTCATCATTAGAAAGGGTTGTCTGTGCCGCCGGGAGGGTACTATGTGCCTTTGACTTACTGATATGCGAGTATGTTTCTCGCCACGCAGGGCTCAGCGCCATGCTAACACTTTTATGCTGAGCCACGCCCCGACCGGCGACAATGTGGCCTTGTAGTACCCCAGTCGTCTCGAAGTTAAGTTTAAGGGTGTCGGGGAGGAGCGGTACATTTTCGGTCAAAGATCGGCGCGTAAGCAATCGGCTAGCAAGTATCGGCGCTCTTCATGTAACTGCGTAGTCTACAAACTTGTCTTTAAAATATTTATAACACGATGAAAATGTTTGATTGGAAGCGGCGAGTGTAATATCTTTGCCATACTTGGTGGATAAATGGGTTAAAACGGTGCTAGGAGTTTTCCTGATTTCTCCGCTGTTCCATTTAGCATGTATAATGTAGCGGCAAACGCAGGCGTTTTCCACCTACAACGTCGGTACTATTGACTACAAAGTAGTAGCCCATAAGTCCTCCGTCGTTGAGTTGTGGAATTTGAGTATGTACGTAGGTGATCGCACGATGGAATATTCCCCTTGGCGTATCTATTTTACTTAGGTTGGAGACGATAGTTTGCGTATACCAAGGCTGCGAAGGAAATATTTTTACGGTTGCTGATGTGACGGCCGGCCCCGAAGGTACATTGTCCTCCCTTTCGTATCAAGTCTAAGTATTGGTACTTAATGATATAGCAAGGAGTTGCGGGGCCACAAGTATAGGTACCCCTCTCAGAGCCCAGTATATATCCTAGTTTTGATAATCGTTTGATGTGATATACTCACCGCTCAGTAGCTAGCACTATAGTACGACCTTCATCTCGAGGACTTGGTCCACAGCCAGGCCGTAAATAGAACTTAAATGGGAATGCCCTTATATATCCGCCTACACGGATTTATTGTGACTCACAGTACGGTACAGTAAAGGAGCAAAATATATCTGTAGATCTATGAAAGGGTTAGCACCCTGAAGAAAACCGCCTATGCAACCGGCGGTGCTGGCAACCCCTCCAACTATGATACTATTATGTTCATCGACAAGGCGATACGTATCTTGCCATTGCACCCCTGGCGATATAGTGACCGGATCACGTCCTTTTATGTGTCCGGCACAGTCTTCTGGTGTAAAGTCTCTGTGAAATTGTGCCCCTTGCCAGTAGTGTCTGAATATCGACAGTGCGTGAGCTCCCGTGGACCTATGTTTTTTGTTAGGCGACCGAACACACACGCTCTTACTGAAATATCAACCAAAATCCTCACCTCCCAAGGAACTCATGGGCCGTTGCTTTGACTGTTAGGCGAATGTTGTGTTTTCTTGAAAAGTTGACACCCGCTTGGACGGCTTCAACATTGGTAGCATTGATTACGTAGGTCGGATACCATCCGATTCCATTGCATGAGGTGTTCGCTGATTGTGTATCGTTGGCCGGAGGGCAGGGGCCACCGGCGTACCCTGGAAAATCGATTAAATACGGGTTTTGGCGACTGAATCACTGGATTGATAGACTGGTGTGATTATCCCGCAGGCCGTTTTGTTGTAGAGGCTCCCCGGATAACAAGTTATACCTGGCGGAGTGGTTTGGATTAGACTCTCCTTAACCGTCTCATTCAATTGGTTGCACTCATTCAGCGGTGGCCAGCAGGGATCGGACCGCCTGCATTTGCAGGATTGTTGTGGGCTACAAACAGCCAGCTGCAGAGCGGGAGACCCGGTGTCGCGAGGAGGAGGAGTCCGAATTGCTGGATTTTTCGAGGCATGTTTATATGAAATATTCGCTGTTCGAGAATATTCCAGAGATGTTATATGTTTTTTCCTAAATTATAAAGTTGGTAAATGAATCCTGGAAAATGTAGTGATAGTGGGTATATACATCGAGATCTGTAGTGTTATCAACTACCTGGAAACGAAAGTCTTTGGGATATATATAATTGGGTAGTCAAGCTTGTATTAATATATTTTATCTTTGAAGCATGGCGTTTATATATATTCTCGGCATTGGGATACAAATGGCATCAAGTTAACGCTATATCATTGCGCTGTAAATCGACGGCGGAAGCCACCTTGCATGCGCGTACGTCGAGGTCGAAATGCAACAATGACGGGTTATTGCTTCATAGACTTAAAAATTCGGCTAGCATGTTCCGAAAGGAAGCCCTTCGCAGTTTTGCAATCCTGTAACTGAATCGATCGATCTAAGAATGTTCAATGCACCTGTCCTTAATAATGATATAGGTCGATCTATAAACTAGATTTTAGATTAGCAAATTTTGGGGCCAAAATTTGTGTGAGTGTTTTGCGGAGAGGTACCTCGACAGGGGGTGGCAACCACTCTGACGGTCCATGGGGTCCTAGGTGTGGTTTAGCAGGACCGGTTCTTGGGGATGTGAAATAACATACTTGTTGACAATCGGTCTTAGTTTCAATGTAGTTTCCCTTTTGCCTTCGTATTGGGCCCATGCATATGAAAACGTAGTGATAATCCAACAGCTGCAACGCAGAATTGGTTCCCTTATAGGTACACACTACAGTGCCGTCCCGCCGCTCTCGAATACACGGAATAATATCTATAATTGATGAGATCGAAGGTTAGAGTTGCACTTATTAGGCTAGAAAGTGAAGAATTGATTTTCTAGATCCAATCATGCGCGCAACCATGTTTGACTATGCATCAGATCATGATATATATCAAGTCAATGTTTACACCATCCTTACATTGGATGATGCTACTATAGTCTAGTACAGTCTTCGACTAGGCTGTAGATTCTTGGCGATTAAGTACTTTGAATTCGAAAAGGCAAGTAATGCAGTGACTATGTTGCACCTTTTCCTTAAAGGGGGGACAGTATATGATACGAACACAGAGTATATATAAGTAAATACGGATTTTCTATATAGCTATGCTAAAACCATCGAAAACTCATCCACCTTCACGCTTCCCCCAAGGCTTTTGGTGGCGTAGTTGAATATGCCAAACCGATACCCGATGAAGTACTGCCAGTCATTTTTCAACACTAATCCTCCGCCAAGGTTATTGAAGCTAGAACCGTCGGTAGAGTAGCTAAAAGTGGCTGTTCTCGTCCCTCCGGGTCTGATATCAGCGCGAATTCGAAGCCAGACTTTGGTACCAGATATCGCTGCGCCAGCTCCTTCTGAGCCTGTGGATGCGGTGTTCCAGTTTGAGTCCATATTTATTCCAGTCACAAATGAGATCCGAGTCGCAGTTCCAGTCTTGGAAATTCCGATCCATGCTGATTGATCACGGAACATTGCGAAGCCGGCTCGATCGCCGTCCTTCATGTTGCCGTAGTTGAGTACGATTGTCCCGATAGAAATTGGGCCTAATATTCTGTGTGTGAGGGTATTGCGGGCAGCATATAAATCTGGCGTTACGGTGGCAGTGGATAAGGTTAAACCGTTATTAACACTATATTTTGATGTGTCCGGGTTGTGATTCCATTCCCATTCAGGGCCCAGGGAGGTTCCAGCGAATGTGTCAGTTCCGTAGGGTGCCTTGAGTGGGCGCTTTGTAACTGGATATGGATAGGAAGAACCCCACCCTCCGTTAACAGTATTGACCGTTGGGTAGCCATCACTGCCCCACGTAATTGGAGCTAGAACTGGAATTCTTCCACCGGGGTAAGCGTCAATGAATGCCATATAGTACCATTGTCCGGATGGAGTCGAGACCATCCCACCTTGATGTGGGATTCCCGCACCGGATACAGGTGGGGTCATGTCTTTTAACAATCGGCGCTCGGTATAAGGGCCCCAGGGGCTGCTTGACTTCAGAACCCATTGCTCATTTGCTGGCTTTGTGAGGAAGATAATGTAATTCCCGTTTATCTTATAGAATCTGGCACCTTCGATATATCCAATGCTAGAGGGCGAAGTCCAAACAACCCTTGTTTCTGCCTGCCCGAGACCGTCCGACGTCAATCTGGCGACATTGATGGTAGAGCTTCCGTACGCCACATACATTGTGTCGTTGTCATCTATAAGCAATCCTGCATCGTAATAACAAGTGTTTATCGTTGATTTCTTGCTCCAAGGGCCAGCTGGATTTGTAGCGGTATACATATATGTCTTCCCGAATTCAATACATCCACCCCAATAGAATGTTCCGGTGGATTTTCTGTATCCAAACAGACTGGCCCAGATGCCCTTGACATACGCTCGCTCTCCATTGGCGAGGTTATATTTTGACGACCAATCCAAGGTCGGAACTGAATGACCAATGTATTCCCAGTTTACTAGATCATAGGAACGAAGAACTGGTGCGCCGGGTGAGTAGGCCATTGTACTGGCAGAATAGTAGTAGACATCGCCGACACGAATGACTTCAAGATCTGCGAGATCGTTCCATAGAACGGGGTTGTTAAAAGTATTCCCACTACCGTTTCCTGACCATGAGGAAGCAGATGACGTAGTTTGAACCGCCGAAGTTGTGGTCCGAGAAGTGGTGCCTCCCGGTGGCGTTGTAGTACGGGTTGTTGTGATTGCAGTTGTGGTTCCGGCAGAACCTTCAAGACATTGTGAATAATACTTGATTGATGAACAATTTCTGATTTAGAGCCTTTTTCCTTATCTACAATACTGTAGTTTCATGCTTGGAATCTTACCGGATTCGAGTAAACGCATGTCCACCCCGAGACGCATGTTGTAGAACCAGTCCATCCTTGCCTGGGGTTTCTACGTTAGAATGGTTGACTTTTGTAGAACTCGCAAGTTCAACTCATAAAGTTTGTTTAATTACGTACCCTCCGCATTGCGCCCATGGTTGGGCCTGGGCTTCTGCTCCGGTAAGTTGTAATAGTAGCAAGACAGCAGAAGGTTTAAAGATCTGCCTTTGAAGAGTGCTCAACTTCATGTCGAGAAGTAGATCAATTGTAGTTTTGCCTGTTATAGCTCAGTCTCTAGGGAATATATCAACTAAAGCCTGAAGACTTATGATCGAAAGCGTGCTGGTTGGCAAGATTCAGGTGGAACCGACGACACAGCAGAAATTAAAGCCTGAGCAGTATTTTATACGTACATTTGGAGAATTTTTACGGGGAATATCAGGCTCCGCTTGTCACACACATCCCTGAGACCTGAATTACAGAATTATAGAAGTTGAGGTCGAAATCGGCAAGAAATTCCGTTGTACCGAGGATTAGTCTTGAGCAAAGACACTATATGCATTTGGTATACCATGGTACTGCCGTTTCACAATTCCCGGATTGTCATGCATGATCATGAATTGCAGAAGGACCTGAACCCAATCAATCCATAAAATCCAACGTTGCAATATATGTTGCATATTGGGGTACATATACATGCATGGATATCGATCCATGGATATGGCTTGACGAGTTCTTAATAAGCTTAAGCTTTTAACAGCGGAATATTTGGTTATGGAAGCCGCTCGAATCTATTCCCAAAACTGCACAAGGCAGACTACAATTTTAATGTTATAAAATCTAAACCAGGGTTTTGATTGATGGCTTTTTGGTTCCGTCAAATTTTGAAGCTTGGTGCGGCTAAACGCAAAAGCAACCGATATGCCTAATTTGGCGAAGACGGGACGGCTTTCCATGGCACGAGTTTTATCGACGTTTGGTTCCGAGATTTGGAACAGTAATCCAAATACCTCGGCATTGCAGAGTTACCAGGGCAAAAAAATGTCTAGGATTGATTTATAAACTCTATGAGTCAAGTGGTAGTTGTATTACATTCTATGTTAGAATTCTGGTATTTTATTTAAATATTTTCCGAAATATTTAGCTGTAGGAGGAGGATAATCTGAGAACTAGGTGAGATAAGTAGTACTAGTTGGCGCTTTGCAGTTTGAAATCACATATCAGTGAGTTCATGTCCATTGCATTGCATCGGCGTCTTTAATCTTAATTCGGTATATCCGTATTCCATAGTTACGTAGCGTGCGATGATCAAACGAGATAATTGTTCTTCTGGGTTGGTCGACGCGACCCATCAATTGATTGAAAGGAGGAAAAGAACCACGAAGCCCCGGGCCGGGGTATTTTAGGCTAGCGATGGTAATATCTCCGATCCTATGCACGTCTCACTGACGAGTACGCGAGTACGTCCGCCTGTCTATAGGTTTAAATACTCGATTTCGGTCTTGGATCTCAGTCTTGCATCCATGTGCACGAAAGTTTTTCAACTATTATCTGGATCTATACTGAGTTATAATTAATTAATTAAATATAAAAACTAGGGAAGACTTGTAGGTCTCGAGAAACCTAGATGATTTAGTACTCAAGCAGGTATTGGTATTCTTTGTTCGGCAGTGTCAATATATCGTCTCAGCGCTTCATTCTTTGATTTGTTAAGCGTAATAAATATAATATATACAGCATATAATTTGGCAGTCTTGTAGCGGATTTCGAATAGGAATGTAACTATCCTCTTTGATACATTTATTCAGATGGATCGATCTGGATTGAAATCGATTGGGTCGGCCTGGCTAGAAGATTTTAAGATTTCTAGAAATGAAAATAGTAGTACTTAAGTATATATATATCATAAATTTCGAATTTTCTAGAAATTGGGTGAGAGCTGCAAGAGCAGGAAACTAGGCGAGCCGATCAGCAAGCCAGCGTCCTTGATGAGTGTTTAAAGTGGTTCGCGTTATCATGTACAAAGCTCGTGTGGATTAGGGGTAAGTTCCGCGCGCACGGATATACCACCGGATATATGAAGCACAATATCTTTACTACCCAGGCTAAATGCAATGTATCCGATGAATATATGTATGTATCTCAGGCCCCCGGCCCTCTAAATATGCGCGTCTCGTTATAATTTAGTCGGAATCCTGGGACGATAGTCCCTGGCTGCTTCACTGGATGAGTTATTAATAATCATTCTGTAATATTTAGGGAGTGGTGGAATTGAAATTTAAGCTCAAGACCCAAGGAAACACCGACAGGCTCCGGATTTCGGATCTAGGGTACCATGGACCAGAGACCATGCTACCCGCTTTTGCGCAAAGAGTGACAAGAGACAAACGATTTTAAACTTATAATTTAGGAGACTGGTTTCCCGCAGCTCCGACAAGGCAGACAGAACCCATGCTTTTTGACGGTTTTTTAAAAAAGGATTTGGTCTGAGCGCTCATTTTCAGCGGTGCCGATGTAGTGGTATCGATACTACAGGCTGGTGATATCGAATGGCTCGTATTAATTGTGGTCAAGGAGCTAGCAGCAGCCCATATCATCAACTAGTTATGTGAATCCGACTCGCATTGATATCGATGCAGGTGTCCAAAGAGCCTAATTGCTTAAGGCATAAATAGGTGGCGATGACTGCTTCTATGATAACATTTAAGCTGCTTGACACTATCAGTTCATCATCTCACTTAATTGGCGAACTCGATCTTTCCAGTAAATAAGAACACTAAATAGATCAAAATGCTATTTAAGGGCGTCGGCCTCGGTGTACTGTCATTCGTCGGCGGCGTTACTGCCCTAAACAATGGCCTTGCGAGGAAGCCGCAAATGGGGTATTAATATTTCAGTTTTCCCCTTTTGCAATAAATAGTCCACTAGGGCTTTGTTAGTTGTAGCTGATACCAATCTATCAATGTTTTTCTAGGTGGAATACCTGGAACACGTTTGGTTGCAATATCAATCAACAGACTATACTTACGGCGGCACAAGCTATCAAAAACTCAGGGTTGATTGATTACGGATATGAATATGTGTAAGAAAGGGCCGAGTCCTACCTTTTGGCGGCGTTGAAAATTTGTCTTCTGATGGACCGATTCTCGATCAGGGTTATCGACGATTGCTGGTCGGTCAAGTCTGGAAGGGATGGCCAAGGGAATCTTGTTGCAGATCCATCCAAGTTCCCCAATGGCATCAAGTGGTTAGCAGACCAGGTGCATGCCTTAGGTCTTAAAATAGGCATATATAGCAGTGCAGGCACCCTTACCTGTGCCTCCTACCCGGCTAGTCTAGGCCGGGAGCAGCAAGATGCCAAATTGTGGGCTTCTTGGGGCATTGACTATCGTAAGTAATACCCCAGCGTAGTCGGCTGGCCGGTATCCACATCTTATTGATTGTTAGAATACTGAGTATTTACTAACCGTTATCATATCCCGTGTTATCCCGTTAGTCAAATATGATAATTGCAACGATGCTGGACAGAGCTCACAACAAGGAAACATCAACAGGTATACTGCTATGAGAGATGCGCTATCAAGTACCGGACGGCCTATTCTCTACAGCCTTTGTAACTGGGGAGTGGCCCAGGTTTGTAAGTATTGGCCCGTTCCTCTCTTAGACTTCAATTACATCGGGTATGCTGATAGCTAACATGAGAGCTACATTTAAATTAGGGAATTGTAAGTTTCGCGAGTCTGGAGACTAAATAGATGATTCTACAGGGCTGACTGTGTTAATTATATAAGGGGGTGCACCTATTGGGAACTCGTGGAGAATGAGTGGAGGTAAGGTCAAATAGCGCTAATAGTCTTTGGTCGAAGAGCATCTTAGATTGGAACTAAACCTGCATTTTATGGCTAATTTAGATATTACCGCCAACTTTGACGCTGCAAACAATGGATGCCCTGCCACTGGCTCGGGCGGATATGCTTGCTCGGTAAGAGACATGGATCATTGCAAATTGCTCGGAAAGGAGTTAAAACTAATGTCTGGGACTTGAAGATTATGAATATCCTAAACAAAGCTGCAGATATAACGACGAAAGGGGGCCCAGGCGGATGGAATGACTTAGACATGCTCGTTGTTGGTTTTAGCAATCTCACGTGAGTATCTTATTGGAGCCATATAAATCTACTAGTCACTGAATGATCTTTGATTACAGTCCCGATGAACAAAAGCTACACTTTACAATGTGGGCCGCAATCAAGTCCCCCTTGATTATGGGCCACGATGTAACAAAGCAAAACTCGGCTACCCTCGCTATTTTGACTAACAGGAATATACTCGACCTGAGCCAAGGAACTTGGAGTGTCGCGACTCGTACTTACGTGAGAAGCAATATTCAACTTTGGCAACAAAACAGTCCCGATAATATTGACCGAATTGTTATTGTCCTGAATTCTGGCGGAGGCGATCAAACATTGACGGTTCCATTTTCGGATATTTTCGTTAATGATAGCACAAGGCAAGCTGGTACATATACAGTCACAGAGCTATGGACGAACTCTGTCTCGAACTCGGTCAAAGGACAAATTACCATTACCGTCAAGAAACACGGCGTTTGGGTGGGGAAATTTCATCCTTCGGGGGCGATCAGCACATCTGTATCAACTGGCACAAGCTCTGCTGGGACAAGAACAACGGCTGCCACAACCACTACAGCAGCTTCAGGTGGCTCCCAAGTAAAGGTATCATCCACCCAAACAAGCCCTACACGTCTGCAGATAATTTACTGACGATTTACTTATGATAGTGGGGACAATGCGGTGGTATTGGCTGGACGGGACCAACGGCTTGTCAAGATTCAACTTGTAAGCTCTTTTATCAGCGTCTAGTAAAACTGATATATAAGCGAATACTGACCTAGATCTAAAGGCACCTACTCGAATCCTTATTACAGCCAATGCTTGTAGATAGGCGCTTAGTTGCCGCTCTCTACGGTAGAAGATGGAACTAGTCTATTTGATATCTCAAATGATCAAGTCTGTTATCTAATATTAAATGAGCTTGCAAATTTGCTTAAATACAGATGTAAGGGGTGTTAGATCGATAGTGACGGAACTTAGAATGAGACTAGGCTTTCATGAGGTTTGTTTAAATAGTAAATCAAAATGTAGACCACATGAGCTCGAATAATGTCATATAGTCACTGATATACTGTGTTCCATGGATCCAATTTGCCTGGCTCCGAGTATTTACAGCTCCGGCGAGATGCAAGACTGGCTGGAGCGTGAGACAACCGAATTGGCCTGTACTACCATACCCCGGGTACCCCCCACACACACCACAGAAACAACTTTCGAAACTATTAATATTGCTGTCTCAAACCAGACTTCGCGAAAAAATGGTATATATTGTATTGAATTTCGAGTCGTTCATTCGGCGAGTACATAAACTTCCCAATCCAAAAACCCCCATTTCCGTTAGGGAGGATGTTCTTATTGCTCCTCTTTACAAAGTAAGAGATTTCTCACCAAGACTTGGAATTACATCTTAAATGTATCTATAGATTCCTGAGAACTGTTTTCAAGAGCGTTTGTATTCAAAGAAAGAATATACGTGCAAGATCTTTCTTGTATTCAGCCTGTAAGGCAAGACATACAGTTGCATGCTTTATTGTAACCAGCTGGGTTCAATTCGCGCTGTAGGGTAGAAAATTCGCGCGCAAGTTTTGGTTCGATAGCTACTTTGCTGACATTGCATTAGCATGAGAAGCTACCAAGCTATTAAACTCGCTGCTACCATAGTATATGGTAAAACCGTCGTTATGAGTCTGCCCAGAAGATAAGGTTTCGCCCTATATATATAGAATGACCATTTGCATGTAATTAGCTCTTCTGGTCGAGTTACTACAAATTCCCATCCATTCTGGGGTCTTGACGTACGAATTGCCAATACATATCGCCAGCGGTTTCCGATCCCAGGATAGTGTTGTACCAACTTCCGTATACACTGTTACGGTTGCTGGTAATACCATATTCCTCTAAGATGTATGGTTTCCCAGCTGACTTTGCTGCAGAGGCGTGTTCCTGAATCCATGTGTTCCCCCAAGAGTCACTCTTAGACCAATGTCCAGGATATAAATGCGCAGTTCCAAAATCCAAGGAGCTTATAGCTAGGTTTTTCACGAAGTCGACACCTTCGCCACCGGAATAAGGATAGGAGCCGTCCCCACCCCCATTAAACCAACCTTCATCACCGAGGGTAACGAGATGATTTGAATCTAGAGATTTGATGTATTGAGAGATCGAGGTGGCCCAATTGGTAATCGTGGAAGTTGGGCAACCGTTACATCGAGGTTCATTGGCAAGCTCCCAAGCGAAAATAGCCTTTGAGTTTCGGTACCGAGACACAACGGCGTTGATGTACTGTTTGTATTGAGCAATAACTCTAGAATCGGTGTAGAACGCATTTTTGCTGACGCCGTAGTAGTTTGCATACACTTTCATGCCGCCGTAGTCATCCTGCATGTTTCACGTTAGCCTGTAACAGTTCTGATAAAACCTAGTTGTTATTGATGATTTTTAAGATTGATTAAGTCTTTGCTTACCCAGTAGTTGACAAAGGGAATGATTAGCTTGATACCATACTTTTCTGCAGAAGCAACTATCGCGTCAAGTCTTTGTAGGCCTGCATCAAAATTGTGAGTCTATTTGTATCCGAGGATTTAGAGCATCAACTGAAATATATATCATACCGTTTGATCCTGTATTAATTGTAGGAGAGCTTCCAGAGAATAGTTGAAAGTATACTCCACTTGGGGAAGTCACATCATTAAAGCCCCATATACGAAGGACTTTCAATTTTGACTAGTTCAAGATACCAAATCAGACGAGTTAGATCCATGAGAACTCCAAACCTAGATACTAGCGGGTCTTACAGCCTGTAGATGGCTCATAACCTGATCGACATCCGCATTATTGGTTGTGAAGGATAGCCAGTATGCATTCGTACCCGCGAAGCAACCGATTTTGCCGTCGATGTTGAACTTGGTTCCTGATCTAGTTACATAGCTACCACTGCCACCTCCAGATGTTGTTGTGGGCGCTCGAGAAGTTGTCGCAGTGGTGGTCGTAGTCCTTAGGGTTGCTTTTCAAAAGGCACATTTAGTATGTAATAAGACTTAGAATTCCTCTCTTTTCCACTTTTATTTTTCGGATAGTTCCAACGGCCTAGTCAGTGAGAAAACTTACTTGTGGTTCCTTGTGCAGACCCAGGGATACACTGGGAATACCATTCATTGTTATAACTATGGAATCGCCATTGGGTTATCATTTTGAGCGACAAGGTGAAACTAGAGGTCTAAATTTGAGTAAAGAACTTGCGAGCAATAGTAGCCAGAGACACAGCTAGTTGGTCCCGTCCAATTGTTGCCACTATATTTGTGAGACAAAGTATTAGCAATGAGGCTTATGTTATTGTATAGATCTTCTGGAAACTGGTCCCTTACCCGCACTGCCCCCATGCAGTCTGCTGTGCAGCCACTATTGCACCAAGGTATGTCAAAATGAAGGCTTTCATTCTCAATAATATCTTTCTGATAAGCAGGTTAAGAATGTGTGTTTGCAACTTAAAGCTATAGATCTAGCTAAACGTCTTGCAAGACGTCGACTCGGACGGAGGGCCTTATATACATCTTTTGGCCGTAGGTATAGAGGTTTCGGTACCCCAACATTGCACAATTGATTGAATCAGGGACTTGGATTTTAGTTTCGGCCGAACTAGCTCTTAGAAAATACCGTGGATCTGCCGCAGTGACTCTGGAACTTGAATCGAGACCGAAGATAATTCTAAAACTGCCTGGGATACACCGGTGGTGACGGCCCGTGATTCCTTTTAAATTCAAAGCTGCTCAATGATCAATATCGCGCGGTCAAACTCATAGGCGATATATTCGGTCTGAAATACTCAATATTGGGTTTCATCTTTCTGCTGCTGGTGTATGTCTCTTCGCGGTCGATGTCGCCCGTTTAGGCTGCCGACAAGGACCAATCTGCGCCGAACTCTAGAGTCCTAAATACTATGAATTCATTACCTCACAGATAGAAGTTAGCAAGCTGATACTTTGCCAGGGTCGTCCGTTGTAAATCGTGCGAAGGTCCATCTAAACTTTACCGGTACCGCGATAAATGTCATTGGCTAGGGCACCGCCTTATGCGCACGTGCTTTGCATTCCTTGAGCACAGCTAGCTATGCAGATATAAGTATATTCCGACCGTAACTTCCTATTATTGTTCAATCTGGTTGCGGTCGGTGTGATCTGCTCCGGTATCTGACAGGGAACTATTAATACAGGATACTATATTTCCCGTCACTTCCATGCCATATATCTATAAGGACCAGTTGTAATCTACAAGGATCAGTTGTATTCATGTAGCCAAGACATCAGATGACAGAAAATTTACAGGCATGCTATTTGAGCATGTTCCCCAGTCGTATGGAAATTCAGACGGGAATGAAAATCTTTTTATATAGCCGGATCTCGGCTTCGTTCGCTTGGAACTTTTGCTCCCCTGCCGCATGCCCGTGCGGACAATTTTAAAGCTAAATACGAGCTAGTAGTTTATATGAACCCGTGGAATCCAACGTCAAACGGATAAAGGCGTAGATTTCATGGTGGAATCAAAGTCTGCCGGGACTAACACCGACGCCCAATATTGTCGAGATCGCTCGGAGGATGTCGTTCCATAGTACTATCGGACGATCATGATGCCGGGGGGGAGTGCGGGGAACTTCAGATGAATGTTCAACGGAACTAATAGATAACCTAGTCAGAAGATTCTTTCGCTTATCCACGTGGACGCGGTTTATGAGCTCGAACGTTCGAAATCGATCTAGGCGGTGGTCATAGTCACCGGCCCACGTATATCCGAGGCATCATATATCGATGCTCAAGGATCTCTTGGGTTTCATTCCCTGTCCCTGGCACAGGTCAGCGGGTGGGTATTGTTCTGGAGGGCCGAAAAGAGGACTTAGATCAAACCGTATCCAGAGCCCACGAAAGTTTTACCGATTAGATCAAATTAATCGGAACCCATGGGCCCACTGACGCATCGACGGGATTCATTGCTGATAACCCCATATATGCATATTTCGACACAATCTGATCGGCCTCGGAGATATCAATGGATAATTAGGTTTTAAATTAAAGAATGTGGCCAGGCGTCTATGGCCGGATATTTCGGGGAAAAGGCAAGATCTTTGACTGCTTATATCTAGTCTTTACGACGAGATGAATCTAAACACGGCCCGAAAACCGTGAAATAGTCGTGGTAATAGTTGGGAAGGGGGTTCACCGTGATTGAGTTTACTGGGTTTTATGTTATTTGACCTTGAGTCCGCTTCATTGATTTTGTCAGTAACTAAATGGACAATGTTCATAAATAGGTAGTGCACTTTCCCTAGAAGTTAAATACAACCTTCGAAGCTCATCAATCGGACTTACGTTATATTATAGCGTATAGAGCACGGTTAATTTATTGAGTATTTCAACCTCTTCTCAGCCTCGTATTCTCTATCCTCAGGATCGATTTTACTATCTCGAACCCAACATGAAGATCTCTTCGTTTCTAGTTATGATGGCCTGTGCTTCATCTATGGCTTCCCCAATATCGAAAATTGAACAGGAGCCAAGCCTTGAAATTCGAGCGGACCGCGGGAGCTACACTGTCTCCGGTTTAGGGGCTCGCAAGAAAGCTATTCTAGGGGCTGGAGGCAATACACTCGATATTGCCATTGCAATGCTTGAAACGTAAGTCCAGTAGTATTTTACTGTCGGGGAGCTGAAAGTCTGACAATTATTTCCATCATATGGGTGTTGTAATAGTGAGCGTATGGAAACGAACTATTTTTACGGCGATAACAAATCATATGATGCCGCCAATTTTGGACTATTCAAACAAAATTGGGGTATGCTGAGAGTCTGTGGTCGACGTGGAGGATTTATCGGCCAATCTGAGGGCCAATGGAACAATGGCGCTCGACTTAAGTAGGCTTAAGCTTCCTAGTCATTGGTTTGTAGCCCAAGATCTATTATTTAACTAAAATGATATGGCTTGGTAGCTGGGATATATATGCCGATGTTGCCGCTCGTTGGGATTGTCAAGGGTACTATGGATATGATAAGTGGATGGCCGGTCATCGGAATGGAGCCAGCGGATTGAGCAATCCGTGGACTCAGGATATCAGCAGTAAGCTTTCTCTTCCCGAATATCGAATAAAGCATATGCATAGATTATCGGGTTCGAAGCTGATTAATATGATAAATATAAAGACTACAAGAGTGCCATCCAGTGGATCCAATCTCAGATTGATAGCAATTCTAAGTATAGATCGGATGATACTAGGTTCTGGGTGAACGTCCCAGCTATCTGAAAGTGGTCTTGGGATTGGACTTCTATTTCTCTGGCGTGAATGCTTTGGCAATGTTTAATATAAGCACAGATTTTAGGTAGAGTAACATATATTTGTAAGTAGTAGCCGTATACATATAGGAAAGTAAGAACGCTCGGTCGAGCTGTTGCCATGAACGCTCAAACGGAAATTTGTATATGGTTAGTATTATTTTCGATACAGTTTTGTTATAAATTTCCAATCTTAGGTTGTCTTGAACCAGGCTTCGCAAATCTTAGATTTAACATACGAAGGCCTGGTTCCTCGAGACATCTAGACCGGGAATACTAACAAATCTCGTCGACTTTTCTCTATCGATTCTACCAACTGGCTAAAATTTATAATTATGAATGTTCTGGTTGGTAAATCAGAAATTACTTTTATTCTTACTGTACCTTGAATTACCAAGATATAACGGAGGAGCTGCAAACTCGAACCCCGGCTCATAGTTGTTGATACGGTTTCCAGCGTGCACATGTGATATACGGCATCGATAACGGTCTAGGTTATTCCCGGTCCCGAGGATGGCCGACGCCTGGCCATGTAATGAAGGGTGGCAGTACTTTGGTAGTGAAAGTTGATCGTTTCTAAACAAAGGACAAAAGCTCCGCAGGTTATCGCATGATCCGAAGCAAAGCCACACTGCAATGCAACGATCAGGTTCTTTGAACCAAGTCTGCAAGGGATATCATGATTCAGGAAGATTGTTAGCGTGTTCAACGTTGTAAACTTGTTCCTGGCACGCGACCTGTGCGCGGTCAACAGCACAACGCAGACGTCAGCGAACGTCAGCCAAGACCGCACAAGAAATGACAGCTACAACGAGGACCACGGAAGCTGAGAAGAGCCGAGACGGTAGTTAAGTCTTGTCGAGGACATAAAATTGGCATGAATATCGTATTACACGAACGGAAAGTTCTTTCTTGCAGTTTTTGTGTTTTCTAATCTATTTCGATTTTTTTTGCAGCTTGCAAGGCCGGTCGAGTTGGCCGAAAACTATTCTGTCCACCAAGTTCGCCAGAGCTATCTCGTTGACAAAACAGCATCGGCACTACCAAGGTCGGTACCTTTCTAATATATACAAGCTAGTTCAACTTCCCCAATAGCTAACACGATTTACTGATACTGTCTAAATTTCTTAGCTTCCGAAATATATCTTCCCGACTTGAACTAATTGCGCGAACATATTCATTCACAGTACAGCTTGGTTATCCACGATTCAGGATCTCGCCTAAGCGATATCGAAGTCCAAGACGAAACACACAATGAGACATCGAACGGGGTCCGGGGACGAGATTTTACCGACGTCTAATCGCCACGAAGATGGACGTCCCGAAAAGAAAAAAAATGGTTTGATGTCAAAGATCACGTATTTCGGGCGAGAGTTTGGACTTGACTGGGCTACTATTCTTATCATCGGCATTGTTGCGCTGATGATCGATAAATACGTTCCAGATGTCGGTGGAAAGGCGAGATATTTCCGTTTGCTTCCTGGAGAAAGTACATCTCCTCAGATGGAAGCCTTCGGCCACCCGTATCGAAAACAAATCATCACATTCTGGACAAGTGCAGGTCTCGATGTTGGGATACCGGCTTTATTTATCTCGGTCCTTGAGCTTTGTACTAGCCGAAGCTTTACAGTTTTTGCTAGAGGAATGCTTGGAGCGGTGAACAGTGTCATCATGTGGTAAGCAAATCTACATGTGCACGTCCTAACACTGCTTTACCTAACCTAACACGCTTTAAAGCTGCTTTGTTCAAATCATTGTCAAAACTTTGGCTGGTGGGTTTCGGCCCAGCTGGTTCGAGATTTGCAAACCGCAGCCAGATGGCCCTGGAGCTGGATTCGACGGAACCTGGTATAAGTGGACTATTTGCACCGGGGACCAAGAAAAAATAAATTGGGCGTGAGTTCTGTACGACCTGAGTTCAAACATGACTTTCAGTGCTAATAAAAAACCAGCCTAGAGAGCTTTCCGAGTGGTCACGTCGCGACTTCATTTGCTGCTGCGGTGTTTCTGTCGCTCTACATCAATGCGAAACTCAAAATCTTTTCAGATTACCGTGTTAATCCCATCATAATGGTCTTATTTTTGACACCACTGACGCTGGCCGTCCTGATGGGTGGAGCTATTTCAACGGATATGGTGGGCCCCCCGTACTAAATATTTGTTGTTACGAGCTGAACTAATAAATGTGGTAGTCCCATCATTCCTACGACATCGTTGGTGGCGCTATACTGGGTATCTTCGTTGCCTTCATAACGTTCAGAAGCTTCTATGTCTCTATCTTTGATCCGAGGACCAATCACATAGGGTTGAGGTCATCGCGCCGCTTTCAGCTTCAGCCTGAGATTGATTATTGCGAATATCACACTCGAGCTGGGTTCCCTGTATTCGCGCACAACTATCATAAGGTTTGATGGGGTTGTACCCTAGCCGGTCCCCTTTTGGATCAATTTGTAAACTTACAAGCGGCGACTTCATGCATCTTTTTTAGCTTAGCGAACTGTAATTGTTTTAAATTTCGTGAAATTTATTGATTTTTAGCAGACAGCATTATGTTGCGCAGAATATCAAATGTGAGACATGGGACGATAATATAAGAGACTTTGCAGTTCTGCATATTCGGACAGGGGCAATCTAGAACTATGGATATGCTACTATGTTGGAGCTATGTTCGGCGGGGTTATGTCTCCAGCTTCTTGTAGAATTACGAAAGTCCTCGAAGATCTATAGAGGCGCCAGCCAACAGACTAGCAGCCAACATGCTGTTGTGTGTTGTGGTGTTGTAAAGCTCAGTTTGTTGTGATCGGCAAGACTGAGCTAACCGTATATGGAAGTGTTCTTGGCGACCATCCCGGAATTGGAATCAGCGAATTGCCGAGGAAGGATACCTTGCTTGCCCAGTGCAATGTTACACAATCAAGTCGACGGTGACCAAGGCGTGGGATCCGGCGGGATGCACCACGATCGTAATGCGTGTGGACCGCGTCTACGACCTCTTGAGATGCACTTATCATAATTTGAAGCTTTTGATTCGTTAGATAGTTTGCCTAACGTTATAATTTTGATTTGATTTGATCTTCTTTGCACGTTACCGTTCCGGTATACCGCTGCAGCTTCCCGTACCAACCCCCAGACTGTCTGGACCAGCGTTGTCACCTGACATATGATGCCTGAACATTCGAGGGCTGCGAGGCACAGGCGTGCCTTACTAGCTACTACCAGTCGTGAAGTTGCGCAACGAACGGCAAAGAGGTCACTGATAGAGACTGTCGGATCGATCTGTTAGCTAACCCCTAAGCCATCACGTTTCAATGGATCGATCGATATCGTGCTCTTTGTTTTAGAAAGCTCGTTAGTTTGTGCTTCCCTGGTCTCGCGTGTCTCCCCTACTATTCACTTTAATGCACTGCGAAACTGGGTTGAGAGGTAGAAGGTCTTCGTTGCTTAACCAACGCCTTGCTCATTAATTCTGTTTCAATCGACACATTCAAGTCTTGTTAGTAATCTGACAACATATACTGAGAGCTATCGACAAGCTTGCAACCTATTTCAGAGACTTGCATCAATCTTATCTTCACCCATTCAAATCCCCTTATACTTTGAGTAAAAGGACTTACTGAACCTTGCTAGACAGCTTAGAAGATTCTTGGACTCCAAACAACATGGACTACAGCGCTAGGGTCGTATCCAGACAACATAAACGGGTTCTCCAGGACTTGGTTCTCTCCCGAAAGGAGCCTGAGCCCTCGGAACATGAAAGAATATATCAGATTCTTATCAACGACGAAGGGCCTATTATCGCCCTTCTTGAGAGATCCCCTCAGAACCATCATTTCCGATCGGCTTTTGTCGCTAGCCCTGATGAAATGCTACCAAGGCTATCCCGCTTCTTGCAGTGCATACGGTTGAGTCTCCTCCCACAAAATACACAATTTACGAATTCAGTTGGAGGAATAGGATCTGCTACTGCCAACAACTTGATCCGGATTCCGGCTGCGTTTACTAATCATCTTATCTTGGTGCTTGCTGACGAACCTGCGGCAATATTCGATATCGGTTCCTCGGGGTATCACAATTTCATCCTTTGTGTTCTTGACCTTTACATCTCCCTCGCAGGAATCGCCACCGTTTCCCTCGTTACTTTACGCGAACTTTTATCCAAGATCTTAGATATGCCCCATAGGGTGCGTATTATTGAAAAGATCGTTTCGGAAACGACAGGCGCAACCCTTTTCACAAAACTATTCGCGAAAGACTCGTTGATCCGGCAGGTCTTCAAAGATGATAGTTTAAAGCGTTTTGGGAGCCGATTGGCGAAATTGGTCACAGATTGCATTGTTTCCCATGGCTCAGATATCGATGATATAGTACTAGTGTGGGAAAAAATGGAGGCACTTCACATGAAAATAGAAGCGCAAGTAAAAAGCATAGAGTTAGGAGTGGGAGTGGTAGCTGTCGGAAGGATGCCAATACATCTGGACGAAGATGAGCAGGAGCTCCTGAAGTCGGCTTTAATAGCGATCCCATACAACATTACAACCGCAGGCCACACAATACGATCTTTACTAGGGCGGTACAGAGGTCACATACGGTTGATCCTTTCGAGCTTTCCATGTTCGACATGTAAGGCACAACTCTCTGGAATTATCAAGGCAGACAGCGAAAATATCCAGAGTCCTGAGTTCCAGCGGGGCTTCGTCGATATAAAAACCCCATTAGGCGTATTTCCAATCTACCTTTTAGACGCTGCGATGCGTGACTTAAAAAGCTCTCGAGTTGATGGAACTTTGTCGAAGATCTTAGCAACATTGCAGAAATTAGCAGATGGAATGTGGGATTCTGACCCAGAGCTTTCAGTCTCGAAGGATAAATCGCGAGCGGGATCCGAACCCGTACTTCGTGCCGCACGATGGAGAGTTGATGGCTACATTATTTGGGAGCGAGGAGTTGGAAGGGCAGAGGAAAACTCTGAGGAGTGGATCCAAATTGTCAAGATCATCCGCATAGGCTCAGAGAGTGACATGAAGAAAGTGGTTTCCGACGCCCGTAAAGCTCAACGCACCTACACGAAAGAATATAGGAAGGCTGCTGCCATAAATATCACGAATCCAGCACGACTAGGCGGGTTGATGCCACAGAAGTTCAGTGGGGAGAACGCGATTGGGCTTGAGTCTAACAATGCTGTTGTATTCGGATCATCTTCTTCGAAAGCACTGGCACCTGGTGATGCATTGATACTTCACAAGATTTTTTGCACTGGTAACCTAACACGAATCTTTGATTGATAGTAGTCTTAATCTCAATAGGCTGACGATTATATTACGTCTATCTTTAGGCAAACAATATTGTTTAACCAAAAGGGTGGCTGAGATGATACTGGAAGGTGGCCAACAAGTAGAAGTTCCTTTTGTGGTTTCACCTGAAGAGGAGTCTATAATCAATTACTTCAATTCGTCTGTCTGCATACTTGGGAGAAGTGGAACGGTATTAGCCAGGTGATCTGCCCTTAACCTCCTAAACTCGGAGCTAATTTCTCTTGGCGCTTGAAAATAGGGTAAAACGACGTGTCTCGTTTTCAGATTGTTGGCAGCATATCTACGTGACCGAATGATGAATGACGGAAAGGAGGTCCGACAAATCTTTCTTACCAGGTCGCCAGTCTTAGCTGGAAAAATTCGGCAATATGTAAACCGTTTGATTGACAGTCAATGTATGAGATTCACTCTTCAAAGCGGCATCACAGAGGCAAGCAGCTTTCAAAGGATTGTGGATGAAGATGAAATCAGCACTACTGGCTTGATTGATATTGACAATAAAGAATGGCCAATGGTTTGCACATATGATGCTTTTGCTACAATGTTGGAACGAAGTTTAAAGTAAGTTTATCAAGTTCCAAACCCTGTCTGCCGCCCATCGGATGCTTAGTTCGATAGATTTACGCAACGGAATATTTTTTCTTCCGCTTCAGAGGAATCGCAACTGGAGGTAGCCAACCGGCGTGTCGACTTCGGGAAGTTTAAGAGGTCATATTGGCCAAGCTTTCCGTCATCAGCAAGGAAAGGCCTGTCTGCAGATGGGGTCTTTTCAGAAATCATCGGAGTGATCAAAGCGAATTCATCAAAATCAAACTATCTGCCTCTATCAAAAGAGGAGTACCAGGCTCTTTCACGTAGATCCGCACCCAACTTTCACCAAGGCCGGGAGCGGGAGGCTGTCTATACTGTTTATGAGATCTATGAAAGGAGGAAGGCATCTTTCGGCGAATGGGATGACTTGGACCGAACGTCTAAGATACAGAGGCTATTAGCGCGAGACGAGAAACTATCATCTCGGATTCGATCTCAGATAACGGAAGTTTTTGTCGATGAGATACAAGATCAAAGGCTGGCGGAGATTGAATTGTTGCTTGACTTAGTGAACGATACTAAAGCCTTTGCGTTCGGTACGTATCAATTGTATCCCTAGAACTTAGTTCGGTCTTTCAGCGATTCAGACACTTTTATATTATATATTAGATACTAATATTCTTATAGCTGGCGACACCGCGCAGTGCATATCAAGAGACTCGTGCTTCCGTTTCCAAGATCTACAAGATGCGTTTTACCGAAAATACAAACACCATGGAGACTTATCCAACCAGAAGAATCTGGCAAAGCTTGACCGCTTCACGTTAAGCAAGAACTATCGTACACATAATGGGAGTAAGTCGCAACTAGTACTCAGAAGAAGGTTCCTGGCTAACGCTATTCGTAACTAGTTCTGAAATTAGCGGCAAAGGTTGTCGATAGCCTTTCTA
Source organism: Arthrobotrys conoides (assembly GCA_036971725.1). Classification (NCBI taxonomy): domain Eukaryota; kingdom Fungi; phylum Ascomycota; class Orbiliomycetes; order Orbiliales; family Orbiliaceae; genus Arthrobotrys; species Arthrobotrys conoides. The sequence goes on from JAVHJM010000008.1 coordinate 2,215,208, forward strand.
CTGCCTTTCCGTATGCGATTGACAAATTTTCTCCCGAACTCGGGGACTTTAACGGCCCGGTACCCATTATTTTCAGCGGATTCACCTCCGAGATATTCACCCCTCGAGAAGGAGAAACGAACACGACTATATCGGAATTTGGTGCCGAACAAGTACTAATAGTTCGAGACGACGACGCAAAAAATCTATTAGTAGAATCTATGGGCGACAAGGTTTTGATTTTAACGATACTAGAGTCCAAAGGAATGGAATTCCAAGACGTTTTCTTGTTTAACTTTTTTAGCGGCTCACTTTGTACTACTGCATTTAGAGCCCTGGCTAATTCCCAGATAACTGGTGCACCCCTCGATGATTCGAAGTACCCCGAATTATGCATCGAACTAAAGGTATAGTACATATTGCTGGGCAATAGCTTCAGTTTATACCCGCTAAAATTACTGATAGAATCTATATGTGGCTATCACACGCTCTAGAGAGATGCTTTATATTATTGAAAACGATGCGACTGTGGTTCTGCCACTGCAAGAAATGTGGGGGCTCGGTTCTGGAGATCCTATCATTGATGTTGTTACACCGGATGATCCCACTGTAAGTATAAGATTAAAATAAATTGCATAACAGATCTTGCTGAAATGCTAACACTTTCGCTCTAAGATCCAAACTCGTTTAGATGAAATTAGACAGGGGCAGTCGCAGCCACAGGAATGGAAAGACAAAGGCGATGAGTTTTTTAATCAAAGGATGTATGAGCAGGTATGGCCGCGCTTGAAAGGCATAAATCCCATTTCGAAAGTAGTTTAACAGCAAGATCTATTTGTAGGCGATATACTGTTACAAGAGGGCTGGGAGTGTCATTTTGGCAGATATGTGTCGAGCATCCATAGAAGAAAGAAATGGCCGTGATATAATGTTCGACCCAGATTCCTTCAAAGCTGCAAGAGAGCACTATCTCGAGGCAGCCCGTTTATTCCGCAAATGCGACAGATACGACAAGGCATTAAAGTGCTACGAAAGTATTAAGGAGTATCAATTGGCTGGTGGTAGGCGTTGTTTGTATTCATGTATTTTGGAGCTCATATTCGGAATACTGACTTAAGAATTAGAGCTGTGTGAGGGATTATCAAAGATACCGGCACACGCGAGCCATAACTACAGACTCCGCGCGGCTACTTACTTCATGCAGGCTGATCTTGTGTTGAGAGCGACAGAGATTTACGTGGACCTTGGTGTGCACGAACTTGTGGTTAAAGGGTATCGGAAGCTAGATCTGATCAAAGATTTGATACAGTACCTGAAGAAGTCAGAACAAGATTTTCTCCCACAGTGTCCTTTATCAAGTTGACTAATATAACTAAGTTTGACTTAGACACCAGAAAGAGATAGATCCGAAACTATATCACCAAAACTCTCGAATTATTGCTTTATCTATATTTTCCTCAGAAAACACCGACGATTTGAGGAAGGCAGCAATCTCGCTCTTGAGCGACCAGGAACAAGAACAACTCTACAAGAAATTCAAATTTTATGGAGAGTTAAGCAAACTACTAATATCGCAAGGCCGTCTAGAAGAGGCTATTGAGCTTGCTTTTGTCGAAGGTAAATGGAAAGAGGTGGGAGATCTTTTGAAATTGATCGCATCCACGCCGCTTCGGGGCTCGGAATTCATCGTGACTAACGGTGAGAGATATGCTGAGAGGATCTTGTTCTATGAGCTTTCCACTTCACTTCAGGACAGTAGAGAACTAGAACCATTTAAAAAGAAACTAGCGAGCGAAAGTCTAGCGCCTTGTGGCCAAGCATTGCGGTTATTTCGAGATGTCTCACACATATTGAGTCAAGATCTATTCGATACGTCTGCATCATTTCCAGAAGAGCCTCTAATCGATACTTCCCAAGACGCCCGTATTTTGGTGGAGTTCATGGTATACATCTCTCCTTCTGATTGGCCGAATTCGCGAATATCTTGATAGAGTTATCGCCATATTCGTACTTTAAACCCAGAGTTACTAACACGTCTAAATAGATATTAAAAATGTTCGCGGTGGAGGAAAAGAAAGCTCCAACACACTCTAGCTCTAATCTTTACAACGGCGTTTTGATTGTTGAGACAATTAGACAATGCGCATACAATCTTTTGGAGATGCACAGAAGTCGAACTTTAGTATATAATGCCATCTTGATGCTATTCTTCGAAGTGGTCCCCGAGCAAAACTCCAACGGGTATAAAGTAGCGAGATCTTCCCCTATCTATGACGGTGATGGGTACTGGACCCAAAATGTCACCGGCGACGAGCTAGTGGAACGAATCCTCCGGGTTCTTCGCGAATGGGTGATCAAAGCCTATCAAAGATGTGTACTCCAACGAGAACAAGAATATTTCAGAGGGTCACCTTGTCAGCATTTCGTAATTCGGGGTTAGTGAAACCCCACCTTCATTGCCGCTCAAACATGTTTACCTTGCAGCTAATTTATATGGGTAACGTCTTATAGGGTACTGCAATCGTGAAGATTGCCCTCATGGAATACATAAAACGGTGATACGGCAAACTGAAATGACTGAGCACCTCAATGTATCTCAATTTATGTTCGGATTTCATGTTAAGTTCAAAACTTGATTACTAACCGCGGTTTTAGCTCTCATGGTCAATGGCAGTGTTGACTTCCTATTACGAGTACGTTTACCGCAATGGAGTCCTAGGGAGGGATCCGGACGAATCTCAATGGAATCTCATCAAGAAACAAGGTGGGCGCACTACAGTCAAGGGAAAGTTTCCGCGATCGTATTGCAATATTGTTAACAACTATCTGACAGGTCATTTATGGTGGAAGCGGGTTTTCGAAAATGTCACTGTCACTTCCGATTTGCTGCAGTCTCCTTCCGCAAGATTGTACCTTGCGGAGATAAAATCAAATGCTATCAGGTGCAAGGTTAGCAATAATCCTGACAAAGATATCCAAAGAGAAGCGCGCGCAACCCTTGGTTGTCTAGACAAATTCGAGTGGCGGCTTAAGGCTATGATACGGAACATGAGCCTGCCCGGTGCAGAGAAAATCGATTTCTGGAGTTTGATAAATTGCTGGGAAAGAATGGTATCGTCAAACCTCCGCCGTAAGTTCTTTTGCCACGCTTCATAAACCATGTGCCAAGACTAAGGTCTTGTGATAGGTAGCCTCGAGACAGACCTTTGGTGGGGATATCTTTCGGGCATCGAGCCCATTGGCAGATCTACGATGCAGCTGCTTTTTAGGCTAGAGAACTGCCTTTGGGATCAATCAAAAGCCATATCCACAGTAAGTTACCCAGTTTCTGAAAATTCATCGAAGATGGCCCAAGCTAAAGCCCAAGCTTAGATGACAGCCTTTGCAAGTCATTTCAAATGGAACCTTTCAAACCTTACGGAATATAAAGACGTCCACCCTCTTCTCAATAGGTTGGATCGTGTAATGGCGATCGTGGTGAGTACCTAGATACCTGTTTTATTGAACATTTAGACTAAGTAGATATATCTAACTCTGCTATCAAGCTATATCTGGCGTCCTCCAACAACTTCGTGCTCAAGAAATCTCAGCTCGAGTATCTACAAAACCATCCTGCGTTAAACTCGGGCCGAAACAGAGAATACAATTCAAATATTTCCGCATCTGCCAATAATATTCTGCACAATATTGTCGATGTATACAACACAATTGCCGACAAAGTTCGGTCTTCCCAAAAACCATTATGGTACAAAGAGGCCATGTGTCGCAGAGTTGAAGAGAGCTCCGTAATTGCCATGCTGAATTCAAAGACCCCAACCACAATGCTCGGTGCGAGCGAATTTATCAGAGTACGTATTCTGAAAGATAATAGTGGATACGTTCACGTATCTAGAGCTAATATAGACGCCCATTTACGCAGAAATTCTACACTCAAGCGGGCAAGGAGAGCTTCTGGGTCATGCGCCGAGGGCAGCCATACGCAAGGGCTCTGGCCCTCGATGCTGTGAAGAATAAACCAAAAAGCGATCATCAATTCCTCGGCTGGATATTAGAGAACATCGACATCATACAAGGTCTAGTAGACCCCATTATATACTGCCACCAGTCTGGGGAGGCCCGGCAGCCTAGGGTGTTATCCTCGTTGCCAACGATTCCATTCCAAGTATCAAACACAAATTCTGCGCAGACTGGGCCGGCGTCACAAACCGAAGGGACGACAGACCGTCAAGTCATAGACGATCTTAATTCAATAGAAGAAGCTGACACCACAGCATATGAGAAATCGCAGCATGTTTCTGCCGCAAGGCTTATTCAGCGAAACTGGCGAATTAGTAGCATTGCCATCCGCAACGCACGTTATGTCGAACAAAATCCAACACACAGGCTCATTACCAAGATCTTCGAGTCGCCAAATTTTCCGCTGGACGCTAAAAGCACGCTATCACAGAAATGTTTCAGAATGGTGGCCTTTATATTGTTCGATTTAATAACAAAAACTAGATCTCAACTCCGAGCGATAACGGCAAATTTGGAAAATGTCAGCCGAAGAAAGAGCTCGATGGAAGTCATGGAGAAGGTACTGGGCGGACATGAGCTCGTTAATGGATACGACGAGCAGTTAGCGGCTATTGAAACGTCGATTGAGCCGTCAGCTTTAGGATCAGGTTCCCACACAACATCCATTGTGGTGCAGGTGGTAGAAATTATACACAAAACCGAAGGTCTCGGGAAAACTATTTCCGCTGCCCAATCGGATTTAAATAGGTGGATTTGCGAATTGAAGTAGTTAGTCTGCGCATCGAGTTGCATTGAAACAAAAATGTGATTTTCTGGTTTTTTTCTCTTGTTTTAGTTCAGATTTTGGCAATGAAAGGTGCGGTTTAGTTAATACTAAGTTGGTTTATCGGCATAAATGTTCCGTAGACACTTGAACATCATCGTCTTTGTGAATTTTATCTAGTGGTCACCACTTAAGGGATAAATTATCGTGCCTAGATCTGGTTTCAAGAATCACTTGTTCGGTAATCAGGCTATATTATCAGTTTTCATCAATCCGACGCACTAGAATCCTCGTTAGGCCGCTAATATTACAATCAATTGTGTTCTGTCAACTAGGAAAAGGTATTAGTCGGACCCTGATTGAGCCGATAACAAAGTCATATCAAAGTGCATGATATATGTATTTATATTTCATCTACTATGACCTCAGTTAACTTAATTGGTGCCATGGACCTGTTTTTGCATGGCACCGTGGCTCTATAACGGTTTAGGTACCTAGAAGCCGGGCGGTGGACGCTAGAGGTAGCCACTGAATTGCGCTAACAGCGCTAGAGGCCGACAAGCTGGGAAGGTAACAGTGCCTCAAAATATTAGGACAAATTTTTCATCAAGGGCAGGCATGCACTCGCGAGCTTGCTCATTCTGATTCAAGAATGTCACCTCGACAAAGTTATCCCGAGTACGCGAGTACACCTACTCTTGGCGCGCAATACGTAACATTATAACATTGCATTTTAATTTTCTGCCACCGAGTCAGGGCTTCGGCTTTTGCGTCTGGCAAGTCTAAGAGACTATCTACATTATGTCGCTAAACCTTGAATTTTCGCTTGCAAAAAAGATCTAAATGACGTACGAGCCTGCATGTTCAGTTCTTCAAAGCTGTTAGAAACTTTATTTAGCTGGAAACTATCTCAGTTACATCTCGCTTCCTGTAATTGTTAAGTATCTTGGCCTGGATTAAAAACCACCTGCGAGGCGTATGCTTACCTGTCCGGCCGCAGTATACAGTTTATGCGTTTGCCACATGTATATCACGACCGTGATACCGGTTAACGGTCATTTTAATCCAAGTTCCTTACGAAATTTTTGAATCTAATGTGGTGATATGAGATTAACCTAGTGCTAGTGACCTATCAATTTGCGAGATATCAACGCGATGTAGAGATATTCGCGATTGCGAAAGTGTATATAAATTGCCTGTCTCCTATTTTCTTTTAGTATCAAAGCTTTACCAACGGCATTGAAGATCAACTGTCTTCATATTCTTTTATAGCGACCATCCTTTAAATCATATTCGCATTCCTTTATTCTGCAATATGCGTTTCACATTCCTTACTACGAGCCTTGCAGGCTTGTTGGTCGTCCCGCAGGTGTCTGCTCACTTGCGTGTGTACAGGCGCAGCGGTGACTAACCAAAATATGGTGTTCACTTCTCTGATGGCCTTAATTTCGACCGCGGTCTTGCAAGAAACGGCAAAGCCGACCCAATTCCTTATCAGATGGATGTTTCAGTTTTCTCCAGTCCAGTCATACCATCGTCGTGGGAATCTCCATATATATAAGAATAAACCCCGCCAGTGCCTAGCATCAGGTTGCGGAAGCAGCATGAATCGAATTATACATATCTGGAAGAAACAACCACAGCACTTCACACCTTACTGTGAAAACCACCCTCTTGCATGGAAACATAGAATGATCCATTTTTACGAGAGACCAGTTAACTTGATGCTAGTACCCTTCATGATACAAAGGGTGCAATCCTCGCAGCCGCACAGAAGAGTAAGTAGGTTATACTTCACACTATACAGAATATACTACGATGCTCGATCGAGAAACCTTTCTAACAATTATGCTTAATAATCTTAGACAGGATATAAAAGGTCACTCCTGGTGGCTGGTTAGAGTTTGTGTTTTATCAAGTAAACGATGATGGTGCTGGTCCCTTAAGGTCCGTCTTTCAAACACTTTCGAATTCCATTTCGACCCCCAAGCTAGGGCAACTGTGAAAGTTTCGAATGATGCTTACGAATTCATAATAATATTATTAGATGCCGATATGATGAAACATGGACTGGAACAAAACTTGGACTTTGGATGGCTAATATTGGAAACCCCGATGTTGTCAGGGACCACAGTGTCAATTGGAAGGGAAATGGTGGGGGCCATGGGTTTAAAGTTCCTATTCCCAAAAACATAAAATGGACGGCCACATACGGGAAGTACAAGAACGTCTGCGTATTGCGCTGTGAGAATTTCGCAAAGTGAGTAGTATATTTCGTACGGAGCCTTGTGGATCTCTGCTCACGAGGATGCTATAGTGTGAAGGAGCGGCCCATTCGGAGCCTGTGTTCCTTTCCAGGTCATCTATCCACCACCACTGCCGCCCAAGAATACACCGAAGCCACCACCACCAAAGCCACCACCAAAGCCTACACTGCCACCACCAAGGCCAACTCCGGTGAATCTCGCGAACCCCGGCCCGCCCAAACCAGTGACTACTACACCCAAGGCGACGATAACTACACCGCCACCACCACCACCACCACCACCGGTGACCGCCCCTCCTAGCAAGCCGGTTGATGTTGAGGAGCCAGAGCCTGCACCAGTATATGGTAATCCAGGATACAACGTGGACGACAACTATGATGAGGGTGCATCAAAGTATGGTAAACGGAAGCGTGATATCGACGGGAAGGTTGAGAGGCGAGTCGCTGCTGCCGAGCTTGCCGATGCTGAAGATTCTGAGGAATAGGCCGTAGCAATAGTTACAAATTTTACAAAGTCCTCGACTATTAATTCTTGAGCTTTATATATGCACGTCATACTAAACTCGGTTATAGAAGCTTTAGCCATGGAGATCTTGTATATTTAAGGAGCTAGATCGAAGGTATTCTATGAGGCAACGGAGCGACTTGCAACATTTAAGGTATACCCTTGTCTCAAACTACACTTCACCAAAAAAATATATCTATACCCTAGGCCCTTCCAGCAAAGAGGCGCAAAATCCGTAATTTAGTTTTTGGAGCAAAATGTTATTTTAGAAGATATATGGAAAGCGTTTCCAAGCTGGTGATTAGTTGCTCTTCGATTCAACGTGAACCCCCTGGTCCAACGGTTTTTCCAATGAATCCGTCTGGAAAGGGTTAACATGGACATCATGAGATTTCCCCGCGCTCACTCCTTCTTCGGAGAGAAGGTCAAGTTCTGCCGCGGAAAGACATCTGGCTTCTGGAAGAAGGGAATAAAACCAAAAAAAAGACACAGACAACAGAACCCGCACCATACAAAGCCTCCTTTCCCACGAGGATTCCAGACTGTAGGATTTAAGATAGGCGGATTTAGAAAGTTAGCCCCTCTGCTCGTGATCACGTGATATTATAAGCATTTCTGGCTAGGACTACCGTTTCGATTCTCAAACGGGTGGATGGAATCTCCGAAACTAAGCAGTAGCACACTGGGCCAACAGTATACTAGTAAGATCGTATGTGATAACGAAGAGCATCATGAAGGGCCCCGAAGTCCAACCGTAAGCTAGCTTCGGAGACGGAATGCCCAGTAACCCGATGATAACCAAGATGGGTAACCGCTAAGTACAAGGTACTTCGACCAAACCAACGAGTCGCAAACCATGCGCCGATGGTACCAGCGAGAGCGACACCGTTTAATCTCACACCAAAATCACAGGACTTTTTTGGTATCGAATCTAGCCTGCTCCAAGCAGTATATTACACTTCCGCCAAACAAAATACCACAAAGCACCTGGGTCGTCCAAATAAAGCAAGTGATTTCTGTGCGGCGGAGATTGACGCTTTTGAAACAGTCAAGGTATGAGGTGCCTTCTCGCAGGTCTTTTTCGAGTTCGCTAACGTGTGTTATCATGGAGAGGGTCTTTGGACATGATCGCCCGAAGGCCAGATGAAAAGCGTGTGAGAGATTTGTGGGCTTCGTCATGACGACCTTGACACACGAACCAGCTAGGACTTTCGGGAGCGAAGACGACAGAAACGAAGATAATTAGTGGATATACCCACTGAATGGCGTATGGGATTCTATTTTGGGTGGAGTCAATATTACTGAGAAAAGAAACGAGACTTTAGATCATGTTCAAAGGCGCCTACCTCCATGCCCAATCATCAGCTCGACGCAAAAGGCCGCGAAGAGATCCTGTGCTGATAAACTGCCCAATAACCCAGCACATACTCATATATGTCGTGAGAACAGGTCGGAGCGGAATGGGTGCAACATCTGCAGCATATGTAGCTGTCAGGGTTTACATGCAGTCATATGATCATGAGGTTAGAACATCATAATTGTTGAATCATAGTGGGAATATTTGCTATTAACATGGTTACTAACTAGCTGGTTAGCACTCGGCTCCCGGCCTGGTTATTAGCTAGCTAGCTGGTGATCTAGTGATCTGGCTATTAACTTGAATACTGCTTATCTAAATTAGCTGGCTAATACTTGCTTATGGGTTCTCCAAGTGGTCAGCAAGTCAGCTTACTGCCTGTACGCCAGCCCCTTGATTTGGAATATAAGCTGAATCGATAATCAGGCGAACTGATATTTCAAAAGCTTTTCTTGATATTTGAGTAACAAAGATATCTAAATCTAGTTGATGTAAATATTTGCTCTGGAATTATCTCCCTTTGGCTCGACATCAAGGGAAATCCCATCTTGCTGTGTCTCGAACCCATCCCTCACAGTGATTGTGATTGTGAATGTAACGTTACTGTCCTCTTGTGCTTCATATTTGACATGCTGACCGAGGGAAAAGTACAGAACTACTGGCTCCTTGGGATAAAAGAGATCTGGCGGGGCGTGCATCTGTCCGAGTGTCGATTCCACCAACTTGAACGTATGGTGGGTTCTATTTGTAACTTCTGTAGCCGCGTCATCTTTAACGAAGGCTTGTCAGCGGCGGCTTCGTCAAAGGGATTTTATCGGCATCTCTTTTCTCTTGGGCGAAACCACCTGAAAACTTACACATTTTGGGGTGCTTGTTGTGGTGTGGGTGTAAACAATTTTCTCTTGGAAGTTTCGCTGTGTCTTGATGGCTAAACATATATCAGCAACTGCGTTACAGAAAAAGGGGAAGTGACTTTTCTACCTGGTCTGTGAGTGTCGAGATGGTCACTTTTTGGAACAGGTTGGCTTGAGAGCGGGGTATTCCTTTTCTTAAATAGACCTCGTCATCGTATTCGATGTCGGCCGCTGACATCCATGGTTCCGCTTTGGGTTGCCGCGACTTTATAAATTTAATTCATCATAATCAAGATGAGTTTAGCTTGTCTCCACTTCCGCAGGTGAATTTGGAACAGTTGTTCTTAGCCGAGCCGTCTCCTATAAATTTTGGGTTTGAAAGTTCAAAGTTATCTAGATTGGGAGGTTGCAGCCGCCACCCTGGGAAATTATTTGGGTTACACATGCACGCCAGGCATTGAGCCAGGATCAGACTTGAAAGCACCAACAAACGAAGTTGGCACGTACCACCGAGGGCTTTTGCGTTGGGATGTATCGCTGGTTATAGTTTTGGACACAAATATTCTGTACATGTGGGTCTCATGTGATCACCAACGATGTTCTCGCATTGGTGACATGTATGTATGGGTTGTTGCAACGTTGGATTATCGTAGTGTAGCAGCCCTTGGCGTTGTCCGACCCTCGTCCCGAAAACAGAACACCCCGGAGCAAGTGGTAGATTCTCGGTGCATCCGCATACACATGGCGGGGAGCCGCGTCGATATCGTTGCAACTATAGCACAACGACACTCGAGTTGCGGATTGGTGCCACCAGGATTGATGCTGTAGAAGGGCCAGCTGCAGCGTTGCACAATTGTTAAATCTAACTACAGTGTCACCGCAACCTTATTCCAACGACACTTTCGGGTAACAACTTCGCCAAATGGAAGAATTTGATTGTATTAATAAAAGGAGGGGAGTGTTCTGACAAAAGTAACTACAAGACTTAGGGCACGATCGTTCCGAAGTTCATGTTTACGTCAGGTTAATATAATTTATACAAACTCAACATATGTAAGGTACATGAGCGTTTATATCCCTCGTCCGGTATACATTTCCATCGAAATTAGTCATTTAATTGAACTTTTCCGACATCCACCACTTCAACTCCGCTGAGCCATTCTGAACCAGGTCCCCATCACAATCAGCACTTCCCCAGGACCGTACCCTCCACACACCATTGTATGAACGTTTGTACTTCGCCAACGAGTCCCTGATGAGGTCGTATATATCCGAATTGCCAATACGCACTTCCCAGGCACTGTGGTTTACTCCAAACAGGCATTGCGTTGTACCATCTTTCCGACTGCGGAGGAGAGCGCGATACTTGTTCGGTGTGATGGACTTCCACCCGATGGCCCAGTAGCCTTTGTTCGTGCGTGCCCATTCTTGAATGGCCATGCATCGACCAGTAGTAGGTGCGTGGGGGCCAGTATCGCCGACAAAAGAGCTATGGCGACACTTGTTCTGGTTGGTGGACTTGCCTTTCCACTCGGGAGGATAACGAGATGCAGGTGCAGGCGGATCCGCGGGCCCTGTTTGACGTTTCTCAAGGTCAACTGCATCATGGCTCAGGAACCCGGCATCAACCCACTAGCAAGTGTTAGTCTCGCATAACTATAATGTACGAACGAGGCTTATACATCTTACAATCTCATAGGTAATACCATCTGAAGCAGTAAAGTTCTGTGGGATTAGATTGGAGGAATCCATGGAGACTGGAGCACCATCAGTATTCGGAAAGGGGATTGCGATCACGCCTGCCACAAAGGCAGAGGCTGCAAAGAGGGTGGAAAGAAAGAGCATTTTGTCCAGTTGGGACTATTGTACTCGAAGAAAGAGACAAAAGGAGCTGGGAGGGTATTAGATGCTTTCTAATCGAAGACTTCTGCTTCATGACAATGGCAATTGTACTTGTTTATATACTTGCACGGTCTAAACCAACTCTGAACGCATGTAACAGAATATTAGTCCACTCCTACTACCCCTGAGCAATTGACTAGCTATATGATAGGAGCGGCTCTTCAAAAACTCTGCATACGAGGTTGAATCAAGGGTCAACGATGGCAGTAGCCACGGACGGCAGTAGTCAACGATGGTAAAATAGGCTTAACCCGCAAAATTCTGCAATCGGACCTCGTATTGCTGTCTAGGCAGAGATTCATAAGCGCCAAGGACGGTTCTTTGCGCCTTGTATATTCTAGGCGCAACTTGGCTATATACTACATAGTATGAAGGGGCGACGAATCTACAGCATGATCATGCCATTATAGTAGTGTGTTAACCATTCGGCAACCTTTTCAATTCATGCAAAAATCTTTTTGCTTCCAGAATACCTTGCTACAATTGTACAACCGGGCGTAATTCCTATAGCTAAAGACATTATCAGTGCGTTGGTTGTGGGAATGTTCGAACCTGAGGTTGAGGCGAAATGCAGAAAATATGCCCAGGCCATTCCTGCCCCAAGTGCCGCCCAGTACTGCGCCAGCCAGGTTACCCATGGCACAATTCTCACTCGTAAGCCGCCCGACCTGCCCTTACAAGTCTGCCCACCCAGACCCCGGTTAACACCCCTCATACGCAACAATACCACATTCGCCCAAGCACCAGCTTACCCTCATACACGTCGTGCGCGATTTCTAAGCTGAGATACTAAATCACTCGTGGAAAACATTATTGAAAAACGCGTACTAGAATCTTTATATCGAAAATAGATTTCGATTAAGATGCTAAAGCGCTTCGCTTTCTTTCGATTCAATATAATCCCCCCAATCGATTTACCCGTATGCATATCAATAGAATGAGCTAGATATCCACCGCCCGCAAAGCGCTGCCAAATTGATATGGTGCCCATTGCCTTGCTCAAAATTCTACTTCTATATCATTCACAGTTGAATACACTTCTGTTATTTCTAAATTTGTTTTGTTTGGTATAAAGCTTCTGCATTTCTGGATTTGGGAACCCCGAAAGCATCGAAGCCCCGCACACAAAATGTAAGACAGAACTAGCTGTCTTGATGCCTTACTTGCACTTACAAAGGCTCACTCCCACAACCCGCCTTTACCGCAAACGTCACCAAATTACATCAATTATCTGATGTCATATAGAGTCATGATGCCTCCTTATTCGTAAAGAAGCGTGGAATCGGTTCTAGCTAGTATGATACGACAGAAAGGCTGGATGATGCCACCCCACCAACCTTATATTAGGACTCTCCCCCGCATTTACCACTCTTCGTGCCTTACAGCTCGAGATTTACACCCCTCCGAGGTTACTGACAACGATCGACATGGACGACCCCGATTATGAAGTAATTGACATTGACGTCGGGATAGCCGATGAGGCATTGGAAGACTCCGGTGTTCCATTAACCAAAAACCAACGTCGGCCTCGCGTGGCTTGGGAAGGCCACGAAGATAAACTTGTCGGTATAGTGGATATGGGAAGGTATGTCCGCACCATTAATATAATCTTAGGTAGAATGTTACCAATGATCATCGAATAGTAATGGAATCCGCTTTTCTGTGACGGATCTATCTGTTGCTCGGGCGCGAATTCTCCCAACCGTCTTGGTTTATAGATCTGGGATTTCCCTTTACAGCTCTCAATTCGATCCAGATACTGGCGACCAAATTCCAATCCCTGATCATATAATCGACTCGGTTTGTGCTCTTCTTAACCGGTTTCTTATAGTATGTCGGGAAGTTGGAGTTGACAAGAAGAACATTACCGTTATCGCAACAGAGGCAACACGGGCCGCCCTCAACACAACCCAGTTCTTGAAAGCGATTAAAGATTCTACAGGCTTAGAAATTGAATTGTTACCTAAACATGAAGAAGGTGAGATTGGAGCTTTAGGTATTGCAAGTGGCTTTTGGAATATGGAAGGCCTCGCAATGGACTTAGGAGGCGGCAGCACCCAACTCACTTGGATGGTGAGCCGAGGCGGCAACATCAGAATTAGTCCACGTGGTAGCTTCAGTTTTCCATATGGCGCGGCAGCACTTACGAAAAAGCTTCATGATTTACGAAAACATAAGAATGTGGATGAGGGGGAAGAGGCTGTTAAGAAGTTTCGACAGGAGATGATCGGAAACTTTCGCTCGGCATATGACAATTTACAGATTCCAGAAATCTTAGTAGAAAGGGCACAAAGAGAAGGAGGCTTCAACATCTACCTGTCGGGAGGAGGATTTCGAGGCTGGGGATACTTATTATTGTATCTCAACCAAACACATGGCAGGCATTACCCCATATCGATCATCAACGGATATACCGCTGGGAGCGAGCAATTCAAAGACACCCGGACTCTCAAGTCTGTCGCTCATGCGGCCAAGAACATTTTTCGAGTCTCGGATCGTCGACGGGCCCAAGTCCCCGCCGTTGCATTTTTAATAAACGTCCTCACCGAAGCTATACCCCATGGCTTAAAAGAAGCACATTTCTGCCAAGGAGGAGTTCGTGAGGGTTACTTGTTTAAACAGCTGCCTCCATCCATCAGGTCGCAGCCTCCTCTGGAAGTAGCTACTAGTACCTTCGCACCTTGCTCACACGAGCAAATTCAAACTCTACTCAAATTTGCGATCCCAGCTCCCTCTATGAATCAGACGAAAAAGTTCCCGGAACAATTCTGCGAGCATGTAATTAATTCGTTTGTCAATGTCATGTACGTTCATATGTTCATGTCAAAGGAGACAGCTAGCACGACAGCGCTCTACTCTACTAGCGTGGGATCGATGTCTTCGGCCCACGGGGTATCCCATCAGGATCGTGCTCGACTTGCATTGATGCTCGAGTCAAGGTACAGGGGCGAACTCCCACCACGAGAACTGGAGTTCCGCTATTCACTCCAGAATCTCATCACCCCTGAAGAAGTTTGGTGGGCTGCTTACCTAGGAAGAGTAGGGTACTTGATTACACGATTATACCCAGCCGGGGAGATCAATGAGGCAAAACCAAGGGTAGTCTTTTCTGCCGACTGGTCATCGACCTTCGGAAAAGATAGAGACAAGAACGGTTTGGTGCTCACAATCTCTATTCAGAAAAAGAAGGATGACCCTGCAAAGCTAAAGGAGGCTCTCAAGGAGCATGTTGGCATTATCGAAAAAGTCGGAAAGAAAAAGAATTGGATCGGTGATGAGCCATGGGGAATGAGAGTCAAAGTTGACGTTATCGAAGAAGGGATCCTACAAAATGATACTCTCTATTCATCCAAGGTTAAGCATCCCGTCTTTCATGCATGATTGTGTTTCTCGCGCAAGCGCCATGGCCCATGGATTAAGATGGGTCAACTCTTTCTGTGCGATATTTTGCTCCATATGTAACATGAATGAACAAGAACTCACAGATTGTGAAGTATTTGGCAATTGCGGGTGCCGTGGCTATCAGATATCAATGATTGAAGACCATGAACGTTTTTAGCAGGGATCGTGCCGACTGACCACCTGCGAATTTACAACAGACCTTCTGTGTTGTGGACAACGCATGGCCCGGAGTCCGCGGGTGTTTTGTGACGTCAAGACGCTGATCTTTTGTGTAACCGGCGATCCAGTCTCCCGATATGACCCGGTTGATCATTTCTGCAGTTGACCGGCATCCCGAATGTCAACCACGTCTCAACCTGCGTCCTAACTGGCTCCAAACCCGAGACGGACTTTCAATCATATTTTTCCAAACACGTTCCCAGAGCCTTTCCGCAAATATAATGAGGGGAATAACAACTAGCAATGTCGTGAGAACAATCCGATCGCTTCACAGTGGGAGTATCCCCCGACAACTTCTAGCCCGCGATTCAGGTAGACTCCACTACATCCCGATTTTGCCACGATAAGCACCCACTCATATTATACAGGCAAGGAACGAGTCGTAATCTTAGGGTCGGGATGGGCAGGGTTTACAATTTCACGACACCTGGACAAGAACAAATTTCAAGCAGTAGTTGTTTCTCCCCGATCATATTTCGTTTTCACGCCCTTACTTGCATCAACTGCGGTCGGGACTTTAGAATTTCGGAATACGCTTGAGCCAGTTAGAGGACGCAATGCCGGAGTGGAGTATATACAAGGATGGGCGGATGATGTCAGCTTTGATCGCAAAACCCTGACCATAGAGGCGGTGACCAGCCAGCCAGGAAGTGGGTCACAGGCGGACAAGGCTAGTTCTTCTAGGAGGGGCGAGCTGTTCGATATCAGCTACGACAAATTAATTGTGGCCGTTGGCTGTTACAGCCAGACATTTGGCACCAAAGGCGTCAGAGAAAACGCACTATTCTTGAAAGATGTCGGCGACGCAAGGAAGATTAGGAGTAGGATTCTCGAATGTGAGTATCCTATTATACGCATCCTGCCGCCACTACTAAATTTTCTAGGTTTTGAAACTGCTTCGCTACCCACAACTTCTGAATATCTGAGAAAGAATTTGCTAAATTTTGCAATTGTTGGCGGCGGCCGTAAGTTCTACCTGCGCCAACGGCACATCCCTCTGCCACAAAGTGTTGTTCTCGAAATCCTATATGAATCGGCTGACTAACTGCTTCGTATAGCCACTGGAGTAGAGTTCGCCGCCGAACTTTTCGATCTCTGTCATGAAGATCTTAGCAGACTATATCCAAATCTGATACCGTATGTCAACATTTCAATTTATGATGTCGCGCCAAAAATTCTGCCAATGTTTGACGCAAAACTGGCAACATATGCGTTGAATCTGTTCAAGAGAGATGGCATCAAAATTAAGACAGAGCATCATATTCAAGAGTTACGGCCGGGGCTACCTGAAGGCCAAAAAGGCGGTCCGGATACTGCTGGGTGCCTCACTCTAACGACTCAAGAAGAGGGGGATATCGGAGTTGGAATGTGTGTATGGTCCACTGGCTTGATGATGAACCCATTTGTTCAGAAGGCTTTGGATTCAGTCCACGTATACCCAAAGTCCTCGGCGATAACCAATATACTTGACAACGCCCCAGATCATCCATCCAGTCTCAAATGGTCTCTGAAACGTCATTCTAAATCGGGCGGCCTCATGGTCGATGATCGCTTTCGAGTACAGCTCGTCGAATCAGACGCAGCGACCGAAGCAACAGTAGTAGATGTATTTGCTGTCGGGGACGTATCTGTCATGGAAAACTCACCTCTTCCCGCAACTGCTCAAGTCGCCAACCAAGAAGCTAGATGGCTTGCGGAACACTTAAACACAGGGGATATCAACTCGCATCGCTTTTCTTTCCGGAATCTTGGAGTCATGACTTACTTAGGCGGTATGAGAGCTATCATGCAAACAGGTGAACGTGAGATAAAAGGGTACGTTCCTTTTAGAATCTTCCCCGGAAATTAAATCATGTTGCTGCTTTATTTTGTAACGAAAAGGGAGTTTACTTTTCCTCTATAAAATATATACTAACTTGGATCCCTCGATAGACGGACAGCATGGCTCATCTGGAGGGGAGCTTATCTCACAAAAACTGTTAGTTGGAGGAATAAGCTCCTGATACCGATTTACTGGGCGATAAATTGGGTGTTTGGGAGGGACATATCTCGGTTCTAATTAGCTTGCCGATCGTAGCGTCGTACAGAGGTCTGAGATTTGACTAGACGCTCGAAGAGTCAAGTCAACCCTTCGCGTACGTGGAATTTTGATAACCTCGCCATAATAGGGAATTCCGGAATGGTATGTACAATAGATAGACAAGTTAATCTCCATAATGATACCCATACTCTGTGGCCAATGCCCCAATATCTTGTAGATAGATCTATTCAACATGACGTTGCGAAACGCCTAGGCGCCTCGAAATCAACCCCGCATTATTTTGGGTGGTTCATGCTGCTTTCACTACTACTGTATGCGCGTGTAGCACTTCTGTGATTTATAAACAAGCCCCGCTCCGAGGTCCAAAACATGAACCCACACCCTTTTGAAATTATGCACAACTCTTGTGTAAAAATAGTCGAAGCTTGGTCTCGTTCCCACACGCCAACTGTCCACAAGTGTTATCGAGTGTTAATATTTCTTCGGCGCTCGGCTGTGGAGCATTTTGTCGTCAGAGAAAATGCAACCTTTCTTCGTCTCAGTTATGGGAGTAGAGGCCAGAACTTTCGCAATCTCCGACCGACGCGTTTGAACTCTTCCTGATTTATTTTGTGGCGGGAGGAAACTTCGTCGAGTTTGTGATCCTTGCTGGGGTTAACTACCTCGCGCACCCGATTATGTTGAGGAACCTTACACAGAAAGGCCACTGTACGATAGAACCCCCAACGCGAGCTATACTTCGCAAACATGTACGCGTAGACGAGAAAGTGGTGAACGGTGAACGGAGGTAGCTTCCGGACCGGGAACCCATCGTACCGAGCCCGACTGATGGCGAAGAAGACGTCTGAAGTCTCGCTTAGTTTGTGCAGCATGGTTTTTGCGATACGGCGTTCCCGTAGTTCCTCATGGATTCGGTCTCGGTACCAACACGGAGGAGACTGTTGCGACAAACTAAGCATTCTAAACCACGGCCTTAAGATAGTGTCTTTTGTGAGCCGCATCTTCGAAGAATGCTTCTTTCGATAGCTCAGGAAGTCCTACAATGCAATATTCATTAAGAAAAATCGAAACCAAGTTAGCAGCATTAGGAAATTCCTTACGTTGAAATAGTGGAGCGTCCGAGTCGGCGGGATCGGGGGATTGGTACTATGTTACTTTTGAATTCCAGATAATGTGTGCTTGCAGCTGTGCATGTGGAACGGACGGTAGGATTACAACTTTGTGTTCGTTGTCGACATGTCGGGAAATAGGAGGTTGTAGTTACGTGAGTGACATCGGACGGTACCACCGAGTCCCTTGTCCTATGTACATGTACTACTTACATGTACATCACAATCAAGCGGCGGACAACCCAAACTTCAGGCACATTTAATCTGTAGCTGATTTGTACAACGTGCCTTCAGGCACAATATGCACGGTAATGCAAGCGGAAATCTATACGTATACATAGCAACCTCATCTCGTACAGAGATTGAAGGAACACACAGCCACCATGACCTCAGAAAGACGATCTCTATGACGTTAAATCTCTTATGGCACTCTGTAATCAAGCAGGAGTCTGGTGGAACCCTCTGGGGTTGTATACTAGCGGCGTTACTTTCTCGTTCTCACTAGGCATTTTATTTCTCAAATAGCCTGCTAGTCATAGGTCACAGGTACTGCCTGTTGTACTGTAGAGTTTGAAGCACGGACAGTTAGGAAAGATCGAGCATGAGATACACGAAATCGGGATTTGTTCTTGAATTGAAACGGCAGTACTATAAATAGAAGATACTACGGCTCTCGGATCTATTGGAACTCATCAGGTAACTCAAAAGTGTGGAAGTACAGAAATACAATAGTTGCAAGGCCTTTTCACGGAGCTGTCTACCAGAGAAAACTTTAGGACCAATTTCCTGTACTCACGTCTCTGTAAAAGCAGGTATCTGCTGAATGAACAAACTGCTAGTTGAATTAAAGCGTATGAGTGGTTATATATAATAAACGGCCTTCTAGCATCGGATCTGCATTAATGCTTAACACGATCAACAAGCACGCCCTTAACATCAACCATCCAACTACATCCACAGCATCTTTGTTAACCATAGCCCCCAAGAACTTTGCGATGGCCTACCAGTTCAAGGACAAACTTGCCATGACAGTCAGCAAGGCTCCCGAGGACGAAAAGCCTACAATCATTGGAATATACGGTATACCCGGCTCGGGAAAATCGTTCCTATTGAAACAGCTCGAGCAGGAACTTGGAAGTCACGACTTCGAATTTTTTGAGGGCTCTGAGGTGATTGCAAGCCTCGTTCCCGGTGGTCTTGACGTCTTCAAGGGGATGTCTCAACCAATAAAACAACAATGGCGCCAGCTAGCCATCGATAAAATCAACGAGATTTGTGCTATTAAGGGACATGTTGGTGTCGTTGCTGGCCATTTCATGTTCTGGGCTGAAGGAGAAGAAAGAGGACAGCCTGTTTACACAGAAAACGACTTGAAGA
The DNA here is from genome assembly GCA_036971725.1 of Arthrobotrys conoides. NCBI lineage: Eukaryota > Fungi > Ascomycota > Orbiliomycetes > Orbiliales > Orbiliaceae > Arthrobotrys > Arthrobotrys conoides. The sequence goes on from JAVHJM010000008.1 coordinate 2,234,999, forward strand.
CTTATTCCCATATAATATATCTGGATATCCCACCGGATCTAGTTTTACAACAGCGGCTTAATGATAAACAGCGTAACCGCCCATTTTACTCTGTGAAACACCTGCATGATTGGCAAGAGGAAGAAAAGAAGCAGCTACGGAGCCTCTGTTATCAGCATGGAATTTTGTTTTCCATCGTCTCGCCTGCCCCGATGATGCTGAACAGAACAGTCACCCTCTTACGCGACCTAATACACCATGGCGAGGAAGAAAATTTATCCAATGTTGAGCTCAAGATAGATGAACTGGTCACGAATAGCCCAGAAAAACTACACACGATGTTAGTCTTGGATGCCGATCGAACATTAAGCTCAAAGGATAGTGGAAAACTCTTTTGCGATCTTCTTGCTAAAGGCTCACAAGTGGCGGATGAGGATTATCACTTGAAGTTACTGTTCAGCAGTTCTCTCGGCTACTCCTATAAAGCATTCCGCCAAGCGACCCTACTCTACGAAAGTCTTGCAGATGATTCAGAATTCGGGAGGCTCTGTAATAAGGTTGCCGAGGCGATAACCGTGTATCCGGAATTCGTGGCATTGTTGAAACAGGTGACTGACCACGATCGCATCGGCGCTGTGGTCATAACCTGCGGGCTCCGCCAAGTTTGGGAGACGGTGTTGGATAGAGAAGGGATCTCTGGCAAAGTTAAAGTAATTGGCGGGGGTCGTATAGCTGACAAAATCGTCGTTACTGCTGCCATTAAAGCCGAAGTGGTCTCCCGCCTCAGACGCCGCCACAACGTCCGTGTTTTGGCGTTTGGGGATAGTCCATTAGATCTACCAATGTTGCATCAGGCGGATGAGGCGATCGTCGTAGTTGGCGAGGAGAAGACAAGAAGTAAAATTATGGAAACCGCTTTATTAGACGCTATCGAAAACGGTGGTCTTTTAGCCCGACAAATTCTCCTCCCTGGTACTGTCTCCGCTCGGCTTAACACTACAATTCTCCCCACCTTCCGACTCACCGACCCCGAATTCATCGACTCGATTATACGACGACGAAACCGCGGAATTTCAAGGGTATTTCATGCCACGGAAAGGAACGCAGCTAAGCAGCTCATGACCCCCATGAGGGATGCCAGAGTCTCTGGGCCAGCCCTCCGAGAGGCCCACCGCCGTGCTGGATGGTATTTGGCGACCGAATTTCTGACAGACCTTATTGGAATCGAGGAGTATTCTATCCCTCACGTTCAAGGAAACCAAACCAGTGGCTACCGTCTACGCAATGAGAAGTCAACTTTAATTGTGGCGTTAATGCGAGGCGGAGAACCGATGGCACTTGGAGTGAATGATGCTTTCCCTTCTGCCATGTTTCTCCATGCGAAAAATCCAGACGATGTTAAATTGGTCCACATGTCCCAACAAAAGTCGATCATACTTGTTGATTCGGTGATTAATAGTGGGAAAACTGTTATCGAGTTTGTGCAGCATATCCGCAGACTACACTCCGCTGTTCGCATCACAGTAGTGGCAGGAGTTGTCCAGGCCAAGGCAATCTCCGAGGGCAGCCTTGCCCAAGAACTTGATTTAAATCCAAATTTGGTCATCGTTGCTTTGCGACTTTCTCAGAATAAGTTTACGGGTCGCGGCACAACCGACACCGGCAACCGCCTGTTCAATTCTACTAGTATTCCTTGAGCAACTGAGTGATAGTCCAAAGGGTTAGTTAGAACTTCCTGACAGAAGGTGATATATCTGCTCTATCTTTGATTGTTTCCTTGTTTGCGACGTTTGAACTTCATTCCTCGTAAAATTTTCTTTTCATACTTTGTATCATTTAAATTTGTGTTCACTTGCGTTTCGAAATTCGGAGGCGAAAATTGGCTTGACGGAAACACATCGTTGATTGATCTGTGGTCTCGATATTTGTTTAAGGAATATTTTGGATCGATAGAGGCAAGCCCCAACTACAAGAAGCGTGTATTAAAAGATTGGATCCTCGAAGACATTTTGTTTTTGTCATGCGGTCTCCATTCTAAGGTTCACTCGGGATCGTATGAGGAATTGCCTGACGTTTCTTTGTCGTACAACGCGACTGCGAGCGTGAAATGTGATCTCGCCAGGGTCCGCGCTTGAGAACACGCTGTACTAGCCCGGACTAGACTTACAAACTTTAGTCGGCACGATCATACCACAAATAAGCATACCAAAGCTTAAAAAGATAGAGGCAGAGGATAGGAAAAAATAGGAGACCTACTTCCCAGTGGTCTTGCCAGTTACGAGGCTGTGGTCTTGCCAGCTCTTAGTCTCGCCCTTCTTGTGTTGTCTGGCCAAGACAGACCAAGACAGACTGATCTTGCGGGTGGAGCTACAACACAACACAAGCCCTCGCTGCTGGAATTTGGTTGTGTGGCAGAATCGCCCTCATTGCCGAATCCGTGATCCCAGTCAGCCTTGTGTGACCATAGACAAGAAGGTCAAAATACTACCTCTGCAACGCAACGCCTCCGTCTAGTCTTCCGGGATGACTTTTATTTATAATCGATAATAGTAAAGTTTTCTTGAGGCTTACTAACGCAAGCACAGGAAGTAAAATATAGATATCTGAAAACAAAGCCCTAACTACGAATCTTCGCTGCGGTCTAACAAAGGTCGGTTTAGGCCGTTCGAGATACACGCGATAAGATTAGCAATATTCTCCGAGTGATCCCAGGCTGGGATCATGGAGGGAGTGAGGGAGGGAAGATTTATGAGAGGATTTAACCATGCCACAGTCCAAGGCTATCACCTCAACAATACTGCAAAACCAAATAAAGAAGCTTAAAATATTTTCATAAATCAGGGAGAAAAAAAGGGAGAGAAGGAGAGAGGGGATGCATATATCTCTTACAAATTGAGAAAGGGATGTGTGTATGTGGTGTGTCCCTTGATGGTTAGTTTTTGCTATATTAAAGTTATTGATATGAAAAAAATGTTCTGGAGATATTACCACTATTACTACTACTACTACTAACCATCAGAACATTATTTGTGAATGATGAATAGATGGTAATTGTCATGATGATCATTGGTAACTGATGGAAGGAAAAAAGGAAGGAAGGAAGGAAGGAAGGGGATACGTGTATAATCATGTTTTGTATTTCTGGCATAGTTGGCTATTGCTCAACACAAGGATCACCAAAACTACCACCACCACCACCACCAAAACATTAGGAAACAGATAAAATTATTCTACAACAAATAATTGGGTAAATGGTAATTGTTTTATGACCATTAATAACCATATCATAACTATTGATTAGAATATCAGAAACTGGTGGAATTATCTGATGATGAATGGATAATAATCATCCGATCTGACCGTGCCGTACTATGCCGTGTTATGTTTGTATGTCATGTTTAAACAATAGAGGCAGACCGACAGAATCTAGTAGTCAAAAAGGTTTGCTATAATGAAAGGTTAGGGTCTAGATTTAGATAATTAAATGAAAATACCAAACTTAATATTATAATATATACAAATTTATATAAAAATTTAAAACTTAAAAATATTATATTTTTTATATTATATTAAATATTTAAGTAAAAACTATATTAAAATTATTTTTTTATTTGTTTTTGATTTTAGTTAAAAGTTAGTAAGAATATTTGTAATAGTTATTAGTTTTAAAATTTTATTATTTATTGTTTTTTTTTAATTTATAATTAAATAATTAATAATTAGTATTTGTAATTTATTTATATTATTTTATTTATAAAGTAATAAATGAAGTTTAATAATAATAATATATAATAGATTGTTGTAAATATGATTTTTGTTATAATAACAGTATTAAATATTGTTAAATATATTAAATAAATGTATTATATAATTAATATAATAAAAATATTTAACTTAATATTATATTTTATATAAGTTTTATATAAAATTTAAATAAATTTTAGGGGGTTAGGGTTAGGGTTAGGGTTAGGGTTAGGGTTAGGTTAGGGTTAGGGTTAGGGTTAGGGTTAGGGTTAGGGTTAGGGTTAGGGTTAGGGTTAGGGTTAGGGTTAGGGTTAGGGTTAGGGTTAGGGTTAGGGTTAGGGTTAGGTTAGGTTAGGGTTAGGGTTAGGGTTAGGGTTAGGGTTAGG